>CM055097.1:62938903-63331145 GCA_029204225.1 Diphasiastrum complanatum
TTTCTACTTCTACCTACCTTGAATATTTTATTCTAAGATGGGTCTATACTAAGCCAAAAGAGCTCAATTCATCTTTGGCATTTTAGGACCCATACTCACAAGATTAGATAGATTTTTCAATATTTTGACAAAAAAATTAGAGCTTAAAACTTGTAGTAGCTCCAGCTTGAAGCTATTTACCCTTCTTACTGCATTTTTTACAGATAAAAGGTGGGAATAGTATGCATTTACAGTTGCAATACCTTCACCAAGGCACAAGCATGTTTCCCTTACAAAAAACAGATTTCTTTATGGCTAAAAAATAGGGTAGATGTATCCAAATTTTTCCAAAAACTAAGATTTGCAGATTGCCTTTCCGTAACCTCAGAATAGGCGTTCGTGTAATCCATACCATTCAGAGAATGGCCTTACCGACTCACATTAACCTACAAAACACTATCAGTGCCGGAAAATACAGCATGAACCTGTAAATCCAATAGAAACCTCAAGCAAATTCTAAAAAAAAACCACCAACACTTCCAACGGGTGATTAGTCTTTTTTGTGCTTCTTTTTCTACTTTTTTTCTGATTCAAGCCAAAACTGGCTCATTAAAAAGCAAAAGATAGCCAACAAAACCACCTAAATCGCTGTTTAAGAACAAGAAGCCAAAAAAACCAACATTCACTCTAATTGATCCCGTTGCTAACAGAAAAGTGTCCCAAATGAAGTAACCGGCAACGCAATTGAAAACCGAAAATTTACTTTCTAAGAACCAATATGAAGTGTCTAGAAATCGAACTGATTGTATACCTGGTAGTGCACTTACCACACAACTGATTACACTTCAAACGAGAAAATCTACGAGAAGCATAATCCGCACTTTCACCACTTCGTTGCATACTCCACTGAATTCTCAAAATAGTATTGAGATTCCATATCACACAATGGAAAAATCCCACACAATTCGAGATTTCCATTTGATCACCAATCAATGGCAAAAACGTGTTCAGAACCTGGCACTGATACCAATATAAAGTCCCCAATCCAAGGATCCCATTCCAAGCATGCCAATCACAAGGAACACAAGGGAACCTGATGGTGGACAAACCAATCCAACCAAACCTAGATCGAACAGATCTAGCCCCCAAGCTATGGATCAATCACAAAGAGGAATGTGGCATCACGCCAATAGCATCCTGCCACCGGTCATGCTATCAAGCATACACTAGTGAGAGCCCAATAGGTATACTTATGCCCTCCAAGGCCCATGCACCACTAGTAGTGCACTGTGACACCTCACTGGACACCTCTGCAGCCTATCTGGGCCACGTCATCCAGTTCCCCAATGACTCACTGATAGACCCATACAAATCTACCATCAAGTGTTTAGGCCTATAACCATTAATTATGACCATGTACACATAAGGGCCCCAATTCCCTTATAGTCACAATTAACTTACCGGTTTTTGGTCTACTGGTCCCTAGCGTGGACACGCTACCCGAGACCAGTCATGGGCATGACATGGATCCTACTTTAGATGGTGATGATGAAGGACCTTCATCAAATCAAAAGCCAAGGAGAACATCAAGGGAAAGACAAATGTCTTCAAGGCTCACATATGATGAGAAAGGTAAGCAAGTGGTTGTCGAAACAAACTTTGCTTTCCTAACCTCTTTTGATGAACCTACATGTGTAGATGAAGCAAGGGACAAAGAGGAGTGGATCCAAGCAATGGATCTACTAGCTGAATCAAGCAATGTAAGTGTTGTTTTAACATTATAATCAGAGTTCTTCTGTAGTTAGCGTTATCATGCTCAGCAAGCTGAAGTTATCACTTCAAGCCATTGTACTCGTTGATATTAATTAGAGTGCAATTTTTATCTCACTACTGTATTGTTCATTTGTGCAATTTTGTATGAATGATTCATCTTGAATATTTTTGCTGCTAACTGTTGCGTTTCCATTCCTACACACCTAAGCTCAAGCTTCCGTTGCCAGTCATCCCCACGTTTTACGGCAACATGTTGCGTCCACCTCCTATATCGAGGATTCAAAATAATCCTTGATGTGGATATTCAACACTCCAGTGTTTGAGTTTATTACCTATGCTTCAATATTTCAATCTAGGCTAGAATGTATTAAATAACCTTGAGAAGGCCTAGGAACTCCAATAATGATTTGTGGAGTACTGCATTGCGTTGACGGGGTTATATGCATGCAAAGGATTATTAATAATAATTTCTTTTGAGTTTAGTAATGGATTATGGTTATGGAAGAAATATTCGTAGACTCCAAGGATCTATGTATACCTATCTTGCCCTACTCCAATTCCAATTTTTGGATTTCAATTACCAAAACCCTCTCATCTATTGTATTCATTCACTGTGGCTTAGGGGTGAAGTCGTCGAGGATTTATCTTCAGTTTTTCATTGATTTGATGGCTTCTTAGTCATCATTTTTTGTTTTTCAATAGGATCTACATGAGGCAATCTTAACAATGATCTTAGAGTTTGGACTTGGATCGATCAGAAGGTGAAGATGACTTTGCTTTTTGTAGCGTTTTCATAGTATCTCTCTACTTTTTCTTTCTAGTGGTCGATTTGACCTCCAAATATGTAGTTTTCCAATATCTTGAGCACTCCCAACCTAGGAATAAGTGATATGGACTTTTTGTAGATTTTTCTCTTGCGAGTTTGGTTAATTACTTTATTTGGAATTTTAGAGTTGTTTATGATTTTGAATTGATATTCAAAATGTTAGTTAAAATTTTTAAAACATATTATACATCAAAAATTTCAAGGAAAGTACTACTTGTTTTTCAATCATTATGACTAATGATTGCATGCTAGTTATGTTGTCGATACGACATCTAGACTATGTTTTATTGTCAAAACTAGTCAAAATCGATGTTTTTTGGCTATAAATGAATGAAAAGAGTTGGTATTGAGCAAAATAAGAACTCTTTGATTTGAATGACAATCAACCAATAGAAATAGGTCCAAATCCGACCTTATCACTTCACTTACTTGCCAAAAATAGTAACGAGACTATTTTTGGCCCTCTTTGACATAAATAAATAAATATCTAAGTTGAAATCTAAGTTTGGCCTCCAAATTGCCAAATAGAACCAACAAAACTAGTTGACAATTTCACATTCCCTGATCTTCAACTAGTTTACCACCCACCTTCATTCCATCTTAAGAATGATCTCCATAATAAGAATAGAAATCCTCTCTATGGTTTTGTAATGCTCAAAATAGAAACACTCATAATCAATATAGATAATAATGTCAATATTGGATGCTTCACTACTACACATCAAGATGAAAAACCAATATGAAAAGTAGCATAGAATCATAATGAATAGATTCCTCCATGCTTTCAACTTTTATATCTCTGAGAAATAGTAGCAACCAAGAAATAAATGTGAGTGTACAACAAATGCTTGCATACCTCCTCCATATTCCAGTTCACTTAGAGTGTTTGCAACATGAACCTCCATGAATGAGCTCCATCTCCATCTTGACATAAGAGATCCTCAAAACTCGAGAACTTATGTTTGAATGAATGACATAATGAACCTCCCTCGGTTCCATTTCCATCACAAAACCAGCCAAGAATACTAGTCCATCCTCAAGATCAAAATTATGAAGAACAATGTGACTAGTTTTATCTTGACAATTTGCACACATTTACATAAAATTGCTCAAACATGATATACAATGATTAAATTAGGATATAAGAACACTTACTTGCTGATCTTTTGCCTTTATACAAGTATTCAAACACCTGCAGTAATAGATGCTCATTGCTTTGACCCTTGAGTTCCGTCTTGATGCCTTTTCCTAGCTCGAAATTACCAAATTCCACTCGGTTTTGATGAACCAAACAAAGACCAACCGTATGCTCTTCCAAAAGTACATCATAAACTTTGATCAAAATATTTTTTATAGATCCAATCCTCTATGAAACGTAAACCTCAAACATGTAATTGAGATTACAAGAAATTACACCAAAACCCATTCACTAGCCATAGTGAAATCCATGTCACCACCATAAAAAATGAGATAGATTCTATGATCTTCCTCCAACATGAAGTAGAATAGATGAAGATGAGTGTCAAAAACCTGATCCTTGCTGCCCCTTTGAATCCTTTCTAATCCTCAATAAGCACACAATCAAGTATGCTTATGCAAGACTCCCTCTTAATGAACAAATCATAAAAGGTTGAAGACTCCTCTTCTTGACTAGCTTGCCTATCAAACACCTCAATTCTATCCAACATAGAATCACTTGATCTAGTATTTTTATTGAACCATGTGACATTACTTGTTGTAAAAAATGCTTTCATTGATTCACCAAAAGCATTACCGCCATTTGCAAAATCCACACTTGAAGAGAACAAGCTTACTAGTACCATCAAAACTAGTAAAGAGCACGTGAGAAGACAATGAGACTTTGCACTTGATGTCACCTCCTTGTCATCAAATCCCTTTGATTAGAAATAGCACAAGTTTCTAGCTTGTAATTTCTATCTTGTCTAATATCCATTGCAATCAAGGCATCTCCCTTCTTTATGTTACAAGCATCTCCATCAAACTCTACTTGATGTCCATTGTCAACACTAAGAAGACTCTTTGGAAGTGAAGGAAAGTACAATAGATTTTCAAATCTTGATTTTTTCTCATTTGAGAGAGTAAGAGAAATAGAGCCAATACCTTCAATGAGACACTCACCATCATTTGTTGTGTAGATCATTTGCTTGACTCCATGATAAGTGACTAAGGAAGAAAAGAATTCCATATAACTAGTCATATGAGAACTTTGTCACTTTCACAAGAAATAAGACTTGAAGACACCAAAAGAGAATCAACAACGTCATTACTAACTTCTTCATCATTAGTAAAGTTGTTTTGCTTGCTATCTTCTAATTGCTCTCTTTTCTTTTTATAACGCTCATTAGCAAATGTCTCTTTTTGCTTCAATAAAAGCCCTTGATTTTAGACTTGTCCTTATTACCACCATAAGAGGATGTTGCCTCAGCTTGCCCTTGATCCATGGTGCTCTTCTTGTTGAAGTTCATTTTGCCTTCTCCTTTGCCATTGCCTTTGGTGAAGAATGTCTCTTCCTCTCCAACCTTGGTGGAAGTAGGTTCACTTCTTGACTTGATATTGACAACTCTATCCTCTTTGGTCACCAATACCTCTTGCAATTCTTCAATAGATGGAAAAGTTCTTTGAATAGAAAAACTTTGAACAAGATTAGCATAACCCTCTCCTTAGCCATCAAGAAGGACTCAAACAATTTCAATGTTACCAATAGCATTACCAACACATGCTAAATCACCATTAAGAGATTTAAATTTCATCACATAAGAGCTAACACTTTCACCTTCCTTTTGATAGCTTTGACGAAGAAGTACAAGCTCCTACCTCCTTGAGAAGCTCATTTGAGATATTCATATTGATGATGTGTAAAGACCTCTTGGCCTTCCTTCGATAAATGATTTGATATTGGAAAATATCAGATTCCTCTTCAATACCTAACACAATATCCATCATATCATTCATAGTTAGCAAGGATTCCATTCTTACCTTCCATATTGAGTAGTTGCTTGAGGTAAGCCTATCATTGCTCTTAAACAAGACCCTCTTTGGTTTGCCATGATGATCAAACTTCTTCAACCTGTTCCAGTGCACTTAGCAAGAGGGACTAGTTGTGGTAAGCTTTTCAAAATTGATGCTAATCCTTTTGGAAGTGTGGCCAAGAGGAGCTTGGATCATCTCAAGGAGGAGGCAAGTGATCTTTCCAAGATGGTATTCATTTCTTGGCTTGCTACAAATGTTGTACCATGCAAGTATGTAGCTCATAAATGCAAAATGCCAAGTTTGGCCTATATAGAACTCGAGCTACATGGTTATGTAATGTCTAGTTTGAAGAATACAACTTGCATATAGTTTGTAGACATAGAATTGGCAAATTCATGCTTGTAGAAACTCGTGGCAATTCACATGCATTGATTGTAAGTGATCCATAGTGACATGCAAGGCATGCACAAAGTATAATGGACACATGCATGATGATTTGTACTTTGTTAGTTAGAACTAGTACACTTGTAAAAAGTGTGAAGGATTTCAAATCATTCAAGATCCAATCCATGTCCCTGACTGATCTTTGGTTACAAAAAGGAGCAAACCAACAATCCTGCCAATGTAGAAAAATCAGCATCTACATACAAAATGAGATGCAAACTCTAAGAGATATTGATCAAACATGAACCAAAACATAAAATATGTTTGTTGTCCGTACAATTACAGTACCCTACTATATTTCACACGTGTGGAACCGAAAATAGCAATAAATGAGCATTCTACACATGAGATTGCAAGATAACACCAAGATAGTGCACCAATGAGTAGTAGAACCCAAAGAGAACCATGTATAATGATGAAATGAGAGAGAGAAGAGAGAAGATGTGTCTCTCCACGTTTTACATCCTTTTATAGAGTTTCCAAACCCTATTTGGCCACTTGGCTTTTCCCTCCAAAATGTAAACTCTACTATTTTTGGTTCTAGATTCAATGTACCCAAAGTTCAAATTTGAATCTCTCTCAAACTCGACTACCAACTTTCCCACACTTTCAAAAAGTGCTTATTGAATGTATTTTAAACTAATATAACTTCAAAAAGTTTATCTCTAAGTCTAAAATGAGTTTTGGCCTCTTATTGACAATTTACCAAAATGTGACTAAACTAGACTAAACTAGTTGAAATCTCTCACACTCCCTCTTCAACTAGGTTTGGCATAGTTTTGACAATAGAACTTTGATCCAACTTTAGAATGATATCCATCCTAAGTATAGATCTCCTTTATAAGGTTCTAAAGTATCTTTCATAATTGATATAGAGAATAGTGTCCAAATTGGATGCTTCACTATCTCTTGCATCAATTTTACACATCAAGATATAACTAGAACATGAAGAACCAAATAGAATGTGAATGAAATGATTCCTCCATGCTTTAAACTTTGAATCTCTGGAAAATTACAGCAACCAAACAATAAATGTGAGTGATGACCATTTGCTTGCTTGTCTCCTCCAACTTTGTCCTTTCTTGATATGTCTCCACCATAAAACTCCATGAATGAGCCTCCATCTCCATCTTGCCACAATGAACCTTGATGACTTGGCCATGAATGAGTGACATAATGAACCTCCATTAGCTTCATTTCCATCAGCAAAACCATCCAAGAATGCTAGTACAACTCCAACAATAAGATATTGCAAGACAATGTAGCTAGTTTGTCCATATCTTGACAATTTGCACACATCCACATGAAATAGCTCAAACATGAGATAGAACAAGTAAAGTAAACTTGAACAACACTTCCTTGCTGCTCCTTTGACCTTACTTGAGTCTTCAACAAGCTGCAAAAATAGATCCATAACATCTTTGCCAATTGACCCTCCTTTGATGCTCTTGACTTGCTCCAAATTGCCACCTTTCCTTTTGTGTTGTTGAAGCCCTTTGAGACCAACCTCTTGATCTTTCTCTTGACCATCAAAGTCATTGAAAAAACTTTGTTTTCCAGATCCATTACTTGCTGTTCCAGTATAAAAACCATGAGAACCAATATCCACTTGCATAGCATCATCTACACAAGAAAATTCTCCAAAACATGTGAGTAAAGCAAAGTGAGTCGCTTCCACTTGCTTACAAGTCTTCTGCGGCTGCTAATGCAATCAGAGTTTTGATTGACTGCATTTTGACATCAGGACTAAAAATTTCTTGATAATCTACTCTTTGGACTTGAGTGAATCCTTTAGCCACTAGCCGTGCTTTTCACTTTGCAATGGAACCATCAGATTTTGATCTTCTTCTTGAAGATCCAATTGTTGTCGATAACTCTCTTGTGAGTGGGAAATTCGACTAGTGTCCAGGTCTGATTCGTCAAAAGTGAGTTGTACTCCCTTTCCATAACTTCTTGCCACTTCATAGCATCCTTGGAGTTAATTGCTTCGACTAGGGTCTCTGGTTCTTTTGATGAAGTTCAAAATGATTGAGATGTATACCTCTCAGGAACTGTTCGAGTCCGTGAGGATCTTCGAACATTTGGTTGACCAGAATGCAATGGTGCTTCTTCTTGAATTTCTCCAGATCTGCTCGAGCTAGCTTGGTCTGGTTTGGTGACAAGTATTGTCGACTGCTCAGCTTCTGTAGTTGTAGCTGCAGGTTCTGTAGAAGAAACATTATCGTTGAAAGATTCTATGCTACGTAAAATAGGATGAAAGGACATAGCATCATTTATAGATGGTTGTTTATTATCATAGTATGTGTGTTCTTGGAAGATTACATCCTTAGAGACAAATGCTACATTGGTGGATGGATAATAAACTTTATAAGCTTTATGCTCATCAGGATAGCCAACGAAAATACATTTATTTGTCCTATGATCCAGCTTCTTCCTAAGATGTTTAGGAATGTGAACAAAACATACACAACCAAGATTTTCAAATGGCTGACACTAGGCTTGTGTCCATGCCATATTTCATAAGGACCTTTGTTGTTGATGGCTATATTTTTTACCTTCTTCTGACCTGTACTAGTCATTTCAAAGGCTTTTTGTTCTTCTTTTGATTTGTGAGCCAGGTTTGTACGAGTCATTTTATTCCCGTGTGTGAGTCATTTCTAGTTCTTTTGGAAATCCTTCAACCCCGTGCGAGTCATTTTGACTTGTTTTTTGCATTGTTCCCCTATGCGAGTCATTTTCTAGTTCTTTTGGAAACTTTTAGAACCTGTGCGAGTCATTTCCAGGATTGTGCGAGTCATTTTGGTCCCATGTGCGAGTTATTTTCTAGTTCTTTTGGGAACCCTTCAGCCAACTGTGTGAGTCATTTCAAGATCTTTTGCACCTTCTTTTGATGTGTGCGAGTCATTTTGAGATATTTTTCACCTTCTTCAAACCTGTACGAGGGCCAAAATGGTTCTACCCATCGTAAGATCTACAATTTAGGACTGCGCAAATACTGTATTTTCAACTCTTGAATACCTATATTCCAAAGTTGAGGGTAGTACTTGCCACTGTGATTTTTTGCCTAACTACCATTCGTACGGCTTAAAAATATCTACTCTTAGACATGTTTTACACTTTTTGTAGGAGTGTGAATCATTCTCTATCACCAGTGGTAAGATATAGAGCAAAAATGGCTATTTTTGCATATTTCATGATGGTAAGTATTCGCATAGAGGTAAAACATCTCTAAACGATTCCCAACGAAAATTTTAGCACCTGTGCGAATACTCTACTTACATCTCTTGACCAAGAATTCGGAAAAGGCCTCCTTAAAATTATCAAAATTGGCCTGTGTAAATAGGTTGGAGGTACTTTTGCCCTAAGGGCTAGAGGCTCTAGAAATATCAAGAAAGTCCAAAGAAAGTGAGAGAAACATAGCAACCTCCTCCA
The DNA here is from genome assembly GCA_029204225.1 of Diphasiastrum complanatum. Taxonomy (NCBI): domain Eukaryota; kingdom Viridiplantae; phylum Streptophyta; class Lycopodiopsida; order Lycopodiales; family Lycopodiaceae; genus Diphasiastrum; species Diphasiastrum complanatum. Next base: position 62,948,349 of record CM055097.1, read on the forward strand.
AATTATCTAATGATACAAATTCTTGATCTTTCCTCAAATAGTACTCGCACGGTACTCGTACAGTCTATTTTTGGCAAGGTTGGCCTTTGTGCGAACCTCTATAGAAGATACCAATGTGCTTGCTCATCAAGTTGATCCATTTGCACCTTACCAAAATTAGTATTATTAGATGTGTCTAGACTCGTCTAGTCTTATGATTCTTTTGTCATCCACGGATACATAGTTGCTTCCGATCCAAATAGAGTTACATCCTATCTAGCAACCATGTAAGGTCTCAAACACCATCCATAGATAAGACCGAGAATGTACCACCTCAGATCTATGTCTTCATTACGTCTCTATGACCAAGCAATTGATATTATACCCTGGAGCCAAGTTTTGAGCTACCGCCTGATGAATCATTACTTTTGTGTCTAGATGACAACCAATATTTTTTGTCTGAGTAAAAGTAATCTAAGACATATTTGTCTTATTGCATGCTACGTAAATGTTACACGTTATGACTTTGTATTTTCTTTTGTAACACTGTAGCTATGGCCTTGTGCCATGTTCAATATTGGATTGCAAGAGTTTGGTTTAAGAGTGTCATGCAATTAAGGAGTTATCTACTACAATTTTTTTATTTTTTCTCTTATTTCAAGTTTTGTCCGATCAACTATGTCGTTTGTTGCTACCTGTTTGTTTGCTCTATTGTCGTATGGTTTGGTGTGTTCTCTTTTACAACAACACTATAGGTGATATTTCATCAACAGTTTTATTCTACTTCTACAGTTGCAGTATCACACGAATTGTCATTGGGATATATCTCTACATCTTTACCAATGATTTCAACAACTTCAAATGGGAGCAAAAAGAGCAGTCCATGGACTTCATCGACAATGTTCTATTTCGAAACAAATGGAACACATTATAGGGCTGCATCTTTCCAACCAGATGGAATATTCGCGACAACACCACCACCGCCATCATCAATAAGTAGTTGGTTTTACGTAAGTGATACAATATCCACGCTTTTCCAATTGCCTCACCATGGCCATCATATCATCAATAAATTGGCATCTTGTACCAGTGAAGGGCTCTCAAGTCACATCAAAGGCAAAAGCTATGTGCAAACTGACGCAGACGACAAGTGTTCCTACCAACAACGATGCTTCATTGGACGAATGTACATTGAGCAATGGTCATAATCGTGTCTCAAGCCCATACTATCGTTGTTCTACATCATCCATTCGATCATCTGCGGAGGCCACAATGTTGATAGATCCTCTGCTCCAGAGGATCTGTTGGTTACCCTTCTTTTGCTTACTTCTTCTGCCTATCAGCAGAGACGGTGGGCTTAGCTTACAGTTATTCGTTCTTGTTTAAAGGCCCAGATTAGGCAGAAGGAAACAGATTGACGTTGTAGCATAGTTTTGTCCTGCCTGTCAGAGGACATCCGGATGGGTCTCTCTTGAACCGTGTCACAATCCATCATGTAACCAAAATGTTCAACCAAATGATCAGCATACAGTTTAGGTGAACAACTAAGAAATCTACTTCTACTTTGCTGCAAAATGAACTGAAATCAGATCCTAAGCACTACTACACTTGCATAATTGACAAAACAAGAAACGAGAACTAATCTACAGCATGTTAGAAGTCCAAGAATCAAGAAACCAACCAGTCTTTTGATTTTTGGACATCCCAAGAACATCAAGAACTGGATTGTAAAGAGATATGCAAGAACTACACCACAAATCCAGCCTATTTAGTCTACTTGAATGCTGGCTCCTACATTAATCCACAAGAAAACATGAAATCTAATCCACAACTAGGAAAGCAAGAAAACTTATCCACTCTAAATCCACAACCACACACAATATGACTGAAAGGGCATGATCATAGGGGCATCACTCAAGAAAACCATTATGATCAAGGAGCTTAGTGTAGCATCAAACTCATGGGAAATCTTCTTATTAAGCATGGAGTAGATACAATGCAAAAGGCGCCTCTACATAAAGAGGGAATCTCTTAAATAAGAAAGAGAGCTTCTTAGGTGGCATCCTAGTGGAAGTTCCACCTTTCACAAATTACAAGTGGAATAATGCTCTCCACTAGTGGTCACCATCAAAAGGTGGCTCACTCTACTTTCTTTAAGAGAGGTCTATTACATTTGCCTAGAAATACTAATTCCTACATGGTCATTCCATCTTCCGGGATTCACCACGAGGCTTACACAGTTCTTGCTTGCCATTCCTAACTAGCATTTCTCGGCTCTCATACTTGGCTCTCAGTCTTCGTTCGTCTCGTCTTATCAGAGACCTCCTCGGTCTAAGGTGAGAGGTGCTCTTGAGTTGCTCTGTCCGAGTATCTTGGGGATTCATCAGAATCATCCAACATCATCCCACCCCTAATGTGTTGCAGGACCCACTACAACTCATATTGGACGATGTCGCTCCGCTTTGCATTGGCATTTTCGACTGTCACTTGAAAAGCGTAGATCCTCGTTCGCTTACATAAAACCAAGTGCTTATTGTCGCCAGTCTTTATCAAAAAACTATTTTCACATATTGTCGCAATTTAACCAGAATGTCTTATTGCTACAATTGGTTGACATTCTCAAAATTTTGGAGAGCTCCCAGCAGTTTCACAATTCGCATGCTCGAGTGCTTTCCATGTGTCTCTTTGTTTTGTCACGTGTATCTGTCATTGACGGTTTCATCATTGGTTTATTGGTAGATTCTATCTTCTGGGAGGTCTGTATCCTCCATTTGCTTCTGGGTGTTTCTGTGGTTCTTCTCTCAGTTGAAGTTTCAGTCTCAAGGAAAACCTTCGATCTACAGGTTGCACAAACTTTGATTATCAGTCTCAAGGGGATGGACTCATCAAAAATTGGTGGTAGGAACAGATTTGGATGGACGGTTTGGTAACAGTAAGGAAACATGATGAAGGATTAGTGAAAGGGTGAAGGAACTGGTAGTTCTACAGTTGCAGCCTTGGACCTTGCAATGTCGAGCTTTGACCACCACTTGCTGGGTGAGGGGTTCACTTTATTTTGTAGGTTCACGGTTGTCTTCATCTTTCTTTTCTGCAGCTCTTTCTTTTGATCCATTACTTTTGGATCTCTTTGGGCTTCATAGGAGGGGATTCAACTATCATTGCTCCAGAGAGTTTCTTTTGATCAAGAATGATCTAACTCAACTATTGCTTAGGTTTTGTCCTTTCCTCCTCATCTTCTTTGCTTAATTTCTTATGTCTTCTAGCTGCTTCGCCTGCTTCTTAGATCTTCGTTTGGCTGATCAACCATTGTAGGTGGCTATTGGTCTTCGCAAGACACTTGCAATGATCTTTCAACTGCTTCGGTAGGACTATAAAAAACTAGGGATTTCTCAGAAGAACAGTAAATTGATGATAAACAAACAGATGGAAGGTAGGGCGGAGGTGGTGGCATCGGTAGATGGTGTGGAAGATAGGCATGCGCAGAAGTATGGCAAGAGGTCGATTGAAGAAAGAGACTGATTTTCCAATGCTTGTGTTTCCCTTTCTGAAGGAGCCTCGTCGTGACTGGGGTACTTCTTCTGATTGAGTATCTTTGAACTGCCCATCTGTCTTCTTAGCCTTGTCGTTTTCATATTTGACTTGTGACCTTGGCTGTCGATCTTGCTGATGTTGTTGCTGGTAGTGTAACTGCTCCAGTGTATCCAAGCAGATCCACTCTCTCCCCCCCCCCCCCCCAAAAAAAAAAAAATCTTTTGGTGGGGATGCGGTTACTGGTAACTGTTCATGTTCGGGATTGGATTGGCGTGTGGAACACGTAGTTGAAAACACGTTGAACATGTGACTGGACTAAATATTGAACAAATTTTAACTAAATTTGTTTCGATCTTGCTGTAGTTGACTCAAAAATAAATATGGCAATGAGATGTAGGAATCAACTCGGACGTGATATGTACTTCACATATTATTTAAAAATTCTAGATGGCTATACAAGGGTATTTGAAGATGGATAGATGAATGAAAATGTGTTCTGGAGATGCTCTACAGAAGACTCTCATGCAGTAGCTATTCTTCTTGCAAAAATCAATCACACAAAATAGGTGAAGAGAAACAAGGAAATAAACAAACCTTACAGAGAGTGAGAACTGTATGGCACGTGTGGAACAAAACTTGCATTCATCAACATTGATACTTTAGCTTGACAGTTGCAATATTCCATTGTTTGTAGAGTAAGGAGACTTACTCTCACGTGCCCTTGTCAATACAAGGCAAGGGTTGGTGATACTAAAATCTACCATCAGTGATAGCAGATGTGGTAAGATATAGCTTGAGATGCATGTATGGGTGAGGTACTATGTCCTAATGACCTCTCTGAACAAGAGATTCAGATTTGAATCTCTATCTGGATTTCCGAATCCTAGATGTGTTGTGTACTGGCACATTGGAAATCTTATCAGCATATGGAAAGACAAGTAGATTTGAGGTTGTAGAAGTGGAGAAAAACTGTCAATTCTCTGTGGAGGTTGCTCTTGGTTGGACATTGTAGCAGATGATGGAAGATCGGTTTCACTTTCTTTTGACAAGGACTCATTTCATATAAGTGTCTTTTGCATTATGGAGCTGGTGTATTGTGCGATAATGTAGAAGTTTGCAAGAAACTTCTCGATTGAGTAGCAGGTTTAACTGTTGGTTGCCATGGTGCTCATGTTGTTGTCGTGAGGATCCTATCGTGATTCATAACTGATGTAACGGGCAGGTAGGATCTTAGTTGGTTGTTTCGGACAGTCTTTGAAACTTTGTTTTCTGACACAGTCGGGACACTCAGCATGGTACTTGGTCTTGACTGGACAATCAACCATGAAATGGAGAGTTTCACCACAGATGAAACATCTGGTGTGCAATGGCCCTTGTATAACAGCATAGCCATCTTGTATGGCTAGTGGTTTTGGACTTTCAGGTGGATATTCTTAATAAGTGAAGGCATTTTCAGACTGTGATGGGTGTTCTTCGTATTGTTGAACTATATGTGCTTGAATTGGTCGATATGAAGGACAAGCATCAGTAGGATGCGTAGCCCCGCAATGTGGGCACCATATTGTTTTTCGTCTATAAGGTACATGTGCAGGGTTTGGCTGACCAGGCATACTGCTTTGGATAGACTTCAAGGTAGTTTGAAACTCATTGGTGAGTTTCTCCATCTGTAGTTGATGTTGCTTATTAAGCAACTCCAACTGGGATTTCCAAAGCTGATCTCGGGTGTCCTCGATCCGCTTTGACTCATGGACAGGAGCACGTGGTGCTCGCCTTTCCCTGGATTCGCCAACATCTGATCCTTCGTCTTCTTCCTTGATGGCATCAGACATAGCTAATTTTAGGCTCATATATTCATCATTGGATTTAAGCTCGCGTCTAATCCATCTTGGAAGTCCGACTAGGAACCAAATGATGAGCATCTGTTCAGAGGGTTGTTCTTGTACTTGACTTTTGAGGCGTTTGAAATGCTCGATATAGTCTCGTACGCATTTGTCTTTTGTCATTTTGATGTTACTCAATTTGACAAAAGGGATCTCGATCAATCAAAAGGGCTTATAATGCTTGACAAAGGACTCTTTTAAAATTGACCAGTCTGTCTTTTCTTCACGATCAAGGTTGAAAAACCAATCACGTGCTTTAGCGATCATGGTCATCGAAAATAGTTGGACCATAGCAGCAGGAGATGTTTCGCCATACACATCACATGCATTCTCAAAGATTTGCAAAAATCTTTGAGGGTTCGAACTATTGTCAAACTTGGGTAGTGTTAAAAATTCACAATTCTAGCTTGACTAGTTTTGGTCATATGACTTGTAAATAGTTAGATGGTCATGATGTGGCTTGTCACACATGTCAAATAGCATAGGATTCCATTCATAAGGATGCTCTCAAGTAGACCTAAGTGTTAGAACCTTTGGAATGAGTCCAAATTATGCTTAGATACAAGGGAGAAAAAATAGGAGCTATTTTTGGTAATTTTTGCATTGTTGAGGGATCTCCAAGATTCCAACCCTAACTTGGTAGGGATGAAAGATCCACCAAAATTAGCATTAGGGATAGGTTTAGGGCTACTCATACCTGCCCAAAATCGTGATGGATCATGTATATATAGGTGATGATATCTCACCAAAATCAATCAAGCAATTTCATGATTTTTCTCTCATAATGGTGCAATTGCTCTCTATGTTCATAATTGTTTGAGTACTTGTGATTACTAATGATTATAGGATTGAATGTAGGCCTGGTGTACAGTACTCAGATTGTGGGAGGCCATACTTTCACACGTGTGAAGCCTTCTTCAAGGATTTGGGCCATTTAGTGAGGTTCAAGCATAGATTTTTGATGGATTTTGATGGTTCAACTTGTGCTAATCTTATGAAATCATAATCTATTGTTTCCCTCATCATTTCAAGTGTTTTGGGATCCTTATTTGCTGTAATTTTTACAGGTAGATCTAGCTTGGGTGTACATCTCTCATGATGAGCACTGTGGGTAGCAGAAACTCCATTTAGGTGTGTTCTGACATGGGATGTTTCAACACCATGAACATGGGTTCTGGCTCATGAGGACTCGGCTCTATCAGGTTCTTGTCCCTCGAATGGGTTTGTTGATGGCTCATAGGGTTGGAACCGCATTCAGTAGAATCTATGACGTCTGATTTGTTCACCTGTAGGGGACCTTACCTCGTATGGATAATTGTCTTGGATTTCAGGATCTGTATGCTGGTCCATTGGGTACTGGGGTATGAGTTTCTAGTATTGATGATTTTTTTAGAATTTTTAATGTTTTTGGAATTTTTTGGATTTTTTTAGGAAGTCAAGAGAAAACTCAATATGAAAAGAGCTTTCTATTGGTATGGGTGTTGTTTTTTGAAAAAAAATTGGTGTTCATGCCTTTTTTTTTCAGTCTCGAAGGTGTTGGTAAGATGGTGGTTCGGTCGAAATGGCAATCAGAGGTGTTGATCAAAAGTTATGGTCCGGTCGAGATGAGTGTTAATTGCTCCGGTCGAGCTTTGGCCTGATTGTTTCGGTTGAGATCTGATCGAATCCCTCCGGTCGAGATTTGATCGCTGCCTTCGGCTCCGGTCGAGATTTGAACGGGCACTTCGGCTCCGGTCGAGATCACTTTGGCTCCGGTCGAGATGTGAATGGGCACTTCGGCTCAGGTCGAAATGTCAGCGAGCACTTCGGCTTTGGTCGAGATTTCAGCAGGCACGTCGGCTTCGGTCAAGATTTCAACTGGCACTTTGACTCCGGACGAGATCACTTCGGCGCCGGTCGAGATCTGAACGGGCACGTTGGCTCCGGTCGAGATTTGAGGCGGGCACTTCGGCTACGATCGAGATTTGAAGCGATGGGCTCCAGTCGAGATTCCAGAAAAATGCTTCGGTCGAAATTCCAGAAAATCGCTTCGGTCGAGATTTTATAAAAATGCTTCAGTTGAAATTCCAGAAAAACGATTCGATCGAGATTCCAAAAAAACGCTTTGGTTGAGATTCCAGAAAAATGCCTCCCATTGAGATGTAACACAGGGGCTCCGGTTGAGATGTAACACAGGGGCTCCGGTTGAGATTCAACACAGGGGCTCCGGTTGAGATTGAAGTGTGAGGGAACGGGAGGAGCGTGAGCTTGTGTTGAAGGAAATCCAAGTATGTTTGTGTGTTTGCTAACAACGGATTTGCGAGTCTATCAGTCCGTGGATATGGGTAATGATGTAGCCATTTATGTGGCTCTGTCCAGTTTGTAGAAACTCAGAGGTGTTGAAAGATTGGGAGTTTGTTTGTAGGGATCTGAACGTGGACAATGTGTGAAAGTACTGTACTTTAGGACCATAATTGGATCTACAAAATATCCACAAGAGTGATTGGATGCTTGCTTAACAATCTATCAAAAAACTAGACACAAAAAAGTTGATCTAGATTGGCAATTTGACAAACAACAAGCATTAACAATCAAAAGCATTGATAAACATTGAAATCCAAGCCCACACGTGTGTACTACAGGCTGTAGTACGGCCTTCAACCTGAGAAACAAGTAGAAATTGATTTGGTTTCATTTGGATCACAAAAACTCAATGTACATAGTGAACTAGCTTGAGATTGCCAATGAGCTCCAAAAATTTTCTTTCTTCTCACTATGGAGAGAGGGAATACATAGCAAATTCGACTTCCTTCTTGAAGTTAGGTGGATTTCCAGCACGTAATAAGGAAGTTAACTCACTCTCCTTGACCTAAAATGAAACCCTAGTCTATTTCCTAGAGTTATGCTTGGTAGGTAGCTAGTTGGTCAAATTTTCACCTTAAACTTAGGTGTAGGTCCTATAAAGTAGGGATGACCACCAAATAGACATGACCAACTCTCGTGACTTGACCTAACCTACATTAGGATGGGTTTCCCATGTGGCATCATGGCCTCACATGTGTGGGACCCACTTGTGTACACAATTTACACTATTCTACATGGTTTTTGATCAAGCTAGATTTGCCAATTTTTGGCAATTCTTCACACAATGTTGTGGTTCTTCTTGATGTAGAATGCAGTGGAGTTCAAGTGGCAACGGTGTCAAATGTTGACAGATCCCCTGCTCCAGAGGATCTGTTGGTTACCCTTCTTTTGCTTACTTCTTCTGCCTATCAGCAGAGACGGTGGGCTTAGCTTACAGTTATTCATTCTTGTTTAAAGGCCCAGATCAAACAGAAGAAAACAGATTGACATTGTAGTATAGTTTTGTCCTGCCTGTCAGAGGACATCTGGATGGGTCTGTCTTGAACCGTGTCACATGCAATCAATCCATCATGTAACCAAAACGTTCAACCAAATGATCAACATACAGTTTAGGTAAACAACTAAGAAATCTACTTCTACTTTGCTGCAAAATGAACTAAAATCAGATCCTAAGCACTACTACACTTGCATAAATTGACAAAACAAGAAACAAGAACTAATCTACAACATGTTAGAAGTCCAAGAATCAAGAAACCAACCAGTCTTTTGATTCTTGGACATCCCAAGAACATCAAGAACTGGATTGTAAAGAGATATGCAAGAACTACACCACAAATCCAGCCTATTTAGTTTACTTGAATGCTGGCTCCCACATTAATCCACAAGAAAACATGAAATCTAATCCACAACTAGGAAAGCAAGAAAACTAATCCACTCTAAATCCACAACCACACACAATATGAATGGAAGGGCATGATCATAGGGGCATCACTCAAGAAAACCATTATGATCAAGGAGCTTAGTGTAGCATCAAACTCATGGGAAATCTTCTTATTAAGCATGGAGTAGATACAATGCAAAAAGCTCCTCTACACAAAGAGGGAATCTCTTAAATAAGCAAGAGAGCTTCTTAGGTGGCATCCTAGTGGAATTTCCACATTTCACAAATTACAAGTGGAATAATGCTCTCCACTAGTAGTCACCATCAAAAGGTGGCTCACTCTACTTTCTTTAAGAGGGGTCTACTTGCATTTATTACATTTGCCTAGAAATACTAGTTCCTACATGGTCATTCCATCTTCCGGGATTCACCACGAGGCTTACACAGAGACCTCCTCGGTCTAAGGTGAGAGGTGCTCTTGAGTTGCTATGTCCGAGTATCTTGGGAATTCGTCAGAATCAGCCAACACACAAGAAGCACAAGTCATCAATGAGCGAAATCCCATAGGCCTACCTAAACTAACGGAATGTCACGTCAATCAGAGATTGAAGTTATGAGCGCACAACCTCAAGGACAAATGTTATTTTCAAAGGCAAACAACAATGACTCTTTGGAAAATTGTACACGGAGAATTAGTTATGAACATGTATGACAAGACACACAAGATCCCTATCATCCCTTGTCCACACCAATTTCTTCTCCCATGTTTCACCATATAATTACTCTTGAAGCTTCATCTCACTTTTCCCATCCATGCTTCAAGGCCTCATTCCCACCTGTCTGAACTTGCTCCACTTCTCAATTGAAGCACTTCGTGAAGCAGACAATTCTATAACATCTGCAACATACCAACGATGCCAATTTGGAGCTCCTACGAGAAAGGACAAGCATATTCCCAAAAGGACCTCCGAGGTTTTTCACAAAATACCAAGTGGTGTTTTCGCAATTAAAGAAATCGACAAGTTATTCAATTGTTGACGATTCAAACACCACTACTATATGAAAAAAAAAAAAAACGATCGTTCAAGCCTCTATTCCAAGCAATCCTTCATGGAGATCTCAATTATACAATTGACCTCAAAGAAGCTGCAATGCGACAATCAAAGTTCTGCCAACATCAAGTCTTCAAGAGACAACTATGAGCAACCAACCCTTGATCCATTCATTCACCTCCACTATCACCCCCATATCTGACTCGCATCCTACCACTTACCCTCATCTTCATCTCATTATCGTTCATTAACACCTTGTGTTGTTTTCATACCATATTCAACAACCCAAGCTCTTGTACATCATCCATTGAATCATCAGCGTGGGCACTTGAAAATACAACCCATCAGTGAGCCAACTCCCATATGATCCACATCAAATCTTCTGGAGACGCTCATACTTCTTCAAAGCTTCATCTCCTACAGATCAGCACTTTACAAAAAGTTCCACATCTACAAACTGCATCGATTTTTGACTCCTCTAGCACCATAAGGAACGGGATCTTAAAATTGCACTTGGCGTGGGACCGCCAAGTTCTTAACGGAGGGGATTATGTAGGTTGATATTTCAAGGAATATTCTAGCCATCTTTGGGAACATCTTTAAAAATACAAGCAGGATAGAATCTAAACGTAGAACGCCCATCAAGTTTAGGCTTTTATTTTATCCGTAATGGCTTAAGTTATTCAGTTCTAAGTTTAAATTGTCATGGGCACTGCACATGGATATGTAATTTCAAGTTATGTAAAAGTTAGTCACAAAGGCCTATTGGGGGTTTGTCCCATGGCACCAATGTGACTCAAAGTTAAGTTAGTCTATGTGGCTTACTTGTCCCACAGTGCCTTTCTGTAAGTGACCACCACTTCAAGTATATATAGGAGTAGAAGAGTCCATTTTCAAAAAGAACCTCATTTGCAATATATGCCTATCTTTTCTCTCTGAGTGTTCTCCCTTGTGTGGTTTCTCGTATTGTGTAACTTCACATTGTATTGTACACTACTTGATCTTGCAACAAGTTAGTTAATCTAGGCCCTCCATTCTCTAGTAGGGTAAGCCTTAGAGGAGATTTAGTTTAGGGTTTTATCATTGTGGTTGTAAGTTAATCCAGGCCCTCCATTCTCTAGTAGGTTAAGTCTTGGAGAAGGAGGCTTGGTTTAGGGTTTCTATCATTGTGGCTTAGAAACCCTCAGAATACTCACCATGCTCATTGTCGTCTTTCTTGCATCCATATCCATGCTAGTTGGAAATAGCCTTAGTGAGGGTTAGTTGGGAGAAGCCATAACTCGATCTAGTTGGAGCCATAGTCGGTGTGGATGTTGAAGATACAACACCTAACTTTCCAAATGGAATAGTTAGATGGAGTTAATCTTTCACTTGCTTCTATTAAAAGAAAGGATTCAATAGATGCCATTTTAAAGGAAGGATTGTAAGTACAATGTGTGAGAAATGGTCAAAAGTGATGTTGCGAGTCCTTGTAATCTAATAATGATTTAGACTCAAAATTAGCAAGATCCACGATGATCTTTATCACACTCTCCACCAATGTCAAGAATCTTGAAAATGATTGACTTTGCCAAAATCACTAAGAAATGGATACTATTAATGAGACTCAAAGAATGAATTTAAAATCCAATCACCGCTAAATAGACTCACTTAGGTATAAAGAGAGTCTTTATTCTAAGAGTTGGAATGGATTTAAATTGGTTTTGAAACTATTTCCAATCTTTTCTCTTACTTAAAAAAAATGAGATTTTAAAGCAATTTTGCATCACGCTAATTGACTTAATACGAATCAAACAACACCAGGTTTTTTACTCAATATGGGTCTAATGATCATATCCTAAGTTTCAATTTAGCGGATTGAATCCAATGGAATCACTTGCATCAAATTCTATGCTTCTAGGTCTTGATACTAAATGGGGCATCTAGACACAAAAAGGAAAGTTTTGTAATCTTGAAAAAAGCCTAATGGCCAAAAACCACTTCAGACCTTATTTCTCAAAAACCAGAAACTAACCTTGGCATGAATGGCAACAGCTCCCAGACTTGCATAGAAGCCATGAGAGTTACTTCCCCGTCAAAATGGGTATTTTATGAGATCTAATATTCTTCTAACTCATTCTACTTGATTTATTTCCAAATATATTTTATATTAAAGAGTTTTCCATGTGTCGAGGTGATCATCAAAGTATTCAACCTAAATTCCCTATACATAATGGCCTCACTCATTGTTTGAAAAGTTTCAAGTAAATTGAGATATTAGTTCTCTGTGCCAAATTCCATACTCATGTAAAAATAACGATGATCGAGATGAAGGCGCTATCTCATAACTGTAAGGATTTCAAATTTGGTAGACCAAGTAAAATTATTTTGTTAAAAAATCTATTGCTTTTAAAAATTTTAGTATATGAAAATGTCGATCATCACATTTTGTTGTACATACATAGAACTGAGTCAAAGGGAGGATTCACATTTTTGGAATCCTTATGTGATAGACCTATATTTTTGCATGACAACATAATAAATCCATATTGATCGTTAGAATGGTTTTTGGTCACTGTGTCGCTTTTTTTCCAAAGGTGCGAAAAAGGCAAAAAAGGAGAAAAAGGCAAAGTTGTCTTAAAAAAAAATTAAGGGAAAAACAAAGTTCTGAAAAATGCGAAGGTCCGAAATATGTTGTCGGCCTTCGGCTGTTTTCAGGATGCTCGTTACTTGCTTGACTATGTTTCCACCCCCCATTCGTGTTGATGGAGATGGACAAGGATGTTCAAAATGGTATCTTGAAGCATTTTGGACACCCCTCCCACTCCTTGATGGAGGTCTTGAAACAAGCCCAAATTGATTATTTTGAGCATTTTTGAGATTTATAAATGTATGCTACTTTTTCTTACAAATCAATAGATCACGGTACAATTTTGCTCAAACTTTTGAGCAACACATAATATAGTTACACTCTAATTCCGAATCGTGTTTCGGATTTTTTGTAGAAACGCTCAGAATAGTGTTTTTTTTTTGTTTTTTTTTTTGGGCAATGGGTATCAAATGAAAGCTCTAATTAAAAGCATTATTACTGTGTAGTTTGCCGAATGTTTCAGGTACAGGATGGTCCAATTCATGTGCATTAATCCATGTTGGATTCTATTAAGAATAAAAATTCAAAACTAACCTCTAGCCTGTTTGTTACGATCACAGAGAAGAATATATTTTGCATGAGTGGAGAAGAATATTACAATAGAAAGAACAAACAGCACAACATTATCTTGTAGAATGTGCAACACCATCAATTATTAGATCTTGCAATTCAGCCCTGATTTAAGCAACACCCCTTACAAGGTGCAAAAAGACACCGCTGCAGCCGTGATCTTAACGTTCTACGACTTGATGGTAGGTAGGAAGATGCGAATGTACTTGCATATGCTATGAAATATGAAAGTGCGGAGATAAGAAATTTTCAAGCATTGTCTGACATCAGTTTCTGATAAGTTCCAAGTCATCATAATAAGATTGCAAGTGGAGACACGCTATTTGGAACTCATTGCCAAACTAAAGAAGAATAAACAATCCATAAATTTCAGTGTTTTCTCATAGTAACTATGAAAATGCGGCTGCTTTGCAAACAGGACACAAGTTCTTTTGAACAAGCCATTGTTTTATGCATGCTGCATGATAGTTATGTCCACACTCGAGCCCTCCCAGTTCCTCTCCCTCTTGATATTCCTCCTGCCAAAAAAATAACAAAATATCACAAGCATGCGAGACTATCAGCGAGGCCAACATGCACTCATTAAATAAAGATTAGAAACTGCAGTACTAAACTGGATATATCTGAAATCACAAACAATCTACTAGCTGAGAACTTCACAAATGTGGATGAAGCTAAAGAATGGTAAATGAGTGATGGAGGCTAATAGATTTGGCATACAATACAGCTGTTGGGTTTCGAACTCCAAACCGGCACAAAGATCAGCAATAAGATACACATAACATGGTGAAATACATAGTAATAGTTTGAAAACCTGCTGAGCAGGAGATAAGCAGAAAAAAATAGGAGGCCAAAACTTGAAGAACACTGGCTGCAAGGTAGTATACTTAAGCTTTGGCTCTAGTCTTAGCTAGAACTAATCATTTATGCAAGAAACAATGAAAGCAAATATCCATTCATTCATGACAATTTGCATTTGACCAGAATGGAATGAGAAACTAAATTCCAACTGCCAACTCGACAGCTTTCCACTGGACCTAACAACTTGCAATCGGTGCTTCATTTTTCTTTCAATCTTTTTAACATACCTGGCAAACGCAGCACTTCACTTCAGTTTCTTGGAACACGCTAGTAGCAATCGTATCATGATGGACGTAGTCAGATGTTTTCAACTTCTGAGAAATGACCTCTTCACTTAGTCCCGTACAGACATCTCCTATCTGCTCCCCAAGAGCAAGCAATTCCTGAAATGTTCATTGCAATTTAGCATTCAGATATCAAGTAAAGAAGAAGATGCATGAAAAGTTATTGATCAATGCCACAACAATGTCAATAAGAGGAATCAATCCAACTACAATGACACAAATTTTCCAACTTGAATGAAAAACAAGTTTTTAAATGGTGTCAATGTCTTAAGTAAACTCCCAACTCTAAATAAACAACATAACAAAATGAAGGACAAACTATTGCACAAAAAATGCTGAAAAGAATATTCGTGTGCTGTAAGGGAGAACTTAAACTAGAGAGTTGTATGATCACCTCATAAGACATATTGTCCACATCAAGTCTCCAATCGCTGTGCTGATCTTGCAATCCAATTCCACCAAACAATATGGTCGCCTCCAGCATCAACATTTGCTGATCATAAGATGCACTTTGTGATAAGCCTTAATTTTGCCTCCAATTCAGGATCAAAAGTAACCACTCCTTGCTAGATAAGTGCATTTGAGAGTGGAGAAATTTCACCTCTTCTTTACGTCAGGAGTGAAATCAAGCATATCAGGACAAATGAAAAAATGATAGTGTTTGGCTAGGAAGAGAGAAGCTTGAAACTTCAATTACGGCCCATAATACCTTTTCTTTGACACAACTTATTTGAGAAGAGACTAATTTTCATAATTGATGGCCATATCTGACAAGGTAAATTTAGCTATGCTCCAACTGTAGCAATCAAACATTTTGAATAATTTGGAGAGAACTGCTCAGCATTCTGGACCATCTCAAAGCTAAGCCTTGAACAAACAGAGGTGATAACAGGTGCCAAGAATTAAATGCCACTATTTTTAGAAAGCAGCCTCCAACATAGCATAAAAAAATGATCAGCAAGAAGTGAAGCTCTCTTCTATGATAGCCATAAAACTGGTATGACCAAAAAAAAATCTTAGTTCTTTATTTCTAAACACTAGAAACTGGCAAAGATATGTTAAGGCTGAGAAGCATAGTATGAAAGTCATTGAGGTAATAGCAGCAGAAATGGTTACCACCCAAAATTGGAGATTTTGAACCACATGTTTCTGATTTCAGCACATTATCAAGAGCGAACAGATAAAAGAAGTAAAACAAGGAAACCAACTTATTTCCTGAAAATAGAGATCATGAGACTAAACAGGACTGATTCCATATGATCCTCATCTCTCTCGATGTGATCCATAGCCTACAATCATAGTGCCCTGTGGTACCGCTGTTATGGTACCGCCGGTACCATAACAGTGGTACCGCCAGTACGGTACCGCCCTGGGATCCGCGGTACCAGGGCGGTACCATAATAAAAAAATTAAAAAAATTAAAAAGATTTCCCGTGTTATTTTCGTAAAAAAAAAAAAATTTGGTACCGCAGTACCAGTATGGTCCCACGGTACCGGGATCCGCGGTACCCAGTACCACGGGACCTATGCCTACAATATTTATTGTAATAATTATAAATCATCTCTTAGAGTAGCAACCCACATTTTATAAGAGTGGACAGAATAACCCAAGATAACTGATGATAAAACACTAGAAAAGTGACCATACAACTGAAAGATGCCAAGATAGGCAAACCAAAGAGATTGTAAATTCACAGAAAACCAGGTGCGAAGTGTTTGTGCCAAACCTCGTTTATTGCCTCGTTCATTATGCGATGATGTTGATCCTCACCAATTCGGAGTGCACTGAGCCTTTGTAAAGGGAACCCAATGACACTTCCTGCAGCTGAAAGTAGCGATCTTTCTCCAAAAGCATCCAGCAAGGACTGCCGTGACAACATCAACCTTCGAAGAACTCTTGACGATGATGGAGGCCTTTCTGAGGCAGTTGAAACGGCAGAATGACCAGGAGTTGATGATGGCTCCAGTGTAGGTGAAGAAAAAACTGAAGGTGGAAATGAGGTTACTGATGTTAAACTAGTAGGGTGTCTATTTTGTGATGATGGCGTGCGAGAACGCAACCTGGTAGAATATTCAGAGAACCCAGGAGCTGGAGAAGAACTTGTTGCTGGAATGGCATGAAAAAGAGGATCTGTAGGATTTAATGTTCCAAAAGTATCATTTTGCAAAGAATTGATTTGATTCAATACCTCAGGTCTGATTACTTCATATGCACTTGAACTTGGATATCTAATTTGCCCACCTCTTAAGGCATTGACAGGATATTGACGAGATCTGTACCCATAAACATTTGAACCAAGATGACTTTCAGTCTGTCTAGCAGAACTGTTTTCTCTTCTAGAGCTGAAGTTTGCAGAGCTAATGTTGACATGACCATCAGAAAATGGAGCTGAGGAAGGCAAGTGAGTAGTAAAATCTGCATTCATTGGATATGAATTTGTGCGAGGCTCGTGTTGCATCCTTCTTGAAAGTCGTAGATCAGGTTGAGAATGAACTGCTCTCTGACGCACTTGTAATGGATCAGGGTTGGATGCTGCTTGCTCAGCTGCAATACTAAAAATTCCATTAACAGCATTTTCTGTGTGCAATCTCCTTTCACCCTCACCTGATGCCAAAGTTCTAAGTAGAAGCCCCCTACTTGTTTCTTCAAAGTATGCATTCGAAAAATCACTCGAGAACCAATCACCTTGCTGCGAATGGGCTTCAGCTTGGTGAAGGTTAGAGCCTTCAGTGGATGTGACCATAGATTCGCTAGTTTCACCCAATACAGAATTGACACAACTGAATATTGGCCCGTTGCTAACATGTCTATTATCACCAGCAGTTCCAAGTACTACTGGATCGGAGGTTCCAGAATAGCTGCAAGTGTATGCAGAGACTTTCGAGGAGGAACCGGTGGAAGAATTTCCAACTGCACATATCTTTCTTTTTGACGAACCCCTTGAACTACCAATTGAAAGATTACCATGATTTTCAGCACCATTCACAGAAATGCCAAGTGAGTGGTCTCCTGAAGAGTACATCCCTTGACCCTCTATCCTAATAGCAGGGGGTTCATATGTCGTGGTCAGATGGTCACTAATGCTGAGAGGCTGGGTTCCTGTACAGTTATAACTATCTCTTGCTCTACGAATAGCCTCAAACCTGCTGAGAATGCAACTCTCACGTGGCTCTACTGGTAGATCTTCCAATATGGGCCCTGGAGTAAAATTTGTGATTTGGTGACCTTCACTAGAACTATTTGCACTGCCGTTAGCAATTTCTCTGCGAACTCCATTGCGAGATGCCATTTGAATACCTATATCGTGTGAAAAGCTTGGAATACCCGTTAGGATGTCAGCTTGGCCCAACATAGCATTTTCTCTGGCAGACACAATGCCACTCTCTGCCGTTCCCCAACTTGGGAGAGAGACCGTATAAGCATTTCCCAGAGAAACATAAGGTGTATTCACATAAGGTCTTGCCCGGCCAGAAGTATGTTCCTGAACAGCCATGGTAGCATCTGGTATGCCTTGCTTCATGTGAAAGTTGGAGTTAAGGTCCATTTCTATTTCGTTGCCAGCACTGGGACGACTAGATTCACGTGTATCTCCAGAAAGTTCATGTAGGGGATTCCCAATCTCTGATGGTGTTCCATGACCTTCCTGGGCTCTTTGAGAGCCTACAGGACTTTTCAACAAGAATCTAGACATGGATTGAGATTTGAGAAGCTTGAGGAACAATGGAGATATTGCACCCAGGCCTCGTTATGGCAAAACTTCAATCTGTCATCAAGCTACAGAATACAGATGCAGTTTACATTAGTTCAAGTGTAGCAGCACTAACGCAAGCATTCTCTGCTAAAACAAAATTGATAACATAATTTACTTCCATTCCATTGCAGCAGTTGCTGGAGTTGACTACTAAATCTGAATTTCACCCCTTTCAAATAGCGCAATAGCTAGAGCGCAATTGATGTTATTAAATGAAAGAGGTATATTGAAAAATAATGTTGCTATAGATTGTAAAAGCTGCAACAGCGATGCTAATAGCCAGTAGAGCAGAACACACATCCAGAAGGCTCTCAGAAGACTTTTCCACATCTCATCAACATCCTCGTCTGCTTCAGAAATCACGTCTTACAGGACAGGAAAGTACGTATAGAAATAAACTGATTCACAGATAAAAGTTGAGATATAGATTATAAATTTAACGCTAGTGAAGTCACCAGCTATTTGATCAGAAGAGCTAGTGTGATTTCTCCAGGAATAATGAACTAGTATCCTTTCATCCACAGAAGTGGCTCTAAAATTATCACGGAAAACTTCTACAACAGAAATTTCAAGCTGATAAAGGGTGGGCGATTAAGTAAGAGTAGCACATAGATAACATTGTTTTTGGACTCCTCGTCGAGAGCTACATATAAAACAAAACAAACACATCTTTTTTTGAAACTACAATAACATAATTATGTTGCATCATATGCATAACATTCACGCCCAGAGAAAAGCTAAATATTAGACATGATATTTTTTGCCAACATAGAGTGAACCTCCTCTTCCATATCTCAAGAAAATAACCTACAAAATCTTTTAAGGTGCATCCTCACGCACTATGCAGTAGATCAAACTGAAGTGTGGAGGCAAGGTGTGCAAGCCACCAGGAGTTGCTTGGAGACACTTAGAATACTTGAATTGAATGGCCACCTACCCTCAATGCACATGGCCACCACCCTCCCTATGCCACCTCACCCAAGGGTCACTTGGGTCACACCCCCACCAACACTTTTAATCACCTCCATTAACCCCTTGGCCATATGGCCCCAAGAAGCTCCTAGGAATCCCCTAACGCTTCTCCTTAGACTTGGGAGGAGGAGCAGGTACAATTGTACGTTCAAGAGGAGGAAGTGAAGGAAAAAAGTTTGATTTTCCTCCCAAAAAGTGGTGAGGATGTCTTGTTTGTAAATGTTTTGTATGTGCAGGTGGAAAAAGACAAGGAGGATGAGAGAGGCCAAGGAGGAGGGGCCAAAGGAAGTAGAGAGCAAGCCCACACAGGCCTGCAGGTACAAGCTATGTACTACAATCCCTTAAACCCCCTTAAAATTTAGCTTAAAGAATTTCAACAAACTTTAATAAGCTTAAGCTTCAAGCTTATAAAAGTTTGATAGTCTTAACTTTAAAAGTTTACTTTGCAAACTTTGTAAAGTTTATGTTGAAACTTTGCAAACTTCATAAAGTTTAGTTTAAAACTTTATAAACTTTGTGATGTTTTGGTTTCAAACAGTTTTCTTAATCTTTTAACAAGTACTTTTCAATAAGTACTTAAGAAGTTGACTAAATCTGTATCTTCCCGTCTCATAAGGAGAAATTGGAGAGCAGGCAGACGCATACCTAAGGCCGCCTGCCTCCCCATCCAAACCTGAAGGAGGCAGCAGGGCGCCCGGTGCGCGCGGGTGCCCGCCAAATTTTGTTTTTTTATACAAAATAAAATTAGACAGATCCAAAAACTGCCAGAATCTTCTTTGTTTTCAGCTCCCAAAAGTCAAAAAACAGTCCTTATGGGCTGTTTTCTGCAACTGTTAAACAGAATTTTTTTGACGGTTTTACAAGCCAATTACATCATCAAGGTTTTTTTCAATACAGGGTCTAAAAACTTCTGCAACCAAAACAACAAGTAGAAAACCCAAAAAAACTCTAAAAAACAAGCCTTTTAGCATGCATACAAGGCCCAAAACCTATCCAAACGACATCGGAATTGAACGAACCGAAAAGTAAAGTCCAACGATAAAAACTAAGCTTTCCAAATACATCAACAAGAAGTTTAAACCAACCGAACCTTAAGTAGAAACGATTGCACCTTATTCACAATGATCGGTGGCTCTGATACCAAATGTTAGAATCCCCATCATCGTTCTAGTCATTGCTAAGACACAATCAGGTGACAAACGATCTATTACCGCCCATCCATAGAGGTATTGCCACTTCTCCCCTGTGCACTGAAGCTATAGACCACCATCAAGCAAGCTTGGATCTCCGGTAAGCCATGGTGTCCAATACCACCATACCTTACCCTCGACTACCCACATCCTGAGGCCTGGATAATCGTCCTGGCCTAATCACTAGTGGAAGAGCTCTTCATTCTCCAGGAGAGAATGAATGACAAACTCATGGAGATCCACCTCTATATACATGGTCCAAGTGGCGTCATATCCGACCATGAGAGTCACGCATGACCATCGACACACGTTAGTTGTAGTTGTGCACACTGACGCGAGCCCATAACAAAGGGTCACCTTGCGCCAATAGAACATTGGCACGTGGCACCCAAAAGACCTATAGCTCCAGACCAACATTATGTCCGAAAAATGAGACCATCACCTCAGGTAACATGTTGCGTGCCCTTATGGGTATGTAACAGTGATCCCATGAGATAATCCATGACCACCACTATGAGGGCACGTGAAAGCACCAAAATTAGGCCAAGAGGTAGGCCATTAAAAATGGCTAACTCATGAGCTGCTCCCAGATGAAGTAGGTACTCACCATAAGTCATGACTAGACCTGCAGCATCAGCTGAAATCCTGGTAACACAGAACCAAACCATCAAGGGCATGTATGCAAAGCGAGTCTACAATGTCATGGAATACTCGCTAACGAGAGGCTATTCTAGCATTAAAATCACATGTCAATATAATATGACCACGCTCCAAATAACGGAGGATATCGGAAGAAAGATCCACATATGGAGAATCAATACAATAAGCAAAAGTAGACGTCTCAAGAGAAAAGTAAAAAATGGCTATAAAAGTATCCATGCCCAATCCAAGGCTTTGACCGATAAGGCGAATCCAAAGATAGCGTCATGCTCATCATGGCTAACTGGAGAAGGTGATGGATGGGGGCCCGGGGCCCCCAACTACCTAATACAACTTGCCTTCAATGTATTTTACATGTTCCTCTCTATAGATAGCAATTTTGCCCTGTTCATGAGCCTCTTGGAAAGCTCTTCGACTTTCTTCCACCTAGATATATGCTATAAATGTTGTCCGCAATTGACTGTTTTCCTCCCGTAGGTGAGTAACTTTCGATCTCAAATGATTGGACCTCGGCTTTGAGTAACTTCAGTTCACAGGCAAGAAAGTTTTCAAAGGCTTTGGTGGTAGAGTAGTCCACCGTAGAAAGAAAGGGAGTAAGAAGGGCGGATGGGGTAAGAGGATCGGGGGAGTAGGTAGGGGGGGGAAGAGGAAGGAGCAGCCGGGGAGGTGGTAGGGAGAGAGGAGGGGCAGGGGGAGTATGGCTCCCCCTTAGCTTTCTTGCCATGGAGAGAGAGAGAGAGAGAGAGAGAGAGAGAGAGAGAGAGAGAGAGAAAGAAAGAGCAGCAGCAGCAGCACGTCGTAGAGAGAGCGTGAGAGGGAAGATATGGTAAGTGAGAGAGAGTCACAGGGAGAAGAGAGATGATGAGAGAGTGGGGAGAAAGACAATGAGAAAGGGCAGAGAGAGAGCTCGTGAGTTTTTGTTAGGCTTTGGGTTTTTTGAGGGTATCTAGAAAGGAAAATAGCCATAAAGTGAGGTGTTGGAGAGAGAGCCCATGAGGAAAATTGCCCACAACGGATCAATAGCCCATAAGGGATCAATGGTCTTGAAAATAACTACTTTGGGTCATGTTCATGCTTAAGTTCGAACCTCCTTCTTCACACGAAATCAAAAATGCATCAATGTTGCTGCAGCTCCTCTGTAGAAATGAGCACCACGCATACAAGGGTATAGAAGACAATAGTTTGATTTGTCGTTTGTATCTTTGCTTCACAAATAGTTGCCTCCACTCTACCACTCTCATATTATGTCACGGAACACTCCACCACTCTCATATTATGTCACGACTATGAGATTAGATATCAAAGACACTGTATATCATGCCGCTACAAAGATGAAAAACTCTACCACTCTCATATTCTGTCACGACTATGAGATCTAGATATCAAAGACACTCTATATCATGCCGCTACACTTGCTTTTTCTGCTACACACTGGATCGCTGCCCCTACAGCTAAGCAACAGTTCCTAAAGGCTAAATTGCAGCCCCTTGACTGATTTCTTCTATCTGTAAAGCAAAGTTTTCAGATAAGACAAGAAGATTGCAGCCTCCACAGGTCTGCTGCCACTGATTCATTGGTGCTACAGTCATTTTTCAGCTAATTCGCCCCTGTTTGCTACCTCCGTTGCTGGCTACCATATTGTCAATATCAGACTCATAAGGCCTGCTCCCCCGAGAGCATTGCCAATAAAGCTTGACTAAAGGTTGTTTCAGTGACCTACAGCAAGATCGTAGCTTCTAAAACCAACATATAGATCTAGAAAGGCTGGCTGCAGCCCTAAAATACTTTCACAGCTAAGAGCTAAACTATGGACCTGCAATAGCTACAGACCAGATCCTACAAACTGCCTACAGACCTGTACCTGCCTATACAAACTTCCCTACAACAGCTCATTGCTTCTAAAACCTAAATGACGTACCTCCATTTGTTCATTCTGCACTCAGTGTTATACCTATCTGTCATGGACAGAAGCAATGAGGGGCTGGCATCGCTTACCTTGAAAGATAAATCGGATGGCCCCAACTGTTCCCTATGGTCCTTTATTGTCAAAACATTTTGATTGGCAAATGACTATGGGACATCGTGTCAGGAGAACAGATTCGACCCTCTGGTGCATCTGATGTTGCTCACGCTCCTACAGATGATCAGAAGAGATATGACAAGAAGAATGCACAAACCCTGTCAGTACTTGTTGTGTCTTTAAAGAAGCATATTATCAGGTATATGAAGATGGCAAAGGACACCTGGGACACTCTGGAATGGAATTGCCACACCAGCCAGTCTATATCTTCACGACCAACTGAACCAGCTCAGAATGCACGAAGATGATTTGATTCCAAAGCATATGACAAAAATCAAAGACCTCAAGAAGCAACTTGTGAGTATCGATGAGGTGATTGAAGAGAAACGGCTTGTATCTATTACACTCAATGGTTTGGCTCCATCCTACTCAGAGATGCTCCTATAATGTTCGAGGAGCTGGTATGACTTATATTACAGGAAGAGCAGCATGTTACAAATTTTTCCAATATTCACAATGTCAATGAACAAGCAATTGCATCCACAATCGAGGAAAAGGACTAAAGAAAGGAACGCTAGCTTTAGTTCCAAGCCAAACAATCAGGTCTCCAAAGAAGGAGACAATTCTAGACGGAAGTCAGAGAAATCAGGACCTTGCAAAGGAACCTACAACTACTATCACAGATACAAACATTTCAATAAGTAATGCAGAAAGAGACTGATTAACGAGTGAAAGAAGCAAGGAAGTAGCAATTGTGTCAAAGAAAATTCAGATCAGCAAGCAAATTATGTGACTCATAATTCAGATATGTGTTCCTGAATCCTGTCCATGGAGGACCTACCTCCACTTCACACATTCTGAGGAAGCTGATGATATATTGCTTAAAGTTTAAGAATGATCGTCTAGCTTACAAAACATTGAAGAAGAGGTATGTTTGGTGTGCTAATAATGCATCACACAATGTCAAAGGACAAGGAGCTGTCCCGCTCCAAGTGCCAAGTTGTAAGATTCAACGTATTAGAGATGTCCTGTATGTTGCTGAGCTCAAGAAGAATCTTATTTTAGTAAGTTCTAATGCAAAACAGAATCTCTTGGTTGAATTTTTGCATGACAAATGCACTATCAAGGATCCATCTAAAAAAATACAAGATAATTGCAACCGGTAAAGTGGGGCTATATAAGCTGGATGATCAGCCCATCATGCAACAAGCACTATCTGTTTCATCCCCTCAATCTACCACACTTTGGCATGCAAGGTTTGGTTATATTAATTATCAAGGTCTAATGTTTCTCAATAAAGAGAATATGGTGAGCACCTGCCAGATCCGCAACAGCAATTACCTTCTACCATATGCGACAGGTGTATACTTGACAAGTTCCACAGAGATGATTCAGTACGAGCCTCACACATTCTGACATTGTTGGTCTTATGAACACTCTCAGACAGGCCTTTTTCAGTTGAAAAACAAAGCTCGGATTTGGAATACAGGTTCATGTCAAATTGCCCAAATAGTATAGATCAAGGTGGCGCAATTTGAGATTGACAGGCTTTCCAATTTTTGTGCCACTACCTACCTACCTACAATCATGAACAATGTATCTACTAAATTCGAACTATCTGATAAAAGAAAAAAGTTCTTTATAATTGGATATGGTTTATTTAGGTCCAGGAAGTTCTTCCCTTATTGGAGCTCTATCAGAAATAGAACCATCCTGCATGAGGGATGATGGGGAGGGCCCGAAGCTTAATGCTAATTGATGGACGACAGGTGACACGAGAGATTACGTTGACATCACAATCTATAGTCTGTGTGGTTGGTTATAGATACCACATATGTTTGAAAATGCATTGCTTTTTCAAGGTACTTTGATACTTTTAATGATGATTTTTCTTGCTTTACTTGGGTCTGTCCCATGAAAGACAAACCCGAAGGGTTTACAACATCAAAGGATTCCTAGCATTAGCAGAAAATCAATGTGAACAGAAGCTTATGAAACTTCGGTGTGCTAGAGGAGGAGAGTGTATGTCAAAACGCATTCCAATAATTTTGCAAGGAAAAGGCGATCCAACACCAACTTTCAGGTGCATATACACCTCAGCAGAATGTTGTTGTAGAGGTGGTCAAATGCATACTCAAACACAAAGGATTGGAGAAGAGCTCCTGGGCAGAAGCTGTGATTTCGGCAGCCTATACACCACAATTGGTGTCTGACGAAGGCCCTAGTCAACATCACTCCATTTTAGGCATGGTATGCTAAGAAAACCAGAATTGATCACTTCAGAATTTTAGAATCCATTGCATATGCAATCATACCACCACAAAGAGGAACCAAACTGGATGATAAAGGTACCAAATGCATTTTCGTGGGTTATAGCAGCGAAAGCAAAGGGTATCGTCTCTACGACTTACCCAACAGAAAGATTGATACCAGCAGAGATGTTTTTTTTTAAGGAGGAATATAACCCACAACCTACTCAACCACCTATAAGCAATGACACCCTGATGACAAAACTGAACCAGTTGGTACAAATGACTCAAATCACACTCCAGAAAAGTCCCCATCTTCTTCAGTTTCGCCACACTCAGATGCATCCAGTCACACTCAGAAAATTAGTGATCACTGAAGACCCTGCAGGTACATAAGTTGGGCTAACAGGCTTATAGTCACATAGTTCATTAGTCATACAAACCCTCTAGGTTCAGTATTAGACCAGGGTTTAGGTATTTTTAAGATCAATGGCATCTAACGGGCTGCTATAACTATGATGGTGATTTAGCCTCCACTATGACGGCCAAACATCCTATTAGGGTTTTCTCCCTACACAACAAAGGGAACACGTACACTCAGTTTTTTCATTCAGTTGTCTTTGTTTTGCTATTGCATCTAGTTCTTAGCCTTCTAGGCTGTACTTGCACAGGCATGGCCCAATAATCCTAATTAACCTAGATGATAACATTAGGTGTATACTAATGTGAACATTAACTCTAACACGTATGGACATTCGACGTGGAATAACCTGAATATACTTGGAGATAGCTCATGGATTACGGCCACAGAGGCCAGTGGCACCATTGTATCATGCATTGGATCAATGTTATGCTTGAAGTATGGGTTGGAATTGTGAGACCTTGTAGTAAATGGATTTGCCCTCCACTATAGATCTTAATCCCGTTTCTGACCTATCAGAGAACTTTTCAGAAGGGATTGAAGTATTCTCTTATAGGAGCAGTGTAACTCAATAATCGATACCAATCACAATCCCCTACCAAAACAACTTCGAAAACCGATCCTGATTCCTGAAATACTTCCATGGCACTGAACTCTGCCTAAATTCAGCGGATACACACCTGTTTACTTAAACTTAATTTCAAATGCCACCGATCCAATAGCATGTAAAGCTCTATCATAGATCTGAATCGTTGCTTGAACAGACCTTCCAGTTATGGAAATAAATAAATAAATAATTCACGATCTTGAGTCTTCTCGACATCAAAGAGCAATTTTGTGCAATTCAAAATATGCGTTTTCTGATTCGTGCCACTTGTTCTCTTCAATGCATGACTTGCAGTTATTGGGGAAGACTAAAGTCTGTAAACCGGAAAGGTGGCAATAAAAGGCTCGGAAGCAGTAACAGTTCAAAGAGGTTATGATACTGCTCCAGCGCCCCAATTTGTACTTGACGTGTGAAGTGTGAACTCCTACTGATCTCTATTTGCTATACCAAAGTCCCTTGAGAATATACCCATAATAAGATACAGAAACCAGCATACTAATCTATATTTACCTCAGTAAAATCGTCCCTTGGGAGTTGAAAATGCACACAGAATAGGATACACAAACCAAATCAGCATATCAGAAATCCGCCGACAGGAAAATCAATAAAAAAATCAAAGCAGTAAGCATTGAACCGGAAATAAATACCGCTACCTTCATCATTTGCTTGGGGGGTGATATCCAAGTCAAACAGGAACATCCATCCAGCTAAACAGTAACAAAATTAGCTGATTTAAAGCGGAAAAGCACATGTGCCTAGAAAAGCATTCAGTTTTCGATTTTCATGATTCCATATCACATCAAAATCAAACCACAAAGCAAAAACTACATCAAAAACTCTGCGGAACAAATTACCAACCAAATCGGCGGAGTAAGAAAGGGCTTCCCAGAAGCGATCTGCTGCGCTTCCCGAAGAACAGAGAGAGCGACCGCAAGCGCCTGTAGATCGGAAGACGCTAACGATCGACTCTTCCCTATCTCTCCACCATCTACCATAGAAAATAGAAGAAAAAACAGAAGAAAAAGAAGAAGAAGAAGAAGAAAAAGTAGCATAAAGAAAACACGAAGAAAATGAACGTGAAAGAAGAAAAAAGAGGGGACCTGTTAAGAAGAGAGGGGCATGGGCGTCGGCCAGTAAGAACATGCCACGTCTGCTGCTCTGCTTCTGCTCGCGTTTTACCCGTGAAAGTGGCCTTTACTCCCCGCGCCTCTCTATGGAGGCCACCCGGCGAACTTGGCGTGCATGTGACCTTTTTACGTGGCGTTTTCATTTTGTCTTTACTTCTAGGGTTGGCTTGTGTTGGGTGTGATTTTGTGGGTTTGATTACTACCTTTGTGGCAGCCAAAAGCCTACATCTAGATACTCACCGTCTAGTTCGTCTAGTTTCCTTCCTTCGTCGTATGAGGCTAAACTTACCATAAGGTTAATCTTAGACTGTATGTCAGTGTATGTGCATGTTGGGGGTTTGTGTTTGTCACTTACTCATCTAGTGTTGGGCTTCAATTAGCTATACAAAAGAATATATGATAGAGGGGTTAATCTTAGAATGTATGTCAATGCGTGCATGTTGGGGGTTTGTGTTTGTCACTTACACATCTAGTGTTGGGCTTCAATTAGCTATACAAAAGAATATATGATAGAGGAGGTACCTAGCAAAGCTGCATACGTCACTTAATCACAATCCCCAACATCCAACTAATGATCTACATGTAAGCTTAACCTTATACAACAAAATGACCAATGAGGTCATTCAAATCACAATCTCCAACATCCAACTAATGATCTACATGTAAGCTTAACCTTATACAACAAAATGACCAATGAGGTCATTCAAATCGACCCCCCTTTCTTGGCAACATTCCACACATTGGGAGACTAGGTACTTCTATACTTCTTTTCAAGCTTCAAGCCTCCATCTATTTCTTAGCATGGCTTCTTGCATTCTATTTGAATAAAACTTTCTAGAAGCCAAGCAAACATGTCAAGATGTACTCATTTAGGAACAAGCCCCAAGTTAATGAGAAGTCAAAAAATAGAGCTCTTCTACCTTATGCATGTCTAGACACATTCACTTAACTAGCATGCGAATAAATAGTTCTCTTACCACAAAGGACTGCCATGACTACCATTGGGAGTTGAACCACATCTAAGATGCATGAATGCACAAAATTGGGAGGTGTGCCTCGGATGTGTTGAGTGCATGTGGCATCTCACAAAAGTGGGAGTTGTGCCTAAGATGTGTTGGGTGCATGTGGCCTCTCTCTCTCTCTCTCTCTCTCTCTCTCTCTCTCTCTCTCTCTCTCTCTCTCTCTCTCTCTCTCTCTCTCTCTCTCTCTCTCTCTCTCACACACACACACACACACACACACACACACACACACAAATAGAGTGCATTTCAATATTTGCTTATGAGACAAATGCATCTCCCACATGTCATTTATTAGGCCTAACCACAACATTCTATCAACCAACCTAGAATTGCATTATCTGCAACAATGCTCTCTCTCTCTCTCTCTCTCTCTCTCTCTCTCTCTCTCTCTCTCTCTCTCTCTCTCTCTCTCTCTCTCTCTCTCTCTCTCTCTCTCTCTTCTGCTTTGCTCTATTTTCATTCGTAGCTAGTTTATAGCATTTTACAGCCACGTCCTCCTATGGATGATGCTCCCATTGTTGCTTGTACATATTTTCTTTTTGGTCTTATGCACCCACAGGTGCCCAAAAGATGTTAATAAAGCGTTCTCTCTCTTTCTCTCTCACATATGAGCCTTAGCCCACATCTCAACCTCCTCCTTGTTCTCATCCCTTTTTCCAGAGATATTTTTGGAATTGTACCTTTACTACATTTGGACTTTGTCAATTGCTTTTGGATGCACTTTCTGTGTTTTGCTTTCAAGTTATAATTTGTCGAGTTCATGCTATGTTGTTAGACTTTAAAAATCTAGATGCTTTTATAGATTCCCACTCTAATGGTTGACATCAATGTGGGCCTACTATGTCGTTTTCACTTTTTTGAAATGCTTCTTCTTTTGAATCTTTCTATGCTTCCTCATTTTTTTTATCATTAACCAATGCAAGCTCAATCCCACATTCCTCTTTTCTACTCTCAGATTTCACCATGGTGAAGGTATATAAGAAAAAGAAAGAGGAAGCTCCTAGGTCATCCAATTTTAAAGCCTGTGAATTTGGATGGTTTATATAGAGTCTTGAGTTGCAATTTGTCGTAGGTGGAAGGCATGTTCTAAAGCTTGTCTCTAATTGGAGGAATAGGTGGGAAATTATTCACCTCAACAATTGTGAAACAGATGAATATACAATGCTTCATTATGAAGGTATTTTTCTGACTACATTGGTTGACATATCATTTTAGCATTTATTGCCCAACTATTATGAGTTGTGCTCAATAGCTCCCTTTGAAAGAAAGAATGAGTATATAATTTTTTGTTCATGGCCTTCTATGAACTATTTGCCAGGTATTGTCAATCTAAGACCAAACCAAAGATACTATTTTCAATGTACACCCTCTTGGGAATCATGGCAAGCACTAATATCATGTCAACGTGTTGGGGCACTACCTAGAAACTTAGTACCTCTTTCCCATGTTGAGAATTATATGTGCTTACAAAAATTCTATGGACTACCAATCAAAATTACTTTTTCATAAGGCATACATTTTCTATCCTACAATGAATAGGTGGTGTTCATCATAATGAATAGAAATGAGTCTTTATCGCACACGCGTGTGTGTGTTTGTGTGTGTGTGTGTGTGTGTGTGTGTGTGTGTGTGTGTGTGTGTGTGTGTGTGTGTGTGTGTGTGTGAGAGAGAGAGAGAGAGAGAGAGAGAGAGAGTGTGAGCGAGCGTGTCTTCCACTATGTGATTCAACAACAAGAAAGAGTGCATGTTACAAATAGGTTTGTAGGCCTTGTCGCAATGTTTGGTCAAAAAATTTCTTGCAAAGATGTTGGCCTAGTTCTTTTAAAAGTGGAGTGCTGGTGGAGAGCATTGCTTATCTCCTTGGGTTTTGGCAGTCAACCACACCAACAGAACATCCAAGAGAAAAAAATGTCAGTTGTGGTTGTCACACCCTCTCTTGGGTAATAAGGCAAGCACTCAAAGTTGTTTATGTTGTACTCTTGTTTCAAGAAGATGTGAAATTCTAATGGAGTGGATATGATTATCATTAACCATTGTGTGCCACATATACATGTCTTGGCTAATTCATAAGTAAATACAATTTTTGGTAATCTTGAGTACAAAAAGATGCAAAAACTCCAAAACTTCGTAAGAATCACATGAATCAACGTTAGTGCACAAAATATACTACAAGGCCAAAAATTAAGCCAATACTTACATTGAGATTGGTATTTAGAACAAGAACTTTGTGGTATACCACAATTGCATTGCCACAAATTTCCTAAATAAAAATATGATTGATTAATATTTGATGCTGAAGTCACTAGCTATTTTCAAATTCTAGTTGTTTTGGAACTATAGCATAATCGTTAGAGTTTACTTTTCTTACCTCAAGGATTGGCCTTTGATTCAAAGTTTGTGCATGATGAATGCAGCTAGATAACACTTATTGGATTATTGTTGTTGGTGATGTTAGTGCATCATGTAGGCTGAGAGTGTGTGGGATGCATGCATGAATCTGTTTTCAATGTGTACAACAAAGCTCCTCGCAATCTTTGAGATCACCTTATTATGGAATGTAAACAAGGCAGTTTTTTTAAACATAGAAGTGAATCTTTGAAACGTCTCTCATTGACAATATTGGTCAAGTTGTTAAAAGATATGAAGCTCTATTAAATCTCCTTTCAAAATTCTTTCTTTTTAAAGTGGAAGAGCATGTATAAAAGAAATCGGTGTTTCAATTACCTTGTGCAAGTTGTTAGAATCTATAGAGAAATAGCATAGGTTATTTTATTAGAAGTATAGTATTCACAAGGGTGATTGTATGGTAGATCCTAACACTTGTACATGCACCCATATGCTCCTTGTAAATAGGGAACTAGGACAATTTAGGCTCTCCACTTGGAAGTATAATATATGTGCATTATAGTATGAGGTAGGCCCACATGTAGTTATGTCCTAAAGAGCTTAGCATGTGTAAAGAGAAGTATTCAGTCTTGAATATGCCTTGTAGTGTTTATCACTTGACCTAACCCTCTAGTGATGGATAAAGCACTTTCTAATCAATGAAGTTTTGAGAGGCCCAATGTGATTTTAGTCACTAGCACTCACATGTTGCTTATAAGTGCAACCTTGTCATTTGATGATCTGTACCTCATAGCTCAATCTTACTTCCTCAAAACATTTACTTTCTATGTCTTTAGGATTAAGATATGAAGTAGGAAATGAGGCATCAAGGTATTACGAACTTCATAGAGAGTTTCAAAGATTCAAGTAGGTGTTCAAATTATTGAATCTACGTAATAGAATGTTACAAAATAAATAAATAAATAAATAGGTCTTGTCAAAGTACAACAAAAAGGACCTATAATGGATCTAAATCAGATCCACAAGTGTGATTGGGTGTTAGATTAGATCAACCTATCAATGTACACAAGATTAGATAGCATTTAGATCACATCTACAACAAGAAATCTAACAAGAACAATCATTATTGATCAAAACTTGTACTTGCTAGTTTCACACGTGTGATAACCTGTCAGAGTACAGAAAGCAAGCTGAGAATAAATTATGCTAAGCTTAGAACCCAATCAATGCATAAAATCACAAGACAAAATGGAGAGATTACTCAAAAAATGCACCAAAACCAAGATTTAGCTTCCATGTTCATTATGGCCAAATGAGACACTATATATACAAGAAGGAGAGCTTGAGCTTATGCTGAGTCACTGATCTGGCACGTGCGAGAGTGTCTAGTCACCTAAGGATCCATCAATCACATCAAACTTGGCACATGGTCCATGATTTCCATGTTTTAAGGCACCTCCTTGATTTTGGGTGATTTCCTACATTATAGGAACCTAGATAAAAATCTTCTAAAAGTCTAAACTCGACCTCTACTGATCTTTCCACACGTGTGAGTAGACCTCTACAAGTGGGAGACTAATCCTAATCTCAATATGTTGCACATTCTATCAATAGAAAGGTGCCAAGTGCCATATAGCTTAAAAACTAGATGTTGGCTTTTTTAGCCAATAAAATTCTAATCAAATGATATGTACATACTAGATGACTAACCTAAATGATAAATTCATCTAATTCACATGTGGGAACACTCTCCACACATGTGTAAACATGATATGTACATGAATTTGGCCTAGATCAAGCATGATTTTGACATTTTCACACTCCTCCTCAAAATCTAGCTTGGTAAATCTAGCATACATCTATCTACAACTCCAAGTGCTAATCTTAACTTCACAAATGGATCCTTTGCCAATGGCTTAGTAAGTATCAGCAACACAATCTGAAGATGAAACATGGATGAGGTTGATCTCCTTTGTTGTACTTTCTCTCTCACAAAGTGATGTGAAATCTCAATGTGCTTGGTTTGAGCATGGAAGATTGGATTGTTGGCAAATTGTTGGGCTGCTTGATTGTCACAATAAATGCATGGAATGTCTTCAGCCTCGATCAGTTGAAACTCCTCCAAAAGTCTTCTTAGCCATAGGATCTCCTTTGTTGTTGTTGTCATACTCGGATTCGGTTGATGAAAGAGAAATGGTATCTTGCTTTTTGGAAAGCCAAGATATGACTCCTCCACATAGGAATGTCGCAAAAGCACTTGCGGATCTTCTATCCACTTTGTCGCCTGCAAAATCTGAGTCCGAGTATGCTCTCAAACAAAGATTAGTCCCTTGATACACCATGCCAAAGTTTCTAGTAGCCGAGATGTACCTTAACACTCTTTTGGCACTCTTCCAATGACATATTAGTGGACGTTGCGTGTATTGACTCAATTTGCCAACCCAAAAGCTAAGATCTGGTCTAGTGATGTCAAGTAGATCAAGGAACCAATAAGTTTTCTATAGGTGGTGATTTCCTTAAAGGATGCTTCATCACTTTCCTTATAAACTTTTACATTTAGTTCCATGGGCGTTTCAACTCCTTTACAATCTTTCAAGCCAAACTTTTCTAAGATGGATCTAGCATACTTAGATTGACATATGAAAGTAAAATCATTGCATCTAGTAACTTCTATTCCAAGTATGACCTTTAGAAGTCCTAGATCTACCATCTTAAACTCACTAGACAAGGAAATTTTTACATCTCTAATGACATCAAGATCATTTCATGTGAGAATTATATCATCAACATATAAAACCAAAATGATGATCTTTCCATCATTACATTTGTAGTACAATGATGGTTCATAAGAACTTACAATAAATCCAATGGAAATAAGATAAGAATGCAACCTAGAGTACCAAGCTCTAGGTGCTTGCTTGAGTCCGTAAAGACTCTTCTTCAAAAAGCACACTTTGTCTTCTTCTCCATCTTTGATGAAGCCCTCGGGTTGGCACATGTAAATTTCCTCCAAGTTGAAAGAGCTCCCAGTTGAAAGAATCAGGAAGGCATATGATCAATCTAATGGTTACAAGCTTTGCAACATGAGCAAAGGTTTCATCATAATCTATGCCTTTGACTTGTAAAAATTATTTTGCTACAAGTCTAGCTTTATACTTATGAATGGAACCATCTTGATTATACTTCAATCTATATATCCATTTACAAGTAAAAGGCTTCTATCGATCCAATTGCCATATAGTAATGTTCACACTTAGCATCATCTGATTCTATAAAAGGTTTCATCTTTGGCCAAAATATTTTCCTTTGCACTAAATCTAATCTTCTCGAACCCAATCAAATAGTGTACTCACTTCATCTCCCAAAATCTTGTTTTCCACTTGAAACAAAGTATAAGGTTTGAAGGAATTCGTACTAAAGAGACATACGTGTGAACAACGATCAATCAAATTGAGTTTTGATTTTGAGAATTTACCTCCCAATAGATCTACTACCATGGTGTTAGAACCAAATTTTCGAATTCTAGACAATTCTTGTGAAAATGATTCGGTCTTTTGTAGATAAGCAAACTCTGTCCTTAATATTCTTGAATGGTGATCTGCCCATCTTTGAAGATTACTTTCCTTTACGCATGGTTTCTTTGAAAAACTATGTGCAACATCATCCGGCGCATTAAAAAATTGTCTAGTCCTTATTTTGTTCTTGTTTGCCTTTGCAAGGGTACTTGCTCACGATTTCCTCGAGGTCGCAAGCCAACTTTGGATGAAACAAGTGTGAAAAATTGTCAACTAGTTTGGTTTTCTATTTGGCATTTTTGAGGCCAAAATGAAATCTCAACTTAAGATAGGTTCGTATTTGTCAACAAAGGCCTAAATAGTGTTTGTACTATTTTTGGCAAGTAAATAAATGGATGAGGTTGAGTTTGGACCCATTTTAATTGGCTAATTTTCATACATTGCATCTAGACTAGAATTTATAGGTCATTTGGTGAGATACCAAGAAATTACCATTTAGGGCAGCAAGTTTAGGGCAATTGGCCAAACGACATTTTAGCAGCTATAAATAGTAGTACATGCATGGAGAACATATCATTGTAATATCTTTTGATGTAGAGAATTCATCTCTTTTGATTCTATGTCCATCTCATTGTGTTTCTCTTGATATCTTGAGTTTCTATGTATAGAATATTGATTTTGTGATTGATCTTGCTTCCACATGTGTGAAGGACAGTAGGCTGTTGTTGTTGTATGCACAGGGATAGTACCTTACTGTACTTTCATGCTTATGATCAGATCTTAGTGATTTATGCAATTCTAGCATGCTAAAATTGATGATTTCTCTCGTAGTTCAATCTAGATCTACATCCAAATTTGGTCAAGATCTTGTTGATCCATTAAATGTATTTTGGATTTGTATTTTTCACATGGTATCAGAGCTAGTTGCAGGCCAAATTTGGTGTTTATGCCAAATCTAGAGGTGGATTTGAGGGTGCCATAAATTTTATGTGGATTTGGAGGTGTTTCTAGATCAAATCTTGCATTTTCAAGTATAGAAAGTGGATCTTTGTGGTCCAAGCATCATTTTAGGTCAAATCACTTGTAGATGGCTGATTTTAGAAATCACTTACGAAAATGTGGAGACAAAAATTGCTCATGATTGTGGATGCTACATTCTATTAGATGAGGTATCTAGATTCTAGCTTTTGCATATAGATCTTGCTTGATTCAAGTTTTTGCATTTTTGGAGTAACCCTAAATTTGATAGGATATCTTGATTTTAAGTTGCTGGAATTTTTCAAAAGTGTGTTTCAATCTTAGGTGTTGGCAAAAGTTCATCATATTGTGTTTAGATCTATTGTGATCAAGAAATCAACATTCTATGTGTTAGGATTTGCTAGAAAGATAAAAAGGAGAGGCTAGATTGTTTCCATATCTTTGTGATTTCTTCTTGAGTTTCATTTGTTGATTTTCAAGTGAGTGCTAAGTGCATTGGAACAGGTTCAAAGAGAAGATCAGATCATTGCAACATGCAACTCTAATTGGTTTCATGTTGGAAGGCAATGATAGGCTTACCTCAACAAATTATTCTACTTGGAAGGTGAGGATGGAATCTTTGCTTGAGATGAATGATTTGATGGATTTTGTTGTAGGTGTGGAGGAGAGACCTTTGGCACCTCAAGAAAAATTGAGGTACGACAAGAGGTCAAAGAAATCTCTACATGTGATCAAGATGAACGTGACTAATGAACTTCTCAAGGAAGCTGGTAAGTGCACAACATCAAGTGAGGCTTGGAAATCTTTGAAGAAGGTTTATGAGTCCAAGTCTACTTCTAGGGTCCTAACCCTGCGGAGGCAAATTTTTCGAAGTCTTAAAAATAAGGATGAAGGTGCTCATGTTTTTTTTTTGAGAGTTAAAGCTTTAAGTGATGAAGTAGCATGCATTAGTGAAAGCATTAAGGGCGTGGAGCTTGTTCAAGTTGTTCTTAATGGCTTGTTGGGTGATCATGCTAATTTGATGCAAAGTTTTGTTATTCAAAAGACATTGCCAAGTATGGAGGATTTTCAAGAGATCTTGGTGAATGAGGTGTTTAGGCTTCTATCAAGAGGTGGACCTACTTCTTCATCTCAAGTTGGATGTGAAGCATTGCCAAAAATTGGCAAATCTAGCTTGATCAAAAACCATGTAGAATAGTGTAAATTGTGTACACAAGTGGGTCCCACACATGTGAGGCCATGATGCCACGTGGAAAACCCATCCTAATGTAGGTTAGGTCAAGTCAAGAGAGTTGGTCATGTCTATTTGGTGGTCATCCCTACTTTATAGGACCTACACCTAAGTTTAAGGTGAAAATTTGACCAACTAGCTACCTACCAAGCATAACTCTAGGAAATAGACTAGGGTTTCATTTTAGGTCAAGGAGAGTGAGTTAACTTCCTTATTACATGCTGGAAATCCACCTAACTTCAAGAAGGAAGTCGAATTTGCTATGTATTCCCTCTCTCCATAGTGAGAAGAAAGAAAATTTTTGGAGCTCATTGGCAATCTCAAGCTAGTTCACTATGTACATTGAGTTTTTGTGATCCAAATGAAACCAAATCAATTTCTACTTGTTTCTCAGGTTGAAGTCTGTACTACAGCCTGTAGTACACATGTGTGGGCTCGGATTTCAATGTTGATCAAGTCTTTTGATTGTTAATGCTTGTTGTTTGTCAAATTGCCAATCTAGATCAACTTTTTTGTGTCTAGTTTTTTGATAGATTGTTAAGCAAGCATCCAATCACTCTTGTGGATCTTTTGTAGATCCATTTATGGTCCTAAAGTACAATACTTTCACATTGGAGAGGAGGAAGCAATGTCTATCAAAGGCAAGTTCAAGGGCAAAGGCAAAAGCAAGTGGTCAAAGGGTCAAGATAAAGGTGAGCCTTCTACTTTTTTTGGCAAGAAGAAATATAGATCCAAGTTAAAATGCTTTTATTGTGGAGTCAAAGGACATTTTGCAAGCGATTGCTTCAAGAAGAAGAGAAATCAAGGTGAGAAGCAAACCAATCTAACTCTTGATGAAGATGGTGTTGATGAACAAAATTCAAATGATGCTTTTGTTATGTCATCTTGCCTGTTGAATAATCTTGGAGATATTGAACCTTGGTGGACTGATAGTGGAGCTACATCACATATCACATATCATGAGGAGTACTATTCATCATTGATGGCATTTGAAGGTGACAAGAAGGTGATCTACAAGGCCAATGATGGTGAGTTTGCAATCAAAGGGATTGGCAAAATTCCTATTTCCCTCTCTACTAATAACAATATGAATTTGAAGGATGTTTTGTTCATTCCATCTATCACTAAGAATCTTCTTAGCGTGAGTCAAATGTTTTTTTTTGACAAGGGATTCAAAGTGGAGTTTGATGGTGATGTTTGTTTGATCAAGGAGGAGGATGAATTGATTGCAAAATGGAAGAGGCGAGGTAAGTTGTTCAAACATGATTCTTGTGGCATGCTAACCAAGTTGGATGTATGGCAAAGGAGAAATTGTCAATTCAAGAGGTATGGCACAAGAAATTGGGGCATCTCAACTACAAGTCATTGGAGGTGATGGCAAAGAGGCAAGTTGTTTTTGGTCTTCCCAATTTTTTAACAAGCTTGAATCATGTTTGTGAGCAATGTACTTTATCAAAGTTACACAAGTTACCTTACAAGAGATCTTCATCAAGGCCAAGTAAGCCTTTTCAACTTGTGCATTTGGATATTCATGGTGTTACTACAATTAGCAATGGAGGTGTTAATATGTATGTGACTTTTATTGATGATTTTAGTAGATTTTGTTGGGTCTATCTACTAAAAAGAAAAGATGAGGTGTTTGATGTCTTTGTCAAGTTCAAGATTGCAAGGGAGGTTGAATTTTTACATGACATGGCTTGGGGACTAGATCCAGGTTTGATCTAGGATTGGTTGGGCGGTTTGGCTCCATTGTCTCTCTTATTGGCGTTCTCCTATCCTCATCTTAGGGGTTATCCCTTTAGAGTCTTTATATTGGTATCAGAGCCCGGCTAAGATGCGGTCTTGGATAGGCTGGAGACAAGCCTACATCGATTTGGAAGTTGAAGCACTTGGATTTACATCCCGGTTGGAGTGATGTTTTTCTTCAAGGGAATTATGGAGTTGGATTCACAAATTCTGGATAAGTAGCGTACTTTGGGAAATTATGGTAGAGTGCACTTCTACATGGATTCTTTGGTAAAGAATGCTGCGAATTTGAAGGAATCTATTTGCAATTTCATGATTTCTTGAGGAATTTTTTTTCAAATGGTGTGAGTGATCTGCAAAGGTTAATTTGGTTACTTAATTCATTGTTGGTTTTCGCTCAGATGAAGTTATGAATTGCCTGCATCAGTCCACAATGCTATGAATCATGTTATTTGTTCAAGTTCATAGATGATTTGTTTGTAAATTGTCCAGTTAGTATGGACTGTTGGAGCATAAGTGTGATGCCACCTTATTGTTAACAATTGAATATCAACATAAATATGGCATGATATACTCAAAAATGAAGATATGAGCTGGTTAAGTATAAATCATGAAGAGGCCTAAGTCATTTTTCGGAAATATATCTCCTAAGTACTTGCCTTGTAATTAAGGGCAAAACCTTTAATAGGAAAGACATTGCCTTGGATAATCTTTACTAGGTCATCCACACGAAACGACTAGATACAAAAAGACATGTTAAACTAGAGTAACTTTAGCTCTTAGTTAAATATACCTTTCAATTGTATACATAGTCTAATTGTTAACTAGACCCTTTCGCGGGAGCGACACACCTATTGTTTAAGAGGTGTGTTTGTTCGCCCCATAGAACATATATAGATCTCACACTTCAATCTCGAGCATCGAGAGAGAAGAGTTTATGCATAAGAGATTGAAGAAGTGAATAGAGTTTTGTGAGTTATTCTCTCTTATCTCTGTTCTCCGCATTGCTGAGTGTGAGTGATCTTGAGTCTGCTAACAATATCTAACGCATTACATGAATTACTCTTTGATCAGACAAACTCTCTAGTACATTACAGTCATTTGTTGTGTATCCGTAAAGCATGCTCTAAAGAACTGTCTTAAAATCATCTTATTCGTCTCTCGCGAATACTTTCTTTTCGGCACTCAAATAACGACTATCTTTGGTACAGTCTAGCACGATCATTGAATAAAGATGTATGTATACATATGAGATGATAGTCCCTGTCTGAAGAATTGAGTCTTTGATCTATTTTCCTGATTGTCATTGGCATAAGTTTCTAACGTGCTCTGAAACCATTCTTATTCTTTAACCATTAATCTGGACTTTAGTTGTTGAGGACTTCTGTCTAGAAACGAACAGTTCGTGAACGCGATTAATTAAATGTCTGTACAATCGCAAATACATTAAACATTTCTCAACTCTCTGTTGATACCTTTATCAGCCAGAGTGTAGTATTGTTGTACTACTCTGATAACATCTCATCTATAGAACGCGTTTCATTCGATTTGATAGAGGCCAGATTGTTGTTCTGAAAATTATCAACACCACACACCCAAATAGAAGCAATACTGGTTACTTTTTAATGTCTGTCAACAACTAGAATAACACTCAAAACCACTTATCATAAATTGTACCAAAAACATAACTTTCTAATGCTATCCTTTGTGGGAACGACACTATTTGCTAAAAAATCTATATTAACCTTGTTGGTATAGTACGACATATACCAATTTTTGGCGCCGTTGCCGGGGATAGTTTAGGAAAGTTATAAGAAATTTGAAAAATCCATCTCCATCTCTAGTGTATGTCAGATAGAGAATCCAGATTAGAACGATAATGTAAGCTTAGAGAGGAATTTTTATGAAGTCAAAGTGAGAGTACTAGTCGAAGAAATCTAGACGAAATCACTGCCCAGTTACTTGAACTCCTAATTAGCTTCGGTATGGAGGGTCCCGCTGCACATTTCACTTCTATATCAAAAACTAAATACAGTTATTCTAAAGGGACTTCTTTTGACGATGCAGATAGCTATGTCTCACAATTTGAGTCAATAGCTAATGCAAATAACGAAGGTACTGACGTAGACAAACTACGAATCTTCCCTGGTCTACTAAAAAAATACGTGCGCATCTGGTACAATCAAGTTGAACCAGGTCGTGTAGGAACCTGGTACCTGCTGAAAGATGCGTTTTTGAACCAGTTCAGAGAAATCGGTTACAAATCGAGAATTCTCGGACGTCTGAACAATGTTCAAAAGAAGAGTAAAGAATCCCTTCACAAATATACATGAAAAGTTAAAAATCTCATAGGAAAACTAACCGATGTATATTCCGTTGATATGCAGATTGAACAAGTTTTGGCTGGTTTACCACCAAAGATTGATCGGTATTGTAGACAAGGGGACATGACCTCCTTAGCATCAGTAATAGCTAGTGCCGAAAATTTTGAGACCTCAAAACTAGCACAAAAGCGACGATCAACTAGGAAATCTCAAAAGTCGAAGACTGATTCTAGTGACAACGAGGATGATTTAGATTCTGATTCAAGTACCAGTTCTTCAAGTTCGGAATCTGAAAGCAGCGATTCATCAGAATCAGAAGCTGACAAAGGAGAGAGAAAGAATAAACGACGAACTAAACGAAAGGACAACATGAAAGTTGTCGAGGATAAGTCGTCAACTTCTAAAGTTGAAAAGGTTTGGAAGAGTAATATGACTGACCTTAATAAAAAGTTTAATGATTTGAAAGTGCAGATCTCTGAAGTTGCAGATAAAAGACCATAAGCATCTTCTTCCAACCCAAGAATGTGGTGTACGAAATGTGGAACTCCAGGACACACGAAGGAAGACTGCACCACTGTGAATCTCAAATATGTTGAAGATCCTGCTCATGAGGTACTTTTTATTTTTCAAAATGATGCGACTACTAACTATGTTCAGGGTACTGCAGCATCAGCCCAGCAGGACAGACCAAAGTTGGCACCAAGAAAACATAATCCTCCTGAATTTGTTGGACCAGCGAAGTCTCAAACCGCGACTAAACTAATGTCGGACAACTGCTATAACTATGGAGAGCCAAGACATTTTTCACTTGACTGTCCTCAACCGCGAAAGCCGATTGGTTATGTACCATTATGCTCGAATTGCAGAGAGCCTGCTCACAAGTATCCTGACTGCCCTCAGCCGCAGAAACCGCGACCCAAATATCAGTATGTAGGAACACCAGCTACTGCAGACTCGAAAGCGAAAGCTTTGACTAATGCTGTTGTGTTGAAGAAAAATTGGCGAAGACAGAAGATCAACCCTGGCCAAGTGACGTGAAAAAATTATTCAAAGTCACAATGAGAAGCAAAAGCTCCTCGAAACCTGACCAGAAATCTTCGACGAAGCGCAGAAAGTCCTCGAAGAAGAAATCTTCTAGTAAAACGACAAACAAATCTACGACTAAGGAAGATCTTAAAGATGACCCCGACTATGATCGCGATGCTGCAAAGTTATTTGCAAAAGATATCTCAGCAGAGGCGAAAGAAATTATCAACGCTGAACTTCAGTCAGCTGCTGCAGAGAAGGTGGTCACTTTCGAGGAAGGGGATGACAAAATCATGAAGACGAAATTGTCTAGTGCTGTTATTGATAAGCCAATCTCGAAATCGAAGACGAAGGACTATGACATCGTGACTGATATTGGATCTCTTCGTCCAAACGTTACATTTGAGCAGCTATTGGCAGATAACACTTATTACAGAAAGCAACTAAAAGGTCTTTCTGCACCAAAAAAGAAGAAAAAAGTTTCTTTGCCAAATGCTGGTGTTCTGTCTATTGATTTAGGTGATCTCGGTGCACCTGAAATTGATATTACCATTGCAAGATGCTTGATCAAAAAAGTGCCAATTGACTCTGGTTCCAGAACATAATAACAAAAGACACAGCTCATGCTTTGGGGTTGATTGACATTCAACTGACACAGCGAAACATCAAGTTAGCTGATTTGACACGACAAAAACCTGTTGGAGAACTGAAGGATATCATTGTTTACATTCAAGCCAAGCCATTCACAATGAATTTCATAGTTATCAAACCACTCGATTTGTCATCCTATTTAGTGCTGATTGGACGACCTTGGCTTTATCAATCAAACGCAAGTGTTCATTGGAAATCTAGAGAGTTGAGATTTCAGATTGGTGAGACCAATAATTGAGGTAAGCCAACAGAACAAATAATTACATGGAGTCGTGACAAATATGAAGGTGAAACTCCTTTGTCTCACACCAGTTTTACCTCAGAAGAATATTTGTATGCATTACATGTTTTGTCTAAAGAATCTGACATTGAAGTGCAATATTTCGAATGTTATGAAAATGTTGACGAAGAAGAATTTTGCGATGCCTGCAACGCTAAAGTGGATGTTTCGTATGAAGAAATTATAGTTGCAGACATGAACTCGAAAGAGTCTGACGATTGGAGTGACGAATCTGAACACAAATTTGGTAACAAGAACCAAGTTGACGACAAGAAAACATCTATGGAGTCAACCATGCATGAAATTCATGGCCATACCAAGGCCAGTATGACAGAAGGTATCATTTTACCAGATTCTATTGAACTAATTGAACTTGCACCTGGCAGATTTGTGCATGTTTCGAAGTCACTTGGAGAATCTAAATTGGCGGAATTCACTGAACTATTGAAGGAGTATCAATATGTTTTTTCTTGGTCGGTTGACGATTTGAAGGGTATACCTGCAGAATTCGAAGAGCACCATATTGATCTTAAGGAATATGTTGTACCTGTTCGACAGAGATAGTATCGTCTCAATCCCAATTACTCTCTCATGGTTAAGGACAAACTCAACAAGCACCTTAAGGCAGATATAATCTATCCCGTCTTAAGCAGTGAATGAGTTTCACCCATTGTTGTCTTCCCAAAGAAGAAGACTGGCAAAATACGAATATGCCAGGATTTCTGCAAACTCAATGCTGCCACAAGGAAGGATCATCATCCTCTGCCCTTCACGGATTCCATCTTAGATCAGGTTGCTAGTCAGGAGCGTTACAATTTATGTGACGTTTTTTCTGGTTACAATCAAGTTGGAGTGCGGAAGGAGGATCGTTCAAAGACTACATTCACTATGGATTGGGGCACTTATGCCTACAACAAAATGCCCTTTGGTCTTTGTAATGCTCCAATGACTTTTCAGCACATCATGATGTTAATTTTTGCTGCCTTCCTAAGAACTTTTCTCGAAATATTTATTGATGATATCTGTGTATATAGTGATATAAAGATACACCTGTAGAAGCTAAAATTAACATTGCAATGGTGTCGAGATACTTGTTTATCTCTTCATCCAGAGAAATGTTTTTTCGGTATGAAAGAAGGAATATTACTTGGACACAGAATATCTAACAGAGGAATAAAAGTCGACAAAGATGAAGTCGAGCTTATAAAGAATCTCCAGATACCAACTAATTTACGTGAACTAAGAGCTTTCTTAGGACATGTCAGCTATTACCGGAGATTTATTCAAAATCATGCTTCTATTGCTGGCTCTCTTACATCTACTGAAGAAACAAGTGGAATACTTGTGGACGAATGAATAGCAAAAAGCATTCGAAAAACTTAAGCAAAGGTTGGCATTATTTGCTGGGATATGTATTTATTTTTCATGTTGATCACTATGCTCTTAAGTATCTTGTAAATAAACCAGATCTATCAGGACGAATTGCTCGATGGGTTCTACTTCTGCAAGAATTCACTTATCAAGTAGAACTTCGCCAAGGAAAGTATCATACAAATGCTGATTATCTATCGCGACTCAGCACCGAAAAAATTAAAAAATCTATTAATGATGATTTTCCAGACGAACATCTATTTGAAATTTCATCTACAAATTTGCTATATTCTGATATTATTATTTATCTCAAAGATCAGATATATCCAGATGGTTATGATTTAGAGCAAAAGACAGTTTCTCAATATAAGGTAGCACCTTATACAATTATTAACAATGTTTTGTACAAGCTTGGTGCTGACCATCAACTACGAAGATGTCTCGAGACTGAAGACATTAAGAAGGTCGTTAAAGCCTTGCACTCAAAAGATGCTAGAGGACACTTTGCCCTAAAGAACACAGTTAATATGATATTGACTGCCAAGTATTGGTGGCCAACAATGTTCAAGGATGTATTAAACTTTATTCGTTCATGTGAACTATGC
This sequence comes from Diphasiastrum complanatum, assembly GCA_029204225.1. Classification (NCBI taxonomy): domain Eukaryota; kingdom Viridiplantae; phylum Streptophyta; class Lycopodiopsida; order Lycopodiales; family Lycopodiaceae; genus Diphasiastrum; species Diphasiastrum complanatum. The sequence goes on from CM055097.1 coordinate 62,992,952, forward strand.
CAGAGATCTGGTAAGCCTACAAAAGCAATGAATTGGTCGTTGACACCAATTCTGTCTCTTGCACGATTTGAAAAGTGGGGGATTGACTTTGTCGGTCCAATCAAACCTGTAACCCGACATACGAAATGTCATTATATTCTAGTTGCAACGGATTATGCTACAAAGAACGTTGAAGCAGAGCCGACGAAACGAAACGATGCAAAAACTGTCGCGACGTTCTTACTCAAAAGTATAATCACAAGATATGGTTGTCCACTTGAACTAGTAAGTGACCGAGGTACACATTTTTTAAATGAAATGATACGGTTGCTGACAACATATTTTTTGATCAAACACAGAAAAACTACACCGTATAATCCAAAAGCAAACGGGTTGACAGAAAGAGCTAATGAAATTTTATGTAAGATCCTGAACAAAATTACTATTGCACATGCAACGGATTGGGATCAGAAACTACCATTAGTTCTCTGGGCTTATCGCAACACAGAAAAAATCACGATGAAGCAGACACCATATTTTCTTACGTATGGTATGCATCCTATTTTGCCAATTGAATTTGAGGTAAAAACTTTTCGTATTCAAGCCCAACGAACAGATGAAGAATGTATAAACAAAAGGTTGACTAATATTGAAGAACTAGCTGAAGCTCGTGTGACTTCACAAAAATTAACGAAGGAAATCCAGGAACAAAGAAAGAAGAAGTATGACAGTCATATCAGGAAATGTGATATATGACAGTCGACATCAAAAGTTCCTTGAAAAACTCCATATGAGATGGCTTGGACCTTATAAAGTCCTAGAGGTGTTTGACAATGGTTCTGTTCAACTTCAGTCACTTGAAGGTGAACTATTACCTACACGTATTAATGGGTCCAGACTGAAGAAATACTACCTTTGACCAGAATTTTTTTTTATTATTCTTATTATTTTCTAGTATTTTTCTGGAATTTTTCGTGAATTTTCTTTTATCTTTTCTAGAAATTTTTGTGAAATTTTCTACCACCTTCCAATATTCTTCATAATGTCTCGTGGAATTTTCGAGATTTTTCTTGACTTCTCTCAATCTTTCAATATAATTTTTAAAGTATTTTTGAAAATTTTTCGCTAAATTTGTTAATCAAATTTTCGTAAATCATTTTCGAGAAATTTTCTAGAATCTTTTCTAGCATTTTCTTCAGTTTTTCGAGAAATTTTCTAGTATATTGTTAAAATTTTCAAGAAATTTTCGTGAGTTTCTGTATCATTTTTTTAGGATCCTACGAGAAAGTTTCGCGAAACTTTCTAAAATCTTTCTAGCATATTTTCGAGAATCTATCGAAAATCTCTTGACCTACTTTTTGTATTCCTTCATTAAAGATGAAGGCCACGTGATCATCATTTTTCACACGTGTGTACATTCACATATCAAAACAGATATTGTTTCTTCTTAATTTAATTTTTTTCTTTTCACAAACGGTCTTCCGTCATTAAAGATCAATCTGTCAAATTATAGTTTCAAACACTGAACCATGCACGTCCTCCAGAAATGGAAGTGACAGATGTCATGCCACATCATCATCCCTTCCACACCGCTACTGCATAACATAGTTATTTTTCATTTTCTTCCTTACACTTTCTTCCTATGACTACATGCTTTCTTGTGCTTATTTTCTTTGCGATCAAAGTCACTCATACGAACTATTGCGATCTATGGAGCTGTCGTCAAACATTCGACCAATGGCTTCCGGATCGAGTTCTACTTCTACTATCATTTGGAAAGCACACGCAGAAATCCGTCTGGCATCCATCCAGTCTTATTTGAATCGATGCAGGTTGGGTGATCTGAAAGTGGACCCCTCAATCATCCTCTCTGAAGTCAGCATGGAATTTGTGAACTCCATCCACTCAATCTCTGAGGTGGACTTCAAATTTCATGTGCAAGGCCAATTCTTCACTATCATTGAAGACCTGTTTTGCTCGGCCCTCGGGTTACCTTTGGATGGGAAGATGGTTTCAACCAACAAAGACTCATTGGATGAAGCAGCCCACTTCTTAAGCAACCGTTTTGTACCCATGAAGGGGTACAAAATTTCAATGATCCGCGATACAACATTTAAACTATTCTGTAAATACGTGAACCAAGCAATATTTTTGACGGATGCGGATCCACAATTTCAGTTCAAAATTTTGGTCACATATTGGACGCACTCGCCAATATTCTAGTTTGCTTCGGCGTTATTACCTACAAGTCTTTTTTGCGATGGATTAAGCATCAAAAGTTTTCTGGCGTTGGAGCACATGTTTCTCGATTGTGTGGCCATTTTGACATTTTGACCGAGCAGGAGAAAACAATGCTGACGGGAAGGATGTTGGCTCCCAAGCCAATTGATCTTTCTAGCCTCCTGCCTGTCCCTATTCCGGCTACACTAGATGCTGCCCCAACAGTCAAAGTGACAGTTACCACTGCTATGGAGATTGATGTTGCACCATCCCAACCAGATGCAGTTCCAGCTATGGCCATGGATACCGATGGAGCTGCTGCTGCTGCTGCTGCTGATTCTTCAAAACTAGCATCTGCTTTTACATCTCAGAAGCAGCAGAGTGCATCCACCTTTGATGATGATGCAACTCAGTCCAACACATCAGACAAAGCATGAACAGCTGCTCAAGGCGACCCTGGGGCACCTATTAAAGATGAAGATGAACCAGACAACCAGCCCCAGTGGTTTCGAACCATGACAGAGAAAGCCAAAAATCTAGTGGCTGAAGTGTACGAGTTGGACAAGTACCATCAAAAGATTACCATGGAGTTTGTTAACTCAGAAAGGAGATGCCAAGAGGATCTAAAGGCGTCCAACGAGAAGATCGATTCGCTCTAATCAAACAACACAAAGCTGATCGAACAAAATCGTTCTCTCAAAACACAACTTCAGACTCTAATAAACGAAGCTGATTCTTTGAAAAAGATGAATAAGACAATTGAGGCCAAGTCTGACAATTTTCAGACTCAAAATGATTCTTTGAAGCAACAACTTTTGGCAGCGAATCAACATAACATCGCCCTCCAGAAATATTTGCAGGAGGAGCAAATGACTAGAATAAAAACAGGAGCTTCTCTCTCTATGTGCACCAATGCAGGGTCAGTCACAATAGACCTCACGAAGCTGAACCAGCTCCAAGGCCAGATGCTCGAAAATTTTTGAGTCGAGTTCTTGTAACCACTCGAGGATGCGAAAGCACTTGTCGAGGAAGAGTTGGCTGAGCTGCAGGAGCTCTCGAGTAAAGCCACCCCATCTTGCAGCGGGCCCAATTCACACGACGAATATCTTCAGGCCCTGCTTCACATTGATGACCTCACACAGCAACTTCAAATTGTGCCATCTTATTCCGGAGCCTCAGACCATCCTGAGTATTTGGAGACTGTCGTGAATCTCGACAAGCTCGAGCAAAAGCTGTCGAATCTCAAATAACAATTGGAAGAACAGAAGCTGGCTGCTAAGTTGCAAACTCAGGACTTGGCAACTGTATCCACACAGCCAAAGCAAACACGACGCAATCAGTCGAAGGTGCAGTAGGCATCGCCTTCGACGAATGGAAACGACCTTGGGAGAAGGACGACTTTCTCTAGTTATGGGCCCAGCTTTCTATCAAACAGAAAGGACGTCTCTGTTGGGGCATAATCCAGGGTAAGTTCCAGGTCGTGCCTTTCGGATCAGCAGAGTTATACATAGGCTCTTCGGCTATGTATGCTCTAGAATATATGTGAATCAAAGAGTTTCAATTTTTGCGAAACGAAGACAATAAGCGACATTTTTGGAAGCGAAAGTCGCAGTTTTAGCTATACAAACCACAAGCTGTTGCGGATCTAGGCGAATTCGACGATGTCATGTTGCTGATCAATATAAATATGGCTTACCCAGAACTATTTAGCCTTTATGTGGATTGGGAGCGAAATCTTGTAAATTATTTTGCGGAAATTCGACACAATCTGCATGACAGAAGGAAGTCATTTCGCTACAAGCAGTTCTGTACATATTCATTTTGGCAGTTTGGTACTTTCGCGGCAAAGACATTATTTTTTGTTCAAAATCTTTATGTTAAAAGCTCTTTTATTAGATTTTTAGCTTGTTACTGTAAAGAAGTCACTCTTCGTAGTGATTCAGACGAAGATACAAAGTTAACTCAGGAGCTGTTCGATGGAACATTGCTCCCAGTCAAGTTAGAAAAATTCGACAACTTACCAGTTGGCCGTTACACAAAATCAAAAGAAGACTTGTTGTTGATCAAAGCTCAACAAAACTTGGAGTTTGCTCAGAAATTATATGAAGAATTGAATCGTTCATAAAACATTCATTCATGCCTTTGTTGTGCTGATGTTTTTATGAGATGCTACATTTTTTAAGTTAATGATGTTTTGAAGTTTGATTCTAGTTTTCATCAAAAATTCAAAGATCAACTCAAAACAACCTATTCAATTAAAGAAACAGCGAGACACATATTCTCTAAGACAAAGAAATATCTACAAGACGAAATATACGAAGAAATATATTTTCGCCTTAACAAAAATCTGAAGAACAGAATGTTTCGCGAATAATCCTCAAAAAGAAGATGTTATGTTCACGAGGACGTTTTACATTTGAGGAAGGGGATATATGTGATGTCACCTTATTGTTAAAAACTGAATATCAACATAAATATGCGCAGATATCCTCAAAAATGAAGATTGGAGCTGGTTAAGTATAAATCATGAAGAAGCCTAAGTCATTTTTCGGGATCTCCTAAGTACTTGCCTTGTCATTAAGGACAAAACCTTTAATAGGAAAGACATTGCCTTGGATAACCTTTACTAGGTCGTCCACACGAAACGACTAGATACAAAAAGACATGTTAAACTAGAGTAACTTTAACTCTTAGTTAAATATACCTTTCAATTATATACATATTCTAATTGTTAACTAGACCCTTTTGCGGGAGCGATGCACCTATTGTTTAAGAGGTGTGTTTGTTCGTCCCGTAGAACATATATAGGTCCTCACACTTCAGTCTCGAGCATCGAGAGAGAAGCGTTTATGCATATGTAAGAGATTGAAGGAGTGAATAGAGTTCTGTGAGTTATTCTCTCTTATCTCTATTCTCCGCACTGCTAAGTGTGAGTGATCTTGAGTATGCTAACAATCTCTAACACATTACATGAATTACTCTCTGATCAGACAGACTCTCTAGTGCATTACAGTCATTTGTTGTGTATCTGTAAAGCATGCTCTAAAGCACTGTCTTAAAATCATCTTATTCGTCTGTCGCGAATACTTTCTTTTCGGCACTCAAATAACGACTATCTTTGGTACAGTCTAGCACGATCATTGAATAAAGTTGTATGTATACATATGAGATGACATTCCTTGTCTGAAGAATTGAGTCTTTGATCTGTTTTCCTAATTGTCACTGCATAAGTTTCTAACGTGCTCTGAAACCATTCGTATTCTTTAACCATTAATTTGGACTTTAGTTGTTGAGGACTTCTGTCTAGAAACTAACAGTTCACGAACGCAATTAATTAATTGTCTGTACAATCGCAAATACATCGAACATTTCTCGACTCTCTGTTGACACCTTTATCAGCCAGAGTGTAGTACTGTTGTACTACTCTAATAATATCTCATCTGTAGAACGTGTTTCATTCGATTTGATAGAGGCCAGATTGTTGTTCTAAAAATTATCAACACCACAGACCCAAATATAAGTAATACTGGTTACTTTTTAATGTCTGTCGACAACCAGAATAACACTCATAAATTGTACCAAAAACATAACTTTCTAACGTTGTCCTCTGTGGGAACGACACTATTTGCTACAAAATGTATATTAACCTTGTTGGTATAGTAGGACAATAAGCACATGAATCCAGTTATTACATGCATAGGATGAAGGATTGTTTTGCTCAAATCCTTCTGTAAGCCTACATGTTGAGAGCATAGAGCAGAGTTGCAGTTTACTAATATTTTGATTCTAAGATCAATAACTTTCGTGGATCTACTATTCTCTGTAGAATTTTGATAAGCTTATGCTCACTTCAATATGACTTGCAAGTATTGAAATAAGTATGAAATAACGTCAGAAATTTTAAGAATAATCTGCTTCTCTTTGAGCTGTAGGCCGTTAGAAGCCAGAGGTGAATCTACAGATGATTGATGTCCAGTAGTCGAATTTGTAGAATGAAGAGAGCTGTAATCTTGATTTTAAAACACCCTGCTAATCACAAGTTCACCTTTGAGTTGTATCATCCCTCTGTGAAAAGAGATTAATGTTGTCATTGGTTGTTGGGTTTCTGAATCGGAGAGTCTTGCAAGAAGCCTTTTGAATGGTTGTCTTTAGCCCTACAGAAATATACGCTTAGAAGAAAGCTAACAGCGATCTAGGGTCGATGGTACACATGAGGCTTTTGCAAGTTTGTGTTTTGCAAAATCTGTTGGAGATGCATCCATTATTCTGAAGTGGAGCACATTTTGACCAGCGAGATTGGAACCCTTTCTATCCGAAGCAATGAAGAGCGTGAAGCTGCGACATTGAGGTGCGATGGAGCGAACTAAGTTCCAAGTAGTTCGTTCTCTCTCTCTATTGATGCGGATAGATGCGGCTGGATACTCGGGTGGACGCTTCATGGGATGAAGCTGTGGCGGCCAGAATGTTAATGAGAAACCCTTAGGGTTTGCATGAGCCTTTTCCAAAACCCTTGCAAAAATTTATTTTGGAGTCAAGTTTGGCCTTGCATGGGATTTTTGGAGTTAAAAATTCTTTGGAATTTTATGGTCCTTGTAGAAAAGAAATTTCATTTTCTTTTGAATGCATGGCCATAGGGGTTGTTAATTTAGTAACAAATATGTGGCCTAGAGTCTCTTGTTGAACCTCAGCTCCATTTTTTCTTTTGGCATGCGGTAATAGTTTTGAAAAGGAGATTTATGAGATAATCTACCTAAACCAGCAGTGAAGAATATAATTATCGATTCTTCGGGACATTGCCGAGAAAATGGTGTTGTGAGATATTTTGCTATCTTAACTGATAATCTATGAGCTTGGTTTGCATATTTAGAATTGACAGCAAGAGATTCGTTCCTCATGGGTTACCTTTCCAAAACGGTACCCGGTCAAAGAAAATTTGATTTTTCTGGTACTGTGTTTGGTGGTGACTAAACTTTGGAAGCTAAGTTCTTCCCAGATTGAAAGTTAAAATTGAATTTTTTCTGTTGAATTTTGAACTTGGTTAAAGTTTGAAATATGTTACTTGTTTGCTATATTTCTAATCGATATTGATCGTTGGAAATGGGTCAAGTAAACGTTTGTGCAAGATACTCGTCAAAATTGAGGGTAAAACCATTAAACAATATGAAATGGCCAGATAAAATGAATGATGACATAACCCTTTATCCGATCAGATGAATCTTGTTTGGGTACAGTTCAAGAGTTTCTAAAATCCTATTGGTAGGATATCCATTCATGTAATTTCATATTTTGAGTTTGGATAGTTTTTGTCAATATTGAAGGAGTAATGCCAGATAGTCAATAAAAGGAAAAATAGTCCAATTTTATTGAAAAAATTGTAATAACAGGAAGTACATAACTGATTTCATTTCCAGTAAAATTCTATGGTGAATTATATTCAAAAGATCATACTTGTCATGGTATCAGAGCCAAGTCTAAGAGTGATCTAATGATTAATAAATCTCAAGAAATCATTGACAATGAGTTGTTTTTGAGCTTTACTTGAGAGGGCGAGTTCAAGGAGAGAGGTACCATCAATATTTTTGGTCAAGATCAATTTGTGGGCTGCTGATGTACTATCCACACGTGTCAAACTGTACAAAAATCTTCAAATTAATTTCTTTTAGTGTTTTTGATCCAAAAATGTGCATACTAGTCCAAAATTCAAGATTTTTGGTGCATTGTCTACATCTAGGTTCAATCCATTGAATGCTAATGATCAAATAGAGATTTGATTCATTGAAGCAATTCATTTTGAAGCATTAGGTCAGATCTTTAAGTCTGATTTGTTCAGATCTTATGTGTGTGTGAAATATCAAGCAAAAAAAAAAAAACTGATTAATGGATCTCTAGAATATCAGATAAGGCAGTTAAGAGTTTTCTGGAAGGAAAAGCTGATGGTATGGGACATCAGTAATTTTGGAAAGGGAATTGTAGGACTCTAAAGATCTAATGATCAATGGTGTGTTTTAGTGCCTTGGGCGATCAATTGTGTGATCAATGGTGCGTCATCAGCTTTTGGTGTAATTGGTTTCATCGCCCATGTGGTTGGATCGACCTTTATCGCATGTTCTCTATTTTCGAAGGTGAGTTTTTCATTTTCCAGTTGTGAACCACTTGCGCGATCCTCAACCAAGGTCTTCCTATTAAAACACGGTAGGAAGAAGGGGATTCTGGTATGTCCATCACCACAAAAGTGATTACAAATTGCATTCTCATTATTTCACTAGGATGTCGTCAACTACACTTTTTGGCTTGACATAGGATTGATCTGCTAATTTGATGACAAATTTTACTGGTTTCAATCCTTGTAATCCCCATTTCTAATACATGGTAGTGGAGATCAAGTTTACACCCCGATTCTCCATCTACCACTGTTGCTTCGTCCTCGAACCTCTTGTGGTGGATTGGCAGGGTGATGTTGTGTTCTTCACTCTCCCAGGCTGCCCTAATATGGAGGACGCTACTCGTTCCATCGTAGCCCGCACAATTTAAGGGCTCTTCTACTGCTATTTCCGGTTCCGTTTTGGCCCATTCAGCTAGGCTTGAGGTGAAATCCGCAGTAGCTCACCGAGAGATAAGTTCACATGACTAGATAGTAAACTGATGGGCACACCTGTCTGTGGGACCTCTGGCACTTCCATATAAAATGGTGGTTTATGATGATGCAAGTAACATTTTGATCCATTGTCACTGGAAATGCAGTTGGCGGTGCTGGTTCTTCCGTAGGTTGAGGTTCTGCAGGAGCTTCTCTTGCTTGTGTGGCTTCCTCTTCTTGTGCTTTATGTACCCAATGACGGACCTTATGGTATATCCTTCCTTCTTCCCTCACATTCGGATATGGTCCTATAGCTGAGGATTGGTCGTCAGGTCACTGATACTGATGGAGGTGGTGATGGGGCCACTCCCTTCTGCTTTTGTGCTTGTGTAACTGCTAGCATAGAAACATGGGGATTTTGTCTTTCTTGTGGCATCCTTCTTGGAACTGCTGCTGGTTGTACAATGATTAAATTTCGGGGTGCACTTGTTCTAGGTTTAAATGGGCGGTTCTTGAAGCAATGCCCGTATCCGCATTCTCTGCAAAAGGCCATATATTGTCCCTTATAAGGACATTCAACAATTTTGTGACATTTGTCGCATTCATAGCAGCCATAGATCCTGCCTCCCTGACATTGAGATTGTGCAACATAGGTTGCATAGTATTTGTTGATTGCCGGATCGACAAATGCCTCCTCCGGTCCGTACCACTGCTGCTGCTCAGGTTGGGGTGGTGGTTCTTCTTCTACTGTTGCCAGATTTACATGAGCTACTTGATTATTAGCTAGCCTTGGTGGTGCAGGTAAGGCCATGTGTCGTTGATTATTTGGCGCGCCATACTGCGGTGCCGCATTCGGTGCTCCTTGATGGTAAGGATAAGAGGTCTGGCATTGATTCCTCTGTTATTGTATGATCCGAGGGTTGAATGGGCAAAATGTCGTTTTGTGCAAAGATGCGTTGCACAGATGGCAAAACCTCTATGTTAGTTTGAGATTTTGTTTCAAAACTGGACACTCTGTAGTGGGTTTCTTTCTTTGCCTAACCTGAATCCAAGATCTAGTCAATCTAGCATCAAAGAGACGGAGTTAGTTGTCACGCATAGGTTCATTCCCATAAGAGCGATAGTTTAGTTCAGATTTCAACATGAATGGAGGATTCACATCTATCTCTACATCCATTAACCCTACTCTTTAACACTACTCATCCCTTAACGCTTACAATCCCTTAACAATACACATCCACAACAGAGATAGCTTACTCTTGCTCTCTCTCCCTTTCTCTCTCATAAAAAGTATAATAACATACAATCTCAATAACACTCAGATCCAACAATTAGCAGAATCCAAATAAGCATGAGAGATGGAGGAAAAGTGATAGAGAGCAAGGACATTCATCAATCCATTTATGAAGAGAACCAATCTGCTTTATTGAAATGAGAAAATGAACATGAGGAGCAACTCGAGTTGATCCCTTCTTATAGTAGAGAGGAGGACCCTAGCCTCTGAATCCTATTGGTCCATTCTTGCCTCTCTTTTTATTCAAATTTAAAAAAGTGTGGGAACCATCAAAATTGGAGGGAAACCCAACTTTATTCACTAACTTGACATTTAGGCCTTGCGACATTAAAAGTTCTACAAAAAGGCCTAAAGTCCTTTTATTAACTTTTGACTAATCAATCAAATAACTGTGTGATCATTGGGTTGGACTTACACACGCATGGTGCCAAATTCCTCTCACTTATTAACTAGGGTTAGGGTTGCCTTGAGATCTGCAAACCCTCCAACAGTATACTGTTGGTGGTCCCACGACACCTGCAATATGCAGTTATTGGGGACTTTTATTGGCTTTGCGCCGATTTTTGATTAAATGATGTTGCACCTTCTCCATAAAATCGAGACGTGTAGTAATAAAATCCAAAGTGTGTGGCAGGAAACAACGATGGGCTTCGACAATCCACTTTGAGGTTGTCCATGATGTGAAGCGTGATTCCCAGGAGCCTCCCATCATTGCCGCACGAAAATATAAATGAGCAACCGGCAACTGATCTTTGATTTGCTCTGAGACCATCGGCTTATTTGGATCGAATGCCAGAGGAGGGAGACAATCGTCCCATCTGCTTGCCACTGACGCCAACAGAGTTAGATCTTTAGCAAATATTGTCGATTGTCGCATCGTTGGATCATGAGAGTGGACATACTCTCGTTGATAGGCTTGTAAGGCGCGGCAAAAATCCATTGAGATGGTCCAGCTGTAAGGCTGATGGATGATTGGCCAATTGGACGTATGGATGGTGATCTTATCCATAGCCAGTCCCAAATCTTTTCATTTATTTCTTCACGACATTGGCACGTAATAGGGATCTACCTGCAATTGGCGAGGGCTGGCGACGTAACTCCTAATTGATTCTGGAGTTTTCTCAAAAACCATGATTCTCCATGCCGGCTACTCTCCCAATGCAGGTATTTTGTCCAACTCTTTGCCGGTCTCGATCTCAGAGGTCTTAAACTTCAGAACCCATCCACCACGCGAGGACTCATGCGGATGTTGCTTTAAGAAGGTCTGGATCTGGTCCTCGACGCTGATGGGCCTTCTAAATAGAGGTGTTGTCCTTGATGAAGATGGACCCGCTTGTACTACTGGTATGGTTGGCAGTTGGTCTGTTATATCTGGAGCCCCCCCCCTGGTCCATGCTCGAATCAGCCCCTGTATCCATTGGTATAGCTTCTTGGCGTGGAGGGAAGAATTGCTACATGACTGATACGGGGATTTGTGGTCCGGCTTCCAACACTCGAGCGGTTTCCTTTTCATAGGCGGTAATGGTCTCTTTAGCCTTTGCCAACTCGGTTGAAGTTGCTCCTTTGAACCTGTATGTCTCCACTTTTTTGAACAAATATGCAATCCTCATCGGTGTGATCAGATGATTTGGTATTTGTGTTTGAAGATACACATCACGCTCAAGGGTGGTCGCATCCAATTCACCTTGAAGCCGCATGCGATCTTGTTCAGCCATCTGTAATTGCCCCTTCAACAGCTGCACATGTTGCTTGACATCCTGCACGACCTTATCCACCTAATTCTATGCGGTTGTCAGGGCGTTTTGCAGGGAGCTGATGTATTCTTCCAAGCAATCAGCTTGTTGCTGGGCCAACTTCTTTTCGGCTTCAGCTTTGTCTTCGTGTTGTTTGACAATCTTCAACTCTCGATCCAGCTGGACAAGTTCTTGCTTATCAAAATGTTTTCGGACCCCAGATCAGAGATTCTCTGTTCCATTTTCTTCTTTTTATCCAGCATCGACTGGATCACTTGCGCAAGGCTTAAAACCAAACCTAGAGCATCCCCAGAATCGACGGTTGTGGAGGCGGCAGCAGGAGGAGGACCTGATGGAGCTGTCCTTGGTTGGCGTGGAAGAGGTGCCACTACGTCTTCTTCTTCAAAATGGTCTTCCTCTTACCCTTCAAGCACTGCGGCATCGAATTGTTTTGATGATTTTACAGCTTTGTCGACCCAAAGTGCGGCTGGCCACTATCTTCCATATGAGGTTGCTGGCTGACATCTTCAACACCAATAGTAGATTCATGGATATGTCCGCATCCTCTTCCAAGGGATTGGAGTTCAAAGGGTACATGGCTCTGGGACATTTCAAAACTTTCGGTGGCCCCAAGGGGACCGGAATTATTGAACATATCCATGAAGAACTGTGTGTGTTTGGTGAGGTGGTCTCGGTGTGTGGGGGTGAGGTGGCCTAGGCAGCTGTGATGGGAATGGTAGGCCCGATGTTCACAGATTGTCTTTGAATGGAAGCAGAGACAAGGGAAGCATCAGATACTGGGGGAATGGGAAGTTCAGTGCGAACAGCAGCAGGGGGTGGAAGCACAGCTGACGACGTATGCCTAGTGTGACATCGTAACACGGAAGGCGAGTCAGGAATAACGATCTCACTACGTGGACGACGACGACTATGAGAACTCGAGGCCTGGTGAGATGACTCGACCGGTGCTTCTTTGAAAACCGAAAGCACAGAATTCAGGTGGAAGCCATGGATTCTGTTTTCTAAGTGAGAAGCAGCTAAAAGGGACAATAAAAAACTGGCAGCGAATTGCTGCTTAGTATTGGCCTTTATAGCTCGTTTGAGCTCACCAGAAACAATCTTGAACCAATTATACGGTTCAAGAGGGGCTTTGGCTAACTTGGTGTTGGACTCCACTATTCTACGGAGGATCTGTGATGTGATGCGGTCTTTCCTAAGGTTACCAACCATCAGGAAGTTGTTCAGTAACTGGGCAGCAGCGTGGATTGAAGGTTCAGTGATGGCTTCCAGAAGGTAGCCATCATTGGTCCAGTGCTTCCTTTTGCCTATGCTGATGACTTTCTGACTTTTGCTCCTCAGTCTTTTCTTATTTCTTGCTTTACTTTTTTTTTTTTTACTGTCTTTTTTCAAAAATCTCAGTAAATTAAGTACTGAAAACAAAAAATTGAAAAACAATTAAATTTAAAAAAAAAAATTGAGATAAGGCTTGCTGAACTGGCGGAGCAGGCTGCCAAAACTTGCGTAATCGGCTACCATTCACCGGAGTATCAAATTGTTTTCCATCCAAGTGCTCAAGAATTACTGCCCCATAGTTCAAGATTTCCTTCACTTCATACGGGCCTTCCCTTGATCAACTTGGTTTTGTACATTAATGCCAGATCTCCTGCTTTCAGATCTTTTTTGTGTAATCGACGATCGTGCCATGCCTTGCGACATGTTTTCTCTGCTGCTAAGGCATGAACTGCCATCAATCGGGTTTCACATAATTTGTGCAACGCTTCATGACGGAGTTGTAATGACTTATCATCATTCAATCGTTCCGTTGCTGCTATGCGTAAGGATGGGATTAAAAATTCAATCGGCATGACGACATCTTGACCATAAACTAGTTGAAAAGGTGTTTGATTTGTACTATTTTTGTAAGCGGTTCTAAATGCCCATAATGCTGCATATAGTTTATGTTCCCAATCAGATCGATTCGCTTCAACTGTCTTTGTCATAATGGTGCAGAGAATCTTATTGGAAGATTCAGCTTGGCCATTCCCTCTGGGATAGTAGGGAGTAGTAAATTTGTGTATAACAAAAAATCCTCCCAGTAAACACTTTATTATTTGATTGACAAAGTGTGTACCCCGGTCACTGACAATCTCTATCGGACATCCAAATCTGATTATAATATTTTTATATAGAAACTTGGCTGTAGATTTTGCATCAGCAACTTTGACAGCTTTGGCTTCTACCCACTTGGTCATATAATCAGTTGCGACGATAATGTATCGGGCCCATATCTGACATTTTTCCGGATTTAAAGAAATCTAATATTTGCAGCATCTTTCAAATACTTTCTCCAATCGATCCAGATGGTCTGTATTCTTACTATGAGCTCCCAAGTTGTCCAAGTAGATTTCAAGGAATTTCTGCAGATAATCTTTAAAAGCAAATTACATTACTCTTTGGAATGAACTTGGTGCATTACAGAGTCCAAACGGCATTACTTTGTAAGCATAGGTGCCCCATTCTGTTGCAAAAGCAGTCTTATGGCGATCGGCAGGTGCAATCTTAACCTGATACTAAATCCATCCAGGAAAGTATAAGCTTCCGCTCCAGCAAGGCGATCCAAAATGCTTTCAGTAAAAGGTAACGGAAAGTGATCCTTTCGTGTCACTTTGTTCAATTCTTTGAGATTCACACAGATTTGCAATTTTCCATTTTTCTTAGGAACAATGACAATCGGTGAAATCCATTCAGTATGCTCGATCTCATAAACTAAATCGGCGTCAAGCAATCTCTGAAGTTCTTTCTTTATCAGGTCCGCCGCATTAGGATTACAGCGATAGAACTTTGTAACCTTTGGAACTGCATCAGGTACTAAAGGTATGGTATGTTCAATCACTGATGTCGAAATACCCTTAAAATCTTGATAAGTCCACGCAAAGCAATCTTGATACTTAATAAGTAACAATCGGAGTGCTTGATACTGTTTAGGAGTAAGTCGTGATCCAACTTGTACAATCTTTTTTGGTTCTCCTGGTTCGGCAAGATTCATTGGCTGCGTCCTAGCTGACCTCTTTAGATTCCGACATATGTTCTTCAGGTTCATGATGTGCTTTAGGTAAAATGATAACCACATCATCCAGTGTATAACGTTTAAAATGTTCAGGCATATCATGCTGGACTACATCTGTTTGTTCTTTTTCGAAAGGAGTTGTCTTGGATCTTCGCTTAGCCTTCTTAGCAGGAATTGATCGTGGAGGTGATGACTTTCGAGATGATAAATCTTTCTTCACATGTGAAGACTTCCTAGACGATGATGTTTTACTATAAATCTGACTTGAAGAATCATGCTCGACTTTTCCTTTGTCTTTATTCAATAAGGGTGGCACTTCCTCTAAATCAATCTTTTGAGAGAGATTTTCCCATTTCATGACCATATTATAATGTTGTTTAGCTTGTTTCTTCGTCATTGATCATGTGATCCTGTCTTCCTTTAATATAACTGCTTTGGGCGGTTTTATTGTGAGTTCATCAGGAATATTACGCACTCCAAATCTGGTCGGATCCATATGATTTAGAATCTGCTCATCTGTAAGTTCTGCATTGCCATCATAAGTCAAGTCGTGACTCACAGGAATGAGTTCATCCTCAATCGGATCTAGTATAGGTTCCGTTGATATCCAGGCTACATTCAGCACGTTCAGTGGAAACGTGATTGGTGTATCCAAAGTTTGATCTAATAAGGAAATCTCGCTCGAATCTAATTGATTATCTTGTTGACACATATATCCTGCTGTACAGTCAATTGTTGCAAGAGCTTCATTCCAATTGATAGTATTCGTTTGAGAATCGTAATGAACTCTCAAATTTTTCTCTGGTCAATCACAAGTATGATATGTTGTTGATTAATTGTCATCCTCTTTTTGAACCATTGGTTTGATAGTCCAAGTTGTAATATCAATTTTAACTGTATGTTCACGATTTTCAAAAGTGATTTTTCCGGTACTCCAGTTATGAATTACTTGCGCAACTCGTAATCATGGACGTCCTAATATAAGCTGGTAGACATTTGGCGCTTCTGGTAAGTCCATCACTATAAAAGTAATGACGAACTGTACTCCCACAATTCTGACAAGTATATCTTCCACCATTCCTCGTGGACGAACTGTCGTTTGATCAGCTAGCTTAATAGCAAAAGTAACAGGCTTAATCTTTGTAAGGCCCCATTTTGCACATAGATTTGTAGAAATCAGGTTAACTCCTGAACCTCCATCTATCACGGCTGCTTCTTTAGGAAATTGTCTATGTTGTATCGGCAGAGTGATATTCTTTTGTTCACTTTCCCAAGTGGCTCCAACATGGAGTACTTCGTTAGATTCTTCAAATCCAGCACAAAAAAGTGGCTCCTGATGGACTTCTGGTTCTTCTTGAGCTAACTTTTGTGCTAAGACTTCTTTTGCTTTTGGCACCAACTTCAAGAACTCTCCCAATGAAATATTGATCTTGCTAGACAAAATGCTCATGAGTAGTTCTGTATGCGGTGCTTCTGCTTCAGTCATCTTGAAGGGTTCTTCAAGATGATGTAACTGATCATTCATATCCGTACATAAATTTCTTGGTGCTACAATGGTGAAGAATGAACTTCAGTTGTTGCTTTAGCAGCTTCAAGCTCCTCTTCTTCTTGTAGATGTTTGATCCACTATCTCATATCCTGATATCTTTGTTTTTCTGTATTAAGATTTGGATAGACTCCCGATGTTGTTGGTATATCATTCAATGGTATAGAATCAGCAGGTACTGGATCCATTACTGGTTCTTTCTGCTTCTGTACTCTGGTGACCACCATCAAGGTTGTGCTTGGTTTATTATGAGCTACTGGTCTTTGCTTAATTGTTATCAAATTTATAGGTGCTGTAGCTGGCGGTGGCTTCGGTCTCGCTGGACAGTCTTTATAGCAATGCCCATAACCACAATCACAACAGAATGGTACAAATTTTTTTTTATTTGGACATTCTGCAACTCTGTGATTTTCTCCACATGCAAAGCATCCGAGTGGTGCTCTGGTCCAATTTCTGGAGGCCTGTTGTTGAGCAGCAACATAAATGGCATATTGTTCTGAAGATCCACCTGAAGATCCACTTGCTTGATCATTTCCATAGTTCCATTGCTCAACATTTCCGTTAGGTTCTCGTTCCATCAAATTGGCTGGAGGAGCGGAGTGCTTTGGTGGGGAAGGTAAAGCTAAACGTTCCGGGTATCCAAGAGCATATTGTCGCGGTCTTACTGATGGATTACCTCCATATCGTGGTTCTCGATATCCCATCTGGGCATACCCTTGTTGAATTATCCGAGGGTTGAAGTTGCAAAAAGTAGTCTCATGATCCGGTGAATTGACACTCGTTCACCGTGTGATTTCTGTACAAATAGAACACCAAACATTTTCCCTAGTAGGAAAAGTCTTTGCAAGCTTTTCAAGTTCCTTGTTTGCTTCCCCGTGGAAATTTTCCAATGCTTTGATCTTCTCATCAAATTGCAACTGCAACTTTTTCATCTGTTTCTGCTGGTTCTTTCCAAGTTTCTCGAACTCATTGAGCATCATTTCTGTAGTAGCATTGGCATTCGTTGATGCACTAGTGGTGGATATCGTAGTAGTCTGCCTTGCTATATAAGGCAACATACTGATATTTGTCTCCTCATCTAAATCTTCATCCTCCTCCGGAATCGAATCGTCCATAGCATTTTGCAAGAGTGCATACTCATTATGGCGTTTCAACTCAAATCTGATCCGTTTAGGTAGACCTGATAAAAACCACATAATCATGGCATTTTCGTTAATTATCTCATATTCGCATTCAGACCTAAGACGTTTTACCCATTCAATTTAATCTCAAACCATTTCCCGCTTTCCCATTTTAATTTTACTTAAAAGTAGGAAAGGGTCTTCCATAAACTTTCGTGATTTGAACCATGTGATCAGGGCTCGCTTAACAACCTCCCAATCTGTACGCTCAGTTTCATCTTGATTATAGTACCAATCTTGTGCTGCGCCTGTTAAGGCCATAGTAAACAGCTTAAGTTTATCTTGAGGATAAATCTCACCATAGACTTCACAGGATTCAACATAGATTTGAAGAAATCTAACTGGATTTGTTAATCCATTATATTTGGGTAGATCCAATCGAGGTGCTCTTATAACAATAATTGGATTGACTTCATGTGGAGCACCTCCAGGAGCAGCTCCAGGGGCAGCCATCTTCACAAATTTAGATCAAATAGATAATGAGATTGGATCTAGATTTTTCAAAAAAAATTTCCAGATTAGATCTACTAGATCTATTCCACTTTTCAAGAATATGATTCTATATGATGACTTTTTCAAATTCGATCAATCGATACTTCTCAAAAATGATAAATCTCTCAAAATCCAAATCAGAACATATCAGATTTGATCCAAATTTTGATAGAGACTTGATTTGGAAAATCAACAACTGAAAATAGGACTGGCGAAGGTTCACTAGGCGAAGGTTGTCCTGGCGAAGGTTCATCAGTGCTATTTTGAAAAAAAAAAAAACTCTCTGAACACTTTTCTGGCAATTTCTAGGGAAATAACTTTCGTCAACCTCTTAGTGAAGGATCTGACACAAGTACAACTATGGAAAATCGGACAAAGGTTTCTGACACAAGAAATTATAGTTTTTGTAGTCTAGCGAGGGTAAAATTCAAGAATTTATGTGATCTGATCAAGAAGAATCTGGTGAAGGTTCAAGAGTGATACTGGTATTTTTGCAAAAAAGTGACTTTTGGCAAAAATATGACATTATGACAACTGATCCTCTGAAAACCTTTCTATTATTCTTCGCAGACCTGGCACTAGATAGATCTGAATCACACCTAAGCACAGTGAATTGGGCGAAGGTTCTTTTTCTGTATTTTTAGGATTTTGGCAATTTTTTTGGTGTTCTTTGAAGGTTTTTCTGATGTTTCTGAAAATCTGCTAGAAATTAATCTTTGCCCTTCAAACTGAAGGTTCTGTAAACAAAACCAAAGGTGTCTGCAACTCGACGAAGGTTTCTTGAAAGAGGATAAAAAGTTATCAGCTCTGATGACACTTTTTGTCTCTTTTTTGACCAATATGACAGATTTGACCGCTTTTTGTTATTTTCTCTGATATCTCAAATTCAAATGGATCTTAAGATTGGTGATCTGAATAGCTTTCCTTGTGATTAATCAGATTAGATTTCAAACAAGCCAATCCACTCAAATCAAGCAAAATTAATCTCGAACTAACCCTAAAATGCAGATCTAACACTATTCATGCCACGACAAGATGCCTAATGCAAGCTAACCATCCAACAATCATGCTGCAAACTGAAAAATTGGCGTAGCTCACCGGCAACGCACCCCTTTTCCATTCCCTTGCTTTCTATCATTTTTTTTTTGTTGCAATAGTTTGAATTGTAGCCACACAAAAGAGAGAGAGAGAGAGAGAGAGAGAGAGAGAGAGAGAGAGAGAGAGAGAGAGAGAGAGAGAGAGAGAGAGAGAGAGAGAGAGAGAGAGAGAGAGAGAGAGAGAGAGAGAGAGAGAGAGAGAGAGAGAGCACATTTTTCATCCAGTTGTGAAATCAATGGCTTTATTTTGAATAAGGCTTTACCACGATATCATGTAATGGAGTTAAACTAAAAACAAAAGTAATTGTTTTACTCAACCTTCTCCTTGGAAGGTTATGTAATTACACAATGTTCATTCTGAATGTTGTGTCAATTGCTAGTTGTCAATGAAACCTTTTGTGTGATAAAAAAACCTTGGGCCTGATTTCCTTGAGGAGAAGGGCTCGTCTATGGCCCTTTTTGCCGCTAAAAGGCCTTCTACCTCGCCCTTGGTGGAAGGCCCTTTTGGAAAGGGCCTCAATATGCACCTTCCCTCCCCATACACCCAAAAATAACATCATTTATAAGAAGTTTTTGATTACTAGTTTAAAGATATGAAGCTAATGAAGCTATTGTTGGATTTATCCCCTCTACTCTCCTAAATCCCATTTTAATCTGCCTCCATTCATGCTGCATTTTTTACTCATGTTGTCGCACAATCTGCATATTTACATGTAAAATAAGACAAACGAATAAAACACGACTGTCTGCATAAAGACAAGTAAATTATCACAGGTGAAGAAAAGGTGAAAAGAACGCGACACTGTGTTTTTACACGCGTTTTGTGACAGACGAAAAAGGTGACACTGCCTTAGTTAGAGTGATGCATTTTTTGCATCTTCACCAACGTTCATTTCAGCAAAGCTGACGTCACGGCCTTCTCACGCTCATCCCATGCAACTGTGCAATCAGAACTGGCAACGACAACGGCCACCCACAATCTCCTACAGATAACACATCTACTTTGTACTTTCTTCATCTGCATACCTATAAAAGATGTATATATATTGGATACCACCTGATTATCTAGTGCGTGTGTAAAATAATAGCATCATAAGCTTATCAGAAATTACCATATGTGAAAATTTAAGATGAAAACTGTACTAATGGCTAAAGAATTGTATGATGTTGTTACAGGGGCAGAAGGGAAACCCGAAGCAGACGACGCTACAATCGCCAGATGGAGGCTGAAGGATGGAAAGGCTTCGCGCTGATCATCCTTAACATTACAGATATCCAGATCGGCCATGTATCCGAGGCTCAGACATCAAAAGAAGTTTGAGAGATCTTGAGCACACTATACGAAGTGCGAGATATAGCTTCCAAGCTACATCTCAAGAAGAAATTTTACTCCCTCAAGATGGCGAATGGTAATTCCCTGTAGAATCACATCAACCAGTTCAAGAACCTGCTGTAGCAAATGGCCGCTGTCAGATCTGCCATAGACGATCAAGACGCAGTGATGCAAGTGCTTACAAGCTTGCCAAGCTCATACGACAACTGGGTGATGATCATGACGACACATCCAGAACTGACTCTTTCAAGAGTCGTTACTATGTTGTTGCAGGAAGACACGTGGAGGAACGAAGCCTCAAGTTCCTCAGCTGATTCTCATGCCTTATACACCAACAAGAGCATGACTAAGCAGAAGAAGAAGAAAGGACCAAAGCAGTCAAAGCCAGACTAGAAACCAGCATAGCACAAAGAACAGTCGAATCCGCAGACGAAGAAGAAGCTGTTCTGCAGATACTACAAGCGAAACAACCACAAAATACAAGACTGTCGGATACTGCAAGCGAAGAACAACAACAAGAGGCAGTCGAATCAAGTGGCAAATGTAGCTACAAAAGCTCCACAACCTATTCAAGAAGCGGACCATGATGCCTTCATGACCGGCCATCAAGGAGCATCCGACGACAGTTCTTGGTTCTTGGATTCCGGAGCCACTCAGGACATGACCAGCCTCATTGGTTGTTTCAAGTCCTATACACCTTACAGTACCCAGAAATATGTTCACCTTGGCGACAATAGCACACATGCTATTAAAGGTGAAGGTACTGTAAGATTAAGCTTTGCAAATGATCAATCTAAGCTACTTTCTAAAGTCCTGTATGTACCAAACTTATCTACGAATCTGCTCTCTATAAGCAGAATCACAGATATAGGACATAGAGTAGAATTCGAATGTGATCAATGCAAAGTAGTTGATAGGACAAGCAAGATCCTAGCACTCAAAAAGAGACATGGATACTTGTATAAATTAAGTCATTGCTTTTATGCCTCTAGTAAGGCGCTTAGTACTTCTATTCATGTAAATAAAAGTTTGCTTTGGCATTATAGACTTGGTCACTCGAATCATGCTACTGTACAACAAATGTCTAGACAATTTATTGTTGTTGATCTCGACTATCCTCGCGATAAAGTCGAATTACCTGTCTGTCAAGACTGTCTAGTTGGTAAACAGACTAGGAAATCATTTAAATCAAGCCATCAGCATATTGCTAGAGGATTGCTAGACATTGTACATTCAGACATTTGTGGCCCGATGAAAAATCCTTCACTGAAGGACGCCAAGTATTTTATAGCTTTTGTTGATGAATTTTCCAGAAAGACTGTGGTATACTTTATAATGCAGAGCGTGCAAAAAAGGAGATTGGAAGGAAGATCAAGGCTCTAAAGTCAGACAATGGTGGAGAATATATCTCTATCGAGTTTAATCAGCCAAATGTATGCTAGCGCATGCATCACTGCCCAAGAGATTCTGGGCTTGAAGCTGTCTCCACTGCAGCTTATGTCCAGAACAGATGTTCGACCAAGGCCCTCTCAGGCAAGACACCCCACGAGGTGTGGATAGGCTCAAAGCCTTCCGTGAAGAACCTAAGAGTGTTTGGGTGCATTGCCTACAAGCAGATTCCAAAAGACACGAGAAAAAAATTGGACTTCCAAGGTCTCAAAACCATCCTGATTGGATATACTTCATCTGATAATACATACAAGCTGTATGACCATGATACCTAGCAAATCTTGTACAGCTGAGATATAGTCTTTATTGAGGATCAGTTCGTCGACATCAAAGGCAAGGATATTGCTCCAAGAGAACCTTCGTCACCTGCCATTGACACGACAGTACGAGCTTTTGGCTCAGGCGTGTCCATTGTTGACCCACTTCCAAAAGCGAATCAAACGAAGATGTTGCTGCTAACCAACAACAAGTCCCAGGAGCGGTTCATCACTCGAATCTCCCCAGAAGATCAAGCCGAGTGCACACACAACCCATAAGGTATACTCTTGAGTCTGCATGTCTCTTGATACAGGAACTGACGACGGTTGAAGAGGCACTCAGCCAACCAGACTCTGATACCAGGAGAGAAGCTATGGACATAGAGTATTCCTCTTTGATCAAGAACCAGACGTGGTCACTAGTCGAAGCTACTATTGGCTGCAATATCATTGATTGCAAATGGATCTTCAAGATCAAATACAATGCCAATGGAGCAATTGATCGAAGACTGGTAGCACGAGGATTCACTCAGATCCCCAACATCGACTACAGCGAGACTTTCAGTCTAGTAGTCAAACATTCGTCGATCCGAATGCTCCTGTCTTATGCTGCAGCTATCGACCTCGAAGTGCATCAACTTGATGTGCAAACAACCTATCTGAATGGAGTTATACAATAAGACATCTACATGATCCAGCCCGAAGGATACGTTCTGGAAGGTATGAAAAATCATGTATGTAAATTCCACAAAGCACTTTACGGCTTGAAACAGTCTGCCAGAGCATGGTTTCAGAGGATCAACACATTTCTCATCGAACAAGGACTCAAACCAAGCACTACTGACTGCAATGTCTATTCCAAGTCAGTGCAACAATCCTTCATTATCATCACCTTATACGTGGATGATACGTTGCTCTTCAGCAACAATACCAATATGGTCAAGGATTCGAAGCAGATGCTGTTTTCAGAATTCGACATGACTAATGCTCACTTCTGTCTAAGAATTCAAATCCATAGAGATAGAGCGAAACGACTGATTTATATCACTCAACAAAGGTATCTTCACAATGTTCTTAACAGATACAATCTAATGAATTTTAAATTATCTCACTCATTGATGGATCCAGTCCTGCATTTGTCAAAGGACCAATGTCCCCAGACCAAGCAGGAAGAGGAGCAGATGAGAGAGTATCCTTATCGATCGATACTTGGATCTCTCATGCACGTAATGGTCTGTACCAGACCAGATATTTCTTTTGCAGTAAGCTCACTCAGCCAATATATGGCTAATCTTGGCATTACCCATTGGAAGGCTCTCATAAGAGTCATGGGATATATTCGAGCTACCATGGACCAATGCATCTGCTATGGAGATATCATCAACGACAATCTTCATCAGCTCAGTGGATATTCTGATGCAAGCTAGGGAGGAGATGTAGACAATCGTAAGTCCACATCTGGATTTACATTCTTCTTCAACGACAATATCTAGTGCGTGTGTAAAATAATAGCATCAGAAGCTTATCAGAGATTGGCGAAGTAGATGCCTTGTGAATTGATTCTTTATTTGTGAGTAATAGGTTCACTCCTTTACAGATTGAATTAGCTTTGTAGAACACGCAGTTTTGTCCGCTATTGTCTTGTGCTCTACCCCATTATTGACATGTATATTTTGCTATACTTAATCTAATAACAGCTCTTCTGTTCTGCGTTCAGATTCGTGTCGATATTGCTATGCTTTTCTTTCATTTTGTCTGACATTCTTGCTGCTCAATCTGGTAATATGTTATTAGCAAGTTATCATTAGTCTAGCAGTTGACGACTAATATTTAGTCTTGCCTTTTGCGAATCATTCACGACTGATTATCAGTCGAGCTCAGTCTAGCTCTTTCGCGAATTATTCGCGACTAATAATTTGTCTAGCTGTTCGCGACAAATTAATTCTTCTTATGTTTTGCTAACGTTTGGCTACGTAATCAGAACGACCGTGATTTCTATCACTAGCGTTCTGTTTGTTTCTGATAGGCGTAGTCATGCTTAGGGAAGAAGTAATATAGCTCATTCCGCTGCGCACAAACACATTTCGTTCGAGTTCGTTTCTCGTTCGTGTTTCAAATTCGCTTATTTTTTCGTGTTCGTTTTCTTTTTGAGCTACTCTCGTTCCTCACACTCACACACCCTCCTTCTTCCAACAGTTATAGATCATGACAATTTGTTGGAGCCATTGCAATGCATGATGGGCTTTTGTGTCCTAAATTTATAGCCTACTATGTAGAGGCTCTTTACATATAAGATGACAACAGGACATAGTTAGGTATTGTCTACATTGCAATATTCAATCCTTAATCTCTCTTTGCAATCTTGTTAGTTGGAATGTTGATGCCCTGAAAGTCGAGATTCCTCATGGATCGAATACGAAAATATGGATTTCTCTTGGATGTAATCTAGACAATCCTTTGAGTTATAAAATTCTTGCAACCACATATTAACTTATCAATGTGGTAGTGTTCACTCCCTTATATACCATGAAAATTACAAGTTGTGCTCTTGTCTCACTCATGAGTCCTATTAAATGCCTCTAGGGTGAACATTGTCTAACTAATAATTAATCAAACTCAGGTTGTGAGGCTTTTTTTCCAAGAGGAGAGATTGACACTCAAATGAAGTGAAATGCACTTGGGATGTGAGGTTTCCAAGAGGAGAGGCTAGCACTCAAATGGAGTGAAATACACTTGAGATGTGAGACTTTTTCTAAGTGAAAAAATTAGCAATCAAAATGGAGTGAAATGCACTTGAAATCATGGAGCATATATGAAGTTACATCAAAAGAGAGAGAGAGAGAGAGAGAGAGAGAGAGAGAGAGAGAGAGAGAGAGAGAGAGAATTTGATAATTTGAGAGAGAGAGAGAATTTGATAATTTTTTATACAAGCATATAAACCCTTAAATGATTAATAATCTTAAAAAAAAATACACTTCATATTGACAATAACTTAAAAGAGGTTTAAGAGAGCACTCAATGATACCCTAGAGCTCATTGAGAGAGAGAGAGAGAGAGAGAGAGAGATGTAGCCAAAGTCAAGAGTAGTTGAGTTCTAGGGCCATAGGGTCTAGGCTCTAGCTTCTACCAACAACAATTGAGTGGCAATTATTAGGGCAAAAATAGGAAGTGCTAAGGAAGCAAGCAGGTGACGTAAAGTTCTACGTCAACTTTTTTTGGGATTATACGAGCCTTCATACTTTATGCGAAGAAGAAACCATGTAACTTTAATTCAATCTTACTGTGTCTATTAAAGCTGGTATCGCATTTACTCGTTCTCGCTGTCCCTCTCTGTGTGTGTGTGTGTGTGTCTATCTCTCTCTCTCTCTCTCTCTCTCTCTCTCTGAGCATTGAATTTGGAAAAAGCGAGGGAGGAGGAGGGCGAAGGAGGAGCAGCGGCAGCTTCTCATAGCCAGATTGTTGCTCGAGCTGGGTCGCGATTTTAATTTCAGGTTGGGTAATTCTCGCCCACGATTCTCATTCCAAAAATCTGACTATGGGTGCTCCGGGATAATTCGATCTATCGGCAATTTCTATTCATGTTTCATGTGATCCATCAGCAATATCTTCTTATAGTATTGATGTTTCATTCGGTCTATCAGCGATGTCTTTCTATAATGTTGCTGTTTCATGCGCTGCTGCTTTATTGTGCATTTCTTTCAAATTGAATTTAGCTTGCTCAGGCGTGCTGTACTAGGACGAGAGCGGCCAGCGCTAGTTTTGACCCACCCTTGTTTTGATCCAGTCAATGATCAATTTACATAAAATGAAATTGAGCTGACACTAATCTGCTCAAAGAATAATGCATATTGGTTTCCAATGGGAGCTGGGACCAAATAAACTTTGGATGCCAAAATAACCAATTTCGCCAACCCCGTTGGATTATCTCAAAGAATATGGACTAGCCTGGCCCTTAATGAGCTAGCGTTGGGCCGAGACACAATTAGCTCAAAGATATAAACCAGATACTGTCGCTGATGTTTTTGGGCAGTATCAGTGTCACTGTAATCTGTTATCCGCAATCGGGGGATAAAATGAACTGGTCTTTTTTGACATTGTCTAAGTGTGGAGCTAAATTCAGGCAGTCAATCACTGCTTGTAAGTAGGACTACAATTTAAAAGGTGAGATTTGTCCAGTTAGTGCTTTTACCCAGAGATGGCTGATCCCCTTTCATTTTTTTGGTCACAGGTTTTCTGCTAGTTCTACACGTTCCTAATACTCTCACCATGAGCATGCCTAGAATCTGTCAATCAAAGTTGGGCTAGATAGTCCTATGGCAGTCATATGCACAACTTGAATGTCTCGGTTGCCTAAAAAACAGTGAATACAGGCTAGATCATTTTCATATTTTATAGATTGCAATAGATTGTTATTGCAGAAATGGTTAGCCAAGCACCATAGAAACCTCAATCTGAAAAACTCCAAAGAAAATCGCCCAATGCGGGGTCTTAGACTATTACAACAGCTTTCCAAGTTTCATAGTAAGGTGCGGGTGTGATTATATTTTCAATATGAAAGATACATGGATAGTCACATATTTCGAGATGTGTGCATGTGTTTCACCATCTCAAGTCGAAGGAGTAATTTAAAAAAAATATCCAGTGTTTTTTTTTGAGATAGAGATTAGAAGGTCTTGCAATATGTCTTTCATTCTTTCAAATTGAAGTAGCAATCTCCCATTAAAATGTCGATAGCTGTTTCTATGGTGATATTAGAGTCTAGTCACGGATCAAACATGACCGTGGAAGGACTGGTTAACAGACTGTCAACAAACCTTTAATTACAGTGTTGAAATATAAGAATTTAGCCCTGGTCAGGTCAAATGTGTCGCCAGTGTCAACCTAGTGAGCTTATCTGACAAGTGGGCAGAGGTAGTAAGGGTTGAGGCTTTTGCTTAGTTTTAGCACCTTGTGCACTTCTTGCACCATGTCCAGGAGTGCATCTATGGCTGCAAACTAGAGAAAAATTTATACTAAGGATTGCAATGGTGATGATTGCACCAGTGCACTCCTTGACATGGTGCAAGGAGTGCACAGGGTGCTGAGACTAAGCAAAGCCTCAGGTATTGAGAATGACCGTCATGGCTTAACTATCAGCACCGGGATATTTGAACCATTAGCAGGGCTAGCTGACAGGTTGTCGAGGTGATTCTATTATCTATGAGTGATGATGGTAAATGAGGGTGGCTGTTTGCAATAATTATGCCTTACTGGTTTAGCTAGGCACAAAGATCGTATAGGGTACAAATGAACTGGTTATAGATTTTAAGGAGGAGCATATGGTAGGAGAGAAGCCTCATTCTCATCCCTTGGTAGTCTTGAGCATGAGCTTGTCTTAAAATAGTTTAAATGATTGGCATTATGGTTGCCAAAAGGATAGTAACTGTAAGCGACACGTTTGTGGAGGTATCTCAACACTTCCTTTGGTGGAAATAAAACGCTTTATTGTGAAGAATTGCCAAAAATTGGCAAATCTAGCTTGATCAAAAACCATGTAGAATAGTGTAAATTGTGTACACAAGTGGGTCTCACACATGTGAGGCCATGATGCCACATGGGAAACCCATCCTAATGTAGGTTAGGTCAAGTCAAGAGAGTTGGTCATGTCTATTTGGTGGTCATCCCTACTTTATAGGACCTACACCTAAGTTTAAGGTGAAAATTTGACCAACTAGCTACCTACCAAGCATAACTCTAGGAAATAGACTAGGGTTTCATTTTAGGTCAAGGAGAGTGAGTTAACTTCCTTATTACATGCTGGAAATCCACCTAACTTCAAGAAGGAAGTCGAATTTGCTATGTATTCCCTCTCTCCATAGTGAGAAGAAAGAAAATTTTTGGAGCTCATTGGCAATCTCAAGCTAGTTCACTATGTACATTGAGTTTTTGTGATCCAAATGAAACCAAATCAATTTCTACTTGTTTCTCAGGTTGAAGGCCGTACTACAGCCTGTAGTACACACGTGTGGGCTCGGATTTCAATGTTTATCAATGCTTTTGATTGTTAATGCTTGTTGTTTGTCAAATTGCCAATCTAGATCAACTTTTTTGTGTCTAGTTTTTTGATAGATTGTTAAGCAAGCATCCAATCACTCTTGTGGATCTTTTGTAGATCCATTTATGGTCCTAAAGTACAGTACTTTCACATGGTATCAGAGCCAAGTACAAGAGCATAAGCCATTGATCTAATGCAAATCCATTTTTAGCAAGTTTTGGTGCTAAAAACTAGTATTGAGAGGGCAAGCTAGAATCTTGATTTTGGTGAGGAGATTTGATCCCAAACTTGGTAGGGGTCCAAATCCGTACTGTCCACATGTGTGGGCACCTCTGAACCTGCATTTAATGCATGGTATTCATTTGATCCAAAAAAATTCAATTTGTGAGCTGTTGGTGTAATTTTTGGTGGAGATCCTAGGATAATCTACCAAGATCATTTGCCATTGATTAGATTTGAATTTGTTTCATGGAATCTAATTAATCTAGGTTGAGTTCAAGTCCTATTAAGGTTAAAAACAGGTCTTGAAAGTACACCAAGAAGGAAGAAAGAGATTAAGCCATTTTTTGTCCAAAAATAGCCAAAATTGGCAAGATTTGATTGTAAGTAGATTTCACATCATCTTATCTTCATTCCAACTTTGTGAGAGAGTGCTAGAACTGAGATTATAAGTCCATTTGTTGGATTAGAAATCTAATTTGAGTGAAAAACTACAAGAGAGAGACCTTAGTGAGTTTCTAGAGACAATCAAATCCATTTCTTGGCAAGATTTGTTTGAAAGTAGTTTTCACTTCATCTTATCTTCATTCCAGCTTTGTGAGGGATTGATAGAACTGTGATTATAAGTCCATTTGTTGGATTAGAAATCAAATTTGAGTGAAACACTGCAAGTGTGAGACCTTTGTGAGTTTCAAGTCAATCAAATCTATTTCTTGTTTGTAGAAGTCACTAGTAAGATGGGATCTGCTGGAGCATACCTTCTAGAAGCTAGTGAGAGGTTGAATTCTACAAATTATGCTATTTGGAAGGTTAGAATGGAGTCACTCTTGGTGCTCCAAGACCTTTATGAGTTCTTGATTGAAGATGAAGATGAACCTCTAGGTGCACAAGAGTTAGCTAGATACAAGAAGAGATCTAGGCTTGCACTTCATTGTGTGAAGATGAATGTGAGCAATGATTTGTTGAGAGAAGTATCAGCTTGTACTAATGCTAAAGAGGCTTGGGAGTCTTTAAAATCAATCTATGAGTCTAGCAACACTTCTAGAGTTCTTATGCTTAGAAATCAAATTTTGCAAAGCATGAGGAGAAGTGAAGAGAGTGCACAGAATTATGTACTCAGAATCAAGTCTCTAAATAGGGAGTTGGCTTCCATTGGAGAGAAGATTCATGATGAAGAGCTTGTACAAATTGTCCTTAATGGTCTAGGAGATGACTTTGCAAATTTGGTCCAAAGTTTTGCCATCCAAGACACTTTGCCAACTATAGAAAAACTTCACAGTGTATTAGTGGCTGAAGAGTGTAGGATGCTCCATGCAAAATCTAGGATGAGTTCCTTGTCGTTGCAGGATGGTGATGAGAAAGCCAATTTCTCATTCAAGGACAAAAAGAAGACCAATGGAAAGAAGAAGCATCCAAAGGAGGCCAAAGAAGAGGATGATGCATCAAGCTCAAAGGACAAGTCAAAGCAAAAATGCTTCTTTTGTGGAAGGAAGGGGCATTATGCATCTGAATGCTACAAGAGGCTAAGAGCACAAGTGCAGGAGGACACACAAGGAAACCTTGCAAAGGAGGAGGAGGAGGATGAAGTGGATGTATTCTTGATGGCATCTACATCCTCACCAACAAGCAATAGCAATTCAAGAGACAATTGGTGGATCTACAGTGGGGCTAGCTCCCACATGTCTTGTGAAAAGGACTTTTTCTCAACCTTACACTCTTTCAATGATGCTAAAAAGTTTGTCTTTACTGCAAATGATGAAGAGTGTAGGATAGATGGTGTTGGCACCATCTCTTTGTATCTAGAATTCTCAAAATGCATGGATCTAGAAAATGTCCTTTATGTACCATCAATCACCAAGAATATGCTTAGTGTTGGTCTACTCTTAGAAAGTGGTTTGGATGTCCACTTTAAGCATGGTGTTTGCTTCATCTTGAAGAATGATGTTTGCATTGCAAAGGGATTTAAACATGGAAGATTGTTTAAGTTGGAAGCTAGTGTTGCTTTTGAAAGAATGAGCTTGGCAAAGGAGGAGATCACTCAAGAGGAGATCTTGGCAAAGTGTGATCTTGCTTGCATTGAGGAGGAGCATCAAAAGGAGGAAGATCTTGAGGATCAGCCTCAAAGCATGAGAGTTCCAAGGGAGTCCTCAATGACAATAGCCGAGTCATCAAATTGCATGCAAATTGTCCATTCAAGTGTGCATCTTGCAAGGGTGGTGAGCATTGGAGAGTCTACTATCTTTGAATACTTTTTGGAAAGTATTAGTAGACATGAGGTGACTTGTTTCTTACCTTTAAGATCCATGGTGTTTATTACTTTGTATGACAAGACAATGAAATGGGATGCTTTGAAATCTACATTTGTTGTTGATAAAGCAATTTCATTGGATAACTATTTTTGTAATAGTTTGAATAGAGTCATAAAAGATGAAACATCATTTGCTTTGGAAATCTTTGTGTCCACATGCTTTGTGCATGATCATTCCAATGTAAGGACCAAAGATTATCCTATTTCAATGATAGGAATAATGGTAGTGTTTTGCTCTTCAAGTAGAGATTGTAGAATCTACTTGTTTTTAGCCAAAGAATTTGTCAATGGTGGAAATGTGATCTTTCAAGAGTGGAAGATTTGTAAACTTGAAGAAGCACCTTTGGATCAACACCTTATTCAATTCATTGATGGTTTGGAGTCAAGTCAAGTGGAGGAGCAAGCTCAAGACCCGAGGACTCCAAGAAGAACCTTGAGTATCAAGATAGAGCCATCAAGGCTCAATCATATGGATCAAGCAAGGCAAGTTGTCTTTGGCAACATTATTTATGCACTTAATATTTTAATTGATGTATCTTCAAGTGCACAAAATGCCTTGGAATCCATGGCTTGGCATGATGTTTAGTTTTGAAGTGTGCTACATGTATATAGACACATTTATGGAACATCTTGTAAGGGATCCTCTAAGAGGTGGTGAAAGATCCTTCATGGACATCATTCTCTATTGGAGTCTCAAAAGTTCCTTCTTTGTAGCTGGATTTTTTAGACACTTCTAAAAGCTTTCATTGATCTATCAAGAGAGTTGTAAATAGATCAAGCTAAATTTGAGGAGGAGTGTGAAGAATTGCCAAAAATTGGCAAATCTAGCTTGATCAAAAACCATGTAGAATAGTGTAAATTGTGTACACAAGTGGGTCCCACACATGTGAGGCCATGATGCCACATGGGAAACCCATCCTAATGTAGGTTAGGTCAAGTCAAGAGAGTTGGTCATGTCTATTTGGTGGTCATCCCTACTTTATAGGACCTACACCTAAGTTTAAGGTGAAAATTTGACCAACTAGCTACCTACCAAGCATAACTCTAGGAAATAGACTAGGGTTTCATTTTAGGTCAAGGAGAGTGAGTTAACTTCCTTATTACATGCTGGAAATCCACCTAACTTCAAGAAGGAAGTCGAATTTGCTATGTATTCCCTCTCTCCATAGTGAGAAGAAAGAAAATTTTTGGAGCTCATTGGCAATCTCAAGCTAGTTCACTATGTACATTGAGTTTTTGTGATCCAAATGAAACCAAATCAATTTCTACTTGTTTCTCAGGTTGAAGGCCGTACTACAGCCTGTAGTACACACGTGTGGGCTCGGATTTCAATGTTTATCAATGCTTTTGATTGTTAATGCTTGTTGTTTGTCAAATTGCCAATCTAGATCAACTTTTTTGTGTCTAGTTTTTTGATGGATTGTTAAGCAAGCATCCAATCACTCTTGTGGATCTTTTGTAGATCCATTTATGGTCCTAAAGTACAGTACTTTCACATTTATTTTCCCTATACTTTTCATTTCATCAATAGTACACCTGTTATGGCCATATCCAGCTCAAAGGATTTGGAGTAGTCCTGATATGGTAGACTGGCTCTCTAGTGTTTGAGATTGTTGGTTATGCCTCAATTTAATTCCATGTCAAGGCCAGTTTTTTAGACATGTGGAGCAGTGCATGGCTTGTGACGGTAGTATGCATGAGGATAGCACGGAATATGTGACCTACGTTTAGATGGACTGCATGGGAGGTTGCATGGGTGCATGCACAGGTTTCTCACCCTTGAGGAAGCTTTCAAAGGCTGTAGAAGGATCTGCCCGAGTAGATCCAGTAGCTTGTTGTCTAAATTTGCTTGTTTGGGGTTTGAATAACTTGCATGAATCCATCATGTTTTTGGACAGTTTAGATTCAGATATAGCTGCAGGATGTTTGTTGATAGATTGGTGAGGAATCAATTTGTCCGGAATGAATAAACCAACGGTGGCTGGATGCGTGTTGAGGATTTGTCAGAACAGCTTCCGAAAGTTAGTTTATTAAATGCTAATTTGACAACTTAATACTTATCCAAAGAACTTTCAAATTCTGGTTAGGAGAAATAAAGATTCAAGCATTGGATGAAAAAGGTTAAAACCCTTCGAATTGAGATTCTTTGTTTCAAGTCCACCACGGATCCAAGACTAGGAAATTGCAACAAGGAAACAATAGGAGATCGGAAACCAACCCAACTATGGATCAATCACACTCAATAGGAGAGAGGAATCACACTAGCAGCATGTAGCTACCAACACCAAGATCAAGCATACATTAGTGAATTTATGGACATATTAGTCACAATCTGAATCAATAAATTTGTGTAAATTATGCAATAAAAGCTTCGTGCATCACTCTTTAACTTTATGTTACTTTCTCCTTTAATTTGAGATGAGATAAGTGAGCATCAAATGCAAGTTTGGTGTCTATCTATGTCATCTACTTCTAGATTAATCAGTTAACTGCTTTTGCAGCTTCATGGGGAATCAGGCAGAATGCTCGAAGAACATCATTGTTAACCCGAACTTTGACAAAGGTCTTCAAGGATGGTCAGCCTCTTATGGCAGCACTCTCTCAATTTGTGATCTTAATAGCATAGTAGGCTGCCGTCCCTGTAATGGGAAACACTATGTGTCTGCATCAAAAAGGTCACAAAGCTGGCAAGGAGTTGAGCAGAACCTCACCGTCTCTGTTAAGCCAAACGTAAAGTACAAAGTTTCAGCAATTGTGCGAATATCTGCACCTTGGGAGCTGGAGGCTGACATACTTGCAACACTAAAGCTTGAAGGCCCGAACAGCTATATGCAGCTTGGCAGGTTCGTTGTTATTTGATACTGTGTACAACATCACAATCAAAACAGTCTGCAAAGTTTAGATATTTTCTGTGAGTGGGTCTATGTATATGTATCTTAGAAACCCTTTCCGACCCTTTTGGGTCAGAATTTACATTTTTTTTTATAAATAAAAAAAACAGGCATGCTTGATGAAACCTGTAAATATTTTGAAGCCTGTAGATATACCATCATATTAAACAGTACATCATGGTAAACAATACATGGTGAAACAGAGCCAAGGTCCTAATCTGGCTACTCCATGGGCTATACCAAAGAGAGAAATTTTATAAATCTTGCTGTTAGTTTCTAAGGATCTATCTTCTTACGTAGCATGGATGTCAGTTCCAAATTTGCCTCCATCAGTGATCTTCCATCTTTTTGATAATACATTGAGGAAGATTTGATAGAAAGGACCAAATTCTTTGCCTGTAATCTGCTGAACCTGGATCGGAACGGGCCCTGTGTTAAATATTTATGTTATTTTATTCTATTTTTTTGCCCATTTTGGAACGTGTTCGTTCCAGAACTTGTTCCCGTTCCGGAACGGGCAACTATGATATGTATGCATTTTTAAGAGGACAACCTCCAGAGTTGAGATATGTTGGATTGTTCCAAATATGAGGGTTTCTGTGCAAAGTTGGTTAATTATTTCATAATGACTTAAAGTTTCTCACGGTACTCTAAAACTTGTCATATCATATCACAGAGTGAAGGCTTCTAAAAAGGAATGGGTCAAGCTTCAAGGAACTCTGCTTGTAAGGAAAGTTCCTGAGAACGTGATTTTTTACCTGGAGGGGCCTCCTCCTGGAGTTGATCTTCTTGTTGATAGTGTACAAATCAAGCCAGAAGATCATTTAGATGAAGGCCCATCAACAAAGAGCCAGGCAAGCATTTCATGAGTTCAACAAGATGGTAACCAGGAAGTTTAGAACTAGATTTTGTTAACTAAGAGTAGTCTGATTTTTGAACCTTAGTTGATGTGTATCCCCAAATGACTTTCTCCTCTATGCGTAGACAATGGCGTTTGATCAGGTGCAAGATAGAGCATTTCCAGATGTTGATGCTGTGAAGGTTGTGCACAATTCTTCATTCGAGGATGGTTTGCAACACTGGTCCGGAAGGTTTTGTAAAATATCTTTGTGCGAGGTGATGCATAATCCTGTTATTCGTCCTTGCAAAGGAAGATATTTTGCTGTTGTGTCAAATCGCACAGCGAGCTGGCAGGGGATTCAGCAAGAACTTACTGGTCGATTGGAGGCCAACATTTCGTATGATGTGAATGCAGAGGTTCGAATTCGTGGGAAAATTTCTACTGCTGAGGTCTTGGCTACATTGCTTATAAAGAAGAAGCATTCAGAGGAAAAGTACATCACACTTGGAAGGTGAGTAAAGTGAAACCTTTCAAGTTTTCCGTGTGTTAATTTATGGCCATGAATTTCTAAGTGTTAGGAGTTCAAATTTATTTAAAAGGTGGATGAATGATCATGTGGGTGCGACATTGCCAATGATTTTGTAAGTGAATAACAAAAGCCAGAATCCAAACTTGAGCTATTTATTAGCGCAATAAAACATAGCACATCACCTAAGACCATAATAAATAGGAATTTTGAGAATGATATAAGAATCTACCACTAAATTCACTGGATAGTAGCCCTTCCTCTCATAGGAACTGCATATGGGACTCCTAGAAGGAACATAAGAACTCAATAGTAATCAACTGCCAAACGATGAGAGAACTGTTCTTATATAATGTCTAGGAGCCACTTAGGGTTTAGGGTACCAAATGAAATGGTCCGTGACCCAAATGATCGACAAAAAGGACCAAGTACTGAATGCAGCCAGAATAGACAAGTAGAAGGATACAAGGCAGTCTATCATTGATTACCTTATGAAGGTAAAGAATCTCAAGAACCAGCTTACAACAATTGGTGACAAAGCTCCAGGCATTTATTTCGTGCCTGTTGTAACAGATTACCCCTTTCTTATCAAAACTTTGTGATTACATTGTCACTAAGAGAAAGGCAACCGACAGACTTGAATGGGATGCGCTGTTACAAGAAGAGATGAGAAGGCAAAATCTCATGACTGGAATGCTTTGTTGAGCAAGTATCTGTTATTAAGAAGAAGCAGTTTCGTGGAAACGAGAAGGGGTCCAAGGATCACGGAGGTAAAAGATAGCAAAAACAGGAAGTAGAGCAGAAATTTTCTATGATGGAAATTGAAGATAATCAAGCAAGTAGCAACACCAAGTCCATGCCTAGAAGAAAAGGCAACTTCAATTATTGAGGGAAGCATGGACACTTCGCATTTGAGTGCATGAAAAATAACCATGATTAAGAAAAAAAAACTTGCTGAAAGCTCTGTAGAGAATGAGAGCAAGGATGAAGAAACAGTTGACTAATTTGAGTTGCTCTTTGCAGCTATAACTCATAGATTGATGGAAGGCTAGTACATAGATTCAGGAGCAACACAACACGAATCCTCATTGAGAGTGGTACATCAAGTTTGAAAGCAATTGTGAATCAAAACTCGGAGAGAATCACACATATGATGTCAAATACAAATTTGTAGCAAAAGGCGCCTTGGGAGGGAGATCTACAGGCTTCAGTATTTCTTCAACAAGCATGCATAATGGTTGAGGACTTGCACAACAAGTTGTGACATGAATGTTTTAGATATCTGAACTTTTGGAGTTGACATATATTGAAAACAAATAAAGTGACTTGAGTGTCTTGGGTTGTTGGCTTGCCTAATATCAAGACAAATGCGAAGATTTGTGAAGCCCGTGTTATGGGAAAACGCCATTGTGAAAGGTTTCCAAAAGTAGGCTTACTAGGCTAAAAATGTGTTGAAGCTTATTCATTCAGACTTACGTGGACCCACTCACACTAGGTCTATAGGGAACACAAACTACTATATGACCTTCATCAATGTCTATACACAAAAGTTTTGGATCCATTTTTTCAAGCAAAAAGAAGAAGCACTCAAATATTCCAAGCAATTCAAGTCGTTGGTGGAGAACCAACTGGGAAAAAAGATATATTGTCGGACAACAATGATGAGTACATATCAAGTGAGTAACAAACTTTTGAAAAGCTAATGGAATCACCAAATAGTTTGCAACTATTGATGCACATCAACAAATGGTGTAGATGGGAGGAAAACATTGCTATAGTGGAGAGTGCGAGGAGTATTGTCACATGTACTTTGAGTCCCTTTGCCTAATGGAATTGTAAACTATAAATGGCCGTCACTGGCCTGTGGAGACAATTGTAATTTAATGTAAATATCAATTTCTGTGACTAGTTTTGAGATGGCTAAGGGGATAATGGATCCCATGGGAGTTTGACCTCCTAAAAAGGGAAGGTTGACTAGTCAACGACATGTGTCATAGGTTCACTGTGACACTTGGTCCAATGCATGAGTGACACTTGTCAGACGGTCAATGGACGGTTCAACATGACATGTGCCATATGCTCATTGGGACACTTGGTCCAATGTATGAGTGACACGTGTTAGTGGACAATCTACCTACTAGCTTGCCTATGTGTCAGGGTATTGCCAAGTGGCAAGTGTCAACTGTGCATGGAGTTTTCCATGTGTCGTTGTTAGGATGTGTTGGGGTTTAGGGGTGCTTGAGGGGATATAGTGTGATCCTTGCCAGGCATTCCCTACCTTATTCCTATGCAAGTATAGATGGGAGGAGACTTGCAGTAGAACTCTCATGTTTGCTTGTTGGTCTATGTACATTTGTTCGAACTTAATAATGTGACGAAATTGCTGGGTATTTTTGTGTATTTACTTAGGGTTTTGTGAAATTCTGTGCAACATTTGGTATCCGGGCAATTGCTTTCTAGACTTGTGTGGGATTTGGCATCATTGGCATCTTCAACTAGGATTTGGTGCAGCTTGGAGAGCCAATGCCCTATTGCAAGTGATTTGTTCGTAGATTTGGAGCCCATATTACCAAACATGCTCTCATGTCTTCCATCATGGACCCTTATGATCCAAAAAGCTACAAGGAGGCAACAAAAGAGAAAATTTGGAGGGAGGCCATGGATGAGGAGTATAAAACTGTCATGAAGAATAAGAAATGGGATCTCTCTGAACTACTTGAAGGAAAGTGGTGAATCAGCTGTAAGTGGATGTATGGAACAAAATTTAATGCCGATGAGAAAATTGACAAACATAAAGCAAGACTTGTGACAAGGGATTTGCTCAAAAGGAAGGCATAGACTATGAAAAAATCTTTGTACCTATTACCAAGATGACCACCATGAGAATGGTACTTGCATTTTTGAATGGGGATTTGCAGCAAATGGACTTCAAGAGCACGTTTCTTAGTAACTATCTAGAAAAAGATGTACATTTAGAGCAGCTCCAAAGCTTTCAAGCGTGTGGAAATGAGCACTTGGTGTGTAAGTTGGAAAAGGCCTTTTATGTTTTAAGCAGGCTCCTAGATCTTGGTACAACAAAATTGACGAATATTTTCAAAAAGTAAGAGAGTAAATCCAGTCTTAAGCTTCACGTCTTAAAGAAAAAGGATGACATTGCTATAGTGGTTCTCTTTGTGGATGGCTTAGTCATCACAGTTGCAAACAAAAAAGCTACTAGAGAACATCAAGATGGAGCTTTTCAAAGAATTTGAAATGAAGGACTTAGGACTCTTACATTATTGCTTGGGGATTGAGGTTTGGAAGACAGAGAATAGCATATTCATATCATAGGCTAAATAAGCACAAGAAGTGCTAAAGAGGTTCAATATGTTAGAGTGTAAGCCCATGGCCACAACATATGATGTGAGTAGGAAACTCAAAAAAGAAGAGGATGTAGACGATGTAGATGAGACCCCTTATAAAGGTTGGTAGGAAGTTTAGTCTATGTGACGAATATGTGTCCAAACATCTCATATACTGGGTTTAGTGAGCTAGTTTATGAGCAAGCACAAACTACCACAATGGAAGGCCGCAAAGAGAATATTTTGATACATCAAAGGTACTTAGCTATCTGGTATCCACTATAGTGATAATAGTGAGTTGTAGCTTGGAGGCTTCATCGACGTTGATTGGGTTGAAGATGTAGAGGATATCAGATAAGGAGATAAACCGCTGGTTATGCATTTACTCTTGGGACAAGAGTATTATGAAACTAATTGGTTGGTCTTCATAAGGTGGACCCCACACAATCAAGTGACCACTGACAGTCGCCATCCATCCATAGAGTTACCATTGACTCACCCTCATGTACGAAAGTTATCAACCCCAATCGGCCTGATCAAGCCTCTATCAATAACTGGCATC
Source organism: Diphasiastrum complanatum (assembly GCA_029204225.1). NCBI lineage: Eukaryota > Viridiplantae > Streptophyta > Lycopodiopsida > Lycopodiales > Lycopodiaceae > Diphasiastrum > Diphasiastrum complanatum. The sequence goes on from CM055097.1 coordinate 63,031,896, forward strand.
CTTCACCACCGGTCATTGCTCTCGGCCCAATACCATAGATCTCTATGCGAGAAAAGGTCATTCTAGAGAGAGAGTGCCAAAAACCAGCAAATTTTGGCCTTTTTTTGTGGGATCTTGGTAGGGAGCATAGATGCACGTTCCGATTTGAAACGTGATCAGGGAAATCCCATTAGGGTTTTTTGGAACATGTACTAATATTTTTTCTTTTTGAATTTAAAAAAAAACATAATCTATACTGTTTCGTTTTGTGTAAAATTGTTTAAGCAAACTGGTAATTTTTTTTTGCTGCTATTTAGATTTTTTAAAGCTATTTAGAGTTTTCTTTTAATTTTCGTCAATTAAAAACTAGCGGTCCAGATAGTGTTTCGCTGTCCTGAAGGTTGGTGATCCAGAATGCTTGTTTCGGAGCAGATCGCCATTTGCTGCAACACTCGTAGGGAGATTGGAGGAGATCTCTATTGGAGGTGGATTACTCGTCTATAAGCAGGAAATTGGCTGTAAATCAAGCAAAAAACAGCTTCACAATAGGCCTGAAAATTTTCAACTTTGAAATTTTTGCACTGTTTCTAAGGAAGAATTGTCATAACTTCTTCTACACTTGGTGGATTCCGTTCAGATATTAGGAGGCCTATTCTGATGCTAGATCGCTGCCAGGGAGGGGCTAAACTACAAATAATTTCTCAAAAATCTCAGATTTTGCCAAAAAGTTTGACTTTTCACCATTTTTCAGGCTGTTGGACTTGAGACATCGCAACTTTTTGGTTTTGCTCCATTTTGCCTCAGATTTGGCATGAGGCCTCTTCACAAGAGGGTGCCCTACTACAATTGTACCTTCAGACTATTTTCAGACCTGAGTATACGCAAATTCGCATTGATTGGGGCTGTTTTTAAAGTCTAACTTGTCCTTGTACCCCTGTATAGTAATTTCATTTGGAAATTCACTATCGCAAGGGTAAGGAGAGTGTGGTAGCTGATGCGTTATCTCGTGTGATGTAGATGGCCTCTACAGCCATAAAAAGTGATCTCGTGGCAGAGATCAGACATGCTCAACAGTCGGATGAGCACTGTCAGCAAGTGTGGCCTAGTGCATATGTCATTACCTATAATTCAGATGGTACCACTTAGACGGGTGCCGTGGGGCGTGCAGTTATTTGGCATACACGATTGATGATGATATGCTTAAGAGAAATGATATTTATTGCTAGTTTTGTTTGTGTACAACGATAAGAAGCACATGTCCACTGCTATGAGCCTGTTTGAGCTCCATTATGGGTATCGGCCAGCTAGTCTGGCTACCCTTGGCATTCCCCAAAAAGTACCTAGCGCTGCAGAGTTTTTGACTCAGATGTAGGCAAAGCTTGAGTTGGCACGATCAAGTCTTTCCAAGGTTGAAGGCTTAGAATAGAGCAAAGGAGTATGTTCGTACAAACCGTACTTATAGGGAATTTGATGAAGGTGATATGGTCGTCTTGCTAGTGCCCCCTAAGTTTAAGGTGATGAGAACTGGCAAGTGTAAAAAGCTATCACCTAAGTACTGTGGATTGTGGCTGATTATCATGAAGGTTAGGGAGGTGGCTTATAAGCTACAACTACCCAAGGGATGCAAGGCGCATACTCCATGTAAGTTGTATGAAGAAATGCTTGCATGATGGTGATAACCTGGTAAGTAGGTTGCACTCCAAGAAAGAGATACGGTGGACCATGGGCCTGATCGTATCTTAGAATGGAGGCAGAGACTATTGCGAAATTGTGTCCTCCAAGAATACCTTGCAGTGTTGTCAGAGGCACCATGGGAGAGACATCCACGAATACAACATGGTTATCTTGAGTTTGCCATCGAGGATTGATGACTTTCTCAAGGTGGGATGAGGTGTCAGGACCCATGACCATGATCCCACGAGGATTGGTAAGCTCAAGGTCATGTGACTAGGATTATAGCCCTGTGATCACTCTCACCGAAGGGCACCCGCTAGTCATGCGACATGTGTCACAGTCGTGACATGTAGTGGCACACGCTACAAGTATGTGTAGCTGTGCGTAATTGTCAAGCTACTGACAAAGCTCGCCTGTGGTTATATGGGCTGGGACGAGGATAATCAACAGTTGACCGGAGGGGGCAGTCGTTTTGCTACCTGGCGTGATAGTGCACGGGGGTGGTAACCAATATGCTCCAAATTGTTAGAGTTAATGTTCACCTTGTTACCCCTAATGTTGTCATCTAGGATTAATTAGAATTATGGGGCCATGCCTGCGTGCTAATAGGGGCCTTTACACGAATATGTTATATGAATACCGTTACAATTCCAAAAATGTATTCATAGAGGGTGTGCCTGGATCTCCAAGGCACTCTTGTGCCCAAAGAACTAGGGTAGTATTGTCCTTTTCTGTTCTCCAAGCTTTCTCCATCCCTATACACTTGTGACCCATTGTGATATCTAGGAAGCATGTAGCGTAGGGCATCTTGGGGTGTTTGGAATGCCTTGAAAGCCAATATTAAGGGTGGTGATTGCTGTCCACGTTTTTGTTTTGTCTTGGTGTTGCTCTAGTTTTCTCTCAAGGAGCTTGGATCTTGGCGGAGGCCTTCAATGTTGGGGCCCCTCTACAGAGCTCATCGTTCTCTTACTGAAGGGTAACGGTCTCCCTCTTCATTAATTTGCTATCTGTGAGTAGTTGTTGGATTTGCATTTGGATTGATTCAAGGGTTTCGTTAAATTCGTAAAGTAGTGGGTTGGTCATCAGGGAACATAGCTCCCTCATCTCTTGAGCCATAGTAATATAGGTAAAAGCAGATGATGGCTTTGGGGCAGCGATCAATAACAGGGCAATTTCTATAGTAGCTTGACTAAAAGGCTGCAATAAACTTCAGGCCTATCTAAATTGTTGTCATGATTAGTTTTGTCATTTGAGGACATCGTACCTACAAAATCTGGTAGAAGTCAAAAGTATCCGAATGTAGACCTGTTGAAAGACTTGCAATTCTGAATGATGGTAGAACATATTTCGTCGTTTGGTGTCATGCTGTTGAATCCTCAGCACATTTACTTTTCAGTGATTTCTGTAACAGTAGAATTATCTGTTGGCTTACTTCCTTCTCATCCTTGACCTCACATCTTTTTGTTTTCTTTTTATGCTAGTGATGGATGTTCTTAGGCATTAAGGTCTGATTTGTGCTCTCAAAGTTCAGGCCTGTGTTATTCTAATTTTGTGATCGTGCTGTATTCATCTTCAGTTCAAGGAATATAATTTTTCTTCTATTCAACATTGTTTTTTGGTCTTAAGGGAGAAGTTTGCAAACCAATGGGATACTATTAAGGAACCACAATATGAATAGAATAATCATAATATCTTTTACTGGAGGGATTTATTCAGTTTCGCTTCTTTACTTACCTGATTATTTTCTGGTCTTGTTGAAGGGTAGAAGCATCAACAGAGGACTGGGTTTGTCTGCAAGGAAGATTTATTCTCCCATCTCTCCCTGACCAAGCAATCACATATTTAGAAGGACCAGCACCTGGGATCGACATTCTTGTTGATAGTTTCTCTGTTTGTCCTACTCCTCATCCGAAGCCAAGTCCACCTCCAACATATGAGGTCTGTCTATATCTTTTTCTTGGTTTCTTCCGTGCAGCTCATTAGACATTGATATGTGTTATCCGCAACTGTTATTTCTTGCAATTGTGCTATTTTAATCATGGGTATCCAACTAACATGCGTTATGAGAAAAAGAGAACAATATGACTGTAAAAGCTGTAGAAATAATAGCATGCTCAATAATTTAGCATTAATGTAGGTGCCCTCCTCTCGAGTCTATCTGATTACTTCGCTTCGACCGACTCTTCCGCTAGGTCGACTAGCTTGCGCGCATGGCCACAAACGTTGACAATGTGCGTCGCCCTGCTGAGCTCTCTTGATCTCCTCCATGAGACTCTCAGCTACAATAAAGCTCATCTGATGCAGTATCCGAGATGGTGCATCAACGATCACATTTTCCTTCCCTCTTCAGAAGTGAATTTCAAAATTTCTGCATCAGCTCTGCCCGCCGAGCCTGGTGGCCCTTCAAATCTGGATGAGTGCAGAAGTACTTCAAAGTATGATGGTCAGTATACACGTAAAATTTGGCGCCATACAGATAATGCCGCCGCACCTTGAGCGCATGTATGATGCATACAGCTCCAGCTCACGTGTGGGATATTTCTGTTGCGCTGGCGTTAATTTCTTACTTCCAAAGGCTACTGGTCTACCTTCCCGACTCAACACTGCACCCACGACAATGCCACTAGCATTCGTCTTTAGGTCAAAAGGTTTATGGGTATCAACAATCTTGAGTACTGGAACAGTGGCAACAACCTCCTTCAAGTTGTCAAAACTATGTTGAGCTTAAGCATCCCAGCAAACCACATTGTTGTTATTCCGCAATTGATTCGTTAAAGGAGCAACTACCCTGGAATAGTTCCTAACGAACCGTCTGTAGAACTTGCAAAAGCCTTGGAAAGACTGTAACTGACGAATATCGGCCGGTCTTGGCCACCTCTTGACCACAACCACCTTGGCGTGGTCAACTGAAATACCCTCTGCCATCACTACGTGACCCAAATACTCAACCTGAGTCTTACACAACTCGACCTTCATGCTCCACCACCGTCTTACTATAGACCAGTAGGTCGTCAATAAAATTGACAACAAACTTGCCCATAGAGTCATGCTAAACATCGTTCATGAGCATCATGAACGTGGCGGGTGCATTGGTTAATCCAAACGACATAACCAAGAACTCATAATGTCCAAAACAGGTTCAGAAGGTTGTCTTTTGGATGTCTTCCTCGCGAATCCCTATCTGATGGTACCCACTTTTGAGATCTATCTTACTGAAAATGGTTGCTCCTTGCAACGCATCCAGTAGATTATCAATCCTGGGCATTGGATATTTGTGCTTTACAGTGATTTTATTCAGTCCTTGTAATCCACGCACATCCAGAAACTACCATCCTTTTTCTCAACCAACAAAGTGGGGGAGGCGAAAGGTGAATAACTAGGACGGACATAGCCCAACCTGAGGTATTCCCAAAGATGTTTGTATAAGTCAGCTTAATCTTGGTATGAACACTAAGAATCTGAAGTAGGTTGATTGATTGAAGAAATTTTGTTGGTAAAGGTATGATGGTTGGAAAACTTGTGTTGTGGAATTATTCACTTCAGAGATTCCCCGGATATGTTATTTACTCATGAGAAATAGAGTTCTTCAGTAGGTGAGTTACAAGATTCTCAGTGAGATATTTGAGTAACATATGTGGATTTTGGAGGAATCTGCCAGATAAGGACATATGTGTTTATGTACTGGGTCATAGTGAGATTATTCTCATATGTGCACTATAAATCTTGTTTGGATCTACTATGTATTCATGGTTACTAAGGTTATCTGGTGCACTTAACCTAGTCGTTGAACATAGACATATGATCAAGTATTGTGTTTGACAATTACTTGTAGAGTTAACAGATCTATTCTGATAGATCTATAGGTTAGCTTAAGAGTGATTTGGATAAGGATCTAAATGGGGTGTTGTACTAGAACAATTAAGAGCTGCACCTGGACCTTTAAGTTTTCTAAATCATGGGCGAGTAACTTGAGTAGTTTAATTACTCTCGTGGAAGTTAATTGGTAAACGGACAGTGTGAAGAGAATTCACCAGAAACTGTTTGTTTTGTGTGTATTGCTTGTAAGACACATAATTTATGAGTCAATTGGATTTGTTCTAGGGGATTGTATAAAGACGGTTGTTATAATGGTCTTTAATTACTTGGTTGATTGTAGAATTTGGAACTCATAATCTGGTTAAGAATCGGGTTGAAAGAATATTCTTGGAATCCAATTATTTTCCTTGTGGAAAAGATTTCTTATATGATTCTTATATTTCCTGAGTTGTATGTTGTGCATATACTCCAATATTTTTTAATGATTATGGTTTTGGAACTTTGTAAATTATGAATGATGTTAGAGTCCAGTTACGACCCTATCATGACCTCGGCATGGCCGGTCACCAGAGGGCCTGAGGCCAAGTATTGGCAAGGGCCGGTGACCGAGGAGGACATCTGTCCCAAGTTGGGACCGGTGCGTCACAAGCAGTGACCCGGTGTGGCCGCCTGACAAGCTGTCAGAGATGCGGTGTGTCTTGACCGTCAGGACCCTAGCCGTCAGTGATGAGATGCTAGCCGGCAAGTAGTCGGGGTGACCAAGAGGGTCACAGGTCTTTGGCGGTGCACGGGGGTGGTACCCTGGGGTAGTCTGGCTAGGAACCACATGATCACCGCATGATCGGGAATTAGAGCTGCACTGCACTCGGATCATAGATGTTTGACCCGTTCAATATAGTCCCTGACCCTTTCTCTTTTTCCCATCTTGGCCTTGCTAAGCAGGAGAAACGGGACTTCAAGGAACTTCCTTGGTTTAAAGCGTGTGATGAGAGGCGCCTTAACTGATTCCTAGGTAGTTTTTCTTCCTCTGACAGGTTGAAAAACCAATCTTGAGCCACTGCTAATAAGGACCTGAGGAATAGCATCAACTTTTTTGCAGGTGTCCGTTCGCCGTAGATTTCACAAGCTTGCTCGTAGATCTGGAGGAAGCGGATGAGATCTGATGATCCGTCATATTTTGGTATTTCCATCTGTGGTGCTCTCCGGACTGCTTGCAAGGGAGCGACAGGTACGGGTTGGCCCATTGGATCCATTGGCGCTGGTTCCGGTTTGAAAATTTCCACATTTTCCTTTCCTGAGTGTGTTTCAGTAAGTGCAATTTCTAGCTTGATTTCGTGCTGTCTCTGTCTTTGTTTCATAATGGAAGATGATAGAGTTGATATTCCGCTTTGTCCACCCGTTGCTCTTCCTTCCATCACACCCAGCCCTGTGCTTAGTCTTGCCCATAATCCGCCTACAGTGGCTGCTCGTTCGCCTGCTGGTACTTCCCCTTCTGTGCAAGCTCTCATGGATAGTGTGGAAAAGACCGTCGCAGAGATGCGAGCGATGATGGTAGCCGTTGGTTATGCGTCTTCTTCGCAGTATGCTCCGCCTTCGTCCTGTGTTACCTTCACCCTATCCAGAAGACAAAGATATTAAACCTACCCGTTTCGCAGGAAACACTCCCCAACGCAATACTGATATCGTAGATCAGTGGTTGCATAAGTGGGAAGAGTTTTTTGATTTGAAGCGGTCCCCAACTGATGAGCGTTGGCGGGTCCGAAAAGCTGCTTACCATTTCACTGATTTTGCTGACAGGTGGTGGCGTAAATTGTTGAAGTCTAATCAGGCTCCATCCACCTGGCTTGAGTTTAAGCGAGCTTTCAGAGCTCAGTTTATTCCTCCACATGAGCATGTGCGTGCGACGGATGCTTGGCTTTTGCATCGTCAGAGGCAGTACATGGTGCAGGAATATGCTGATAGGTATCATGAGATGCTTATCAAGATTCCGGAAGAGATTCCTGAGTGGCTAGTAGTCCACAAGTTCATATTTGGCCTTCGTGAAGAGTTGAGGCCTTCAGTGCTTAATGAAGGCTACAAGACCTTAGAAGAGGCAGTTGCTACAACTCTCAACTTTGAAGGTAATGTGCGCACCAAGGCTGAATCTGGAGCGCCAAGCTGGCCTCAGAGGAAGGATTCACGAAAGTCTGGCCAAGCTGGTCAGAAAGGCTTTTCACAGAAGGATCCTATCCAGATGCAGCAGACTTTGAAGCGCAAGGCGGGATCTCCTTTGGCTCATCAGGCTTACAACAAGTCTCCTCTTAGTCCAAAACAAAAGGACAAGGCCAAGAAAGACGGATTACGCTTCTTCTGTCTTGGCAAGCATCTTGTCAAAGATTGTCCTCGCCGCACGGACATGAAGCTCCATGTTTTACAACAGCGTCAAGATAAGGACAAGGATGAGGAGATTTTGGAAGACTTATTAGTAAGTGACGATGAGTAGGCAGCCTGTATAGTTTTTCTTTCTTTTGCATGTATATAAAGTTTGGACATGAGGGTTTGTCTCATGTTTTAAAAGGGGGGGAGACCATTTGTTGAGGGTCCTCTTGTTACCAGTATGCAAATAAAGAGAATGGAGATTCAGTATTTGTGGTTGTGTTATGTGAATGTTGATTCCAGTTTTGATTCTTATGTTGGTAATAATCAGATAAGGACACTCACTAATAAGCCACAAGAAGCTTTATTTACTTTTGCATCCCCTAGTGCACATGCATTTTCTTTACAGCCTAGATGTGACCCAACAAGTGAGTTGGAGAAGTCCATCCGCACTCAGTTTAAACACGTGCTAATTAGTAATATGCCAGAGGGATTGCCGCCTAGTCGGAACGTTGATCATCGTATTGAGCTCGTTCCAGGCGCAAGTCCGGTATGTAGGCCTCCTTGCCTAAAAGAGGAAGAGGAAGTCAGAAAGATGTTGGAGGAGTATCTCAAGCTGGGGTACATCCGTCCGAGTTATTCACCTCTCGCCTCTCCTATTTTACTTGTTAAGAAAAAGGATGGTAGTTTCCGGATGTGTGTAGATTACAGGGGATTGAAAAAGATCACTGTAAAGCATAGGTATCCGATGCCCAGGATTGATGTTTTACTGGATGCGTTGCAAGGTGCAACCATTTTCAGTAAGATAGATCTCAAAAGTGGATACCATCAAATACGGATTCGAGATGAAGACGTCCAGAAGACGGCCTTCCGAACCCGTTTCGGTCATTATGAATTTTTGGTTATGCCATTTGGGTTAACCAATCCCCCAACCACGTTCATGAACGATGAACGTGGCTGGGGGATTGGTTAACCCCCATCGTGCTCATGAACGATGTCTTGCGAGATCATATGGGCAAGTTTGTCGTCAATTTTATTGACGATATATCGGTTTTTAATAAAGCGGTCGAGGAGCATGAGGTTCATCTCAAGACTGTATTGGGCAAGTTACAAGCTTCTGTCTTGTATGCCAATGCTTAGAAGACAGAGTTGTGTAAGACTCGTGTCAAGTATTTGGGTCACGTAGTGACAGTTGAGGGTATTTCGGTTGACCCATCCAAGGTGGCTGTGGTTAAGAAGTGGCCGAGGCCTGCCGATATACGCCAATTACAATTAAGTTTTTGCAAGTTCTACCGGCAGTTCGTTAGGAACTATTTCCAGGTAGCTGCTCCTTTGATGGACCAGTTACGGAAAAACAACATTGTAAATCGGTGGATTACTGAAGCTCGGCACAGGTTTGAGAACTTGATGGAGGCGTTGGCCACGGCTCCAGTTCTCAAGTTTGTTGATACCCAGAAACCGTTTGACCTAGGACAGATGCAAGTGGCATTGCCGTAGGTGCAGTGTTGAGCCAAGATGGTATACCCGCACAGGAGCAAGAGTTGTATGTGAGTACATGCGCTCAAGGTGTGGAGACATTATTTATACGGCGCCGAGTTTTATGTGTACACAGATCATTATACTTTAAAGTATTTTGCACTCAGCCAGATTTGTAAGGCCGCCAAGCTCGGTGGGCCGAGCTGATGCAGGAATTTCATTTGGAAATTCGCTTCCAAGGAGGGAAGGAAAATGTGGTCGCTGATGCACTATCGTTGGTACTGCATCAGATGAGCCTTGCCTGTAGTTGACAGTGATCTCATGGAGGAGATCAAGAGGGCTCAACAAAAGGACCCACATTGTCAGTGTGTGTAGCCTATGCATGCAAGTTAGTCGACCAAGCGGAAGAGTCAGCCTCGTCTGTCGCTTCCGTAGAGGAACACACCAGTACTTATTTGACATACACCGTGAAGGAAGGTATGTAGTTGAGAAAACGGAAAAGTACTCGTGCCAGACGTGAAGGATCTTCATCGTAAGATACATCATAAGCATTTACCGCTATTGGAGTTCGCGTACAATGATAAGAGACATGCGTCCACTGGATTGAGTCCATTTGAGCTCAATTATGGTTTCAGGCCCTTGAGCCCTGCAATCATAGGGATTCCGCATGGGGTACCTAGTGCTGCAAAGTTTTTGGCTCAGATGCAGCAGAAGCTAGAGATGGCATGAGATAACTTGTCTAGGGCTGTAGCTAGGGCAGAGAGTTAACCGTACGTATCGGGAATTTGAGAATGGAAATTGGGTGTATTTACTAGTCCCTTCAAAGTCGAAGGTGCTACGCACAGGGAAGTGCGCCAAGTTATCTCCTAGGTATTGTGGACCATGGTTGATTATTAGGAAGGTGAGCCAAGTAGCTTATAAGCTACAGCTACTTGTGGGATGCAAGGTGCATCCAGTTTTCCATGTTAGCAAACTGAAGAAATGTTTGCACGATGACGATAGCCTGGTGGAAGGTCTAGTGTCTCTTGAGGAGAAAGACACCACAGGTTCTGGGCCAGAACGAATCCTAGATTGAAGGGAGCGACGATTGCGGAATCGTCTCCTTCAAGAGTATCTAGTAACCTGGAAAGGGCAGTTGTTGTCAGATGCTACCTGGGAGATGCGACAGGCGTTGCAGTAGTTACCCAGTGTTTGTCATCGAGGACCGATGACTTGCCAGAGGAGGGAAGGATTGTTAGAGTCCAGTTACGACTCTATCATGACCACGACACGACTGGTCACCAGAGGGCCTGAGGCCAAGTATTGGCAAGGGCCGGTGACCGAGGAGGACATCTGTCCCAACTTGGGACCGGTGCGTCACGAGCAGTGACCCGGTGTGGCCGCCTGACAAGCTGTCATAGATTGATACTTAAAGGTCATTAAAAGAATATATGGAAATGTGAGGATTCTTAAGATAGTGAGTAATTCTTGATCGAATGGGAGAGTCAAGGATTTAGATCTGTTAGTTGAACTCTAAATTTCTTTACTCCGGTGCATACTTGAGATTGTATGGATCTGACAGGCCTTTCTGTTAAGTAATTGTTTACTTATGAGGAATTGGTTTCTTTACAGATTTTAGTCTATAAGTGCTTGTGTACAAAGTTCAGTCTATATTTCCAGATTTATAGGAGACAAATAACTCTATTAAGATACAGATAGTTGCTGATTTTTGACAATGGTACTAGAAATGGGGCTATTAATTCATTAGAGTAACTGCAGTACTCTAGATTGAATTTTAATTGTCTGAGACTTGATGGATCTCCTAGAGATTTTAGATGACTGAATTGTGGTATTTTAGAATATTTGGATATTCTAAGAATATTTGTACCAAGAAGCATTATTTTTTGCAAGAAATTGAAATGGAATTTTTTCAGCTTTCGGATTAGATTTCTGAAATAAAGGAAATCACCCAGTGTTTCATGTAATTGGGATTACACATGCCCTAACTCCTGTGAACACTACAAATAAAAATTCTGGCACTAGAAAAACAAAAGGAAATAGAAGGCAAGAAACAACAAAAGCTTCCCACAACTATGCCCTCAGAAAGTAGGTGCAGAATCTCTTTCTTGCCATTGGCCTGGTGACCTTTTATCCCTATATTCCAATGGCTATCATCCTGTTGTAAAGCTACCTTTACAAAGCTTTACTTTCGGCGCCACTGGCGCCAGCATTGTCTCCGGCGCCAGCAGCGTCACTGTTGCTCCCGTCGGCGTCGCTCCCGGCGCCACTGTGACCAGAATCCAGCTGGCGCCAAGTTCCTATGGCTGAAAAACTTTGATCGATGCTTTGAGTTGGTTAAGTCTGATGTAAGTTAGACGACTTGCTTGGAATGGATGTTACTCGTTTGTAACGAAGCTTCGATTGATGTATAGTACTCGCACGTGAACGACAACTAACGACTTGAAGTTTGCAAAGGATGGATGGCTAGCCTGTTACTTGGGTTAGTTTTCATTTGTGACAACGCCCACCAGACGCAAGTAGGAAGTCAAAAGTTGGAAAGGGCAATTTCAGGGGAGATCTTCTATGAAACAGTTGGTCTTCATTTGGGATGGCTACCTTCGGAACTGAAACTCACTGAGCATGGGTGATATCCAGTGTCAGTTGAGTTTTTCCTCAAAGGGGAAAGACTAGGACCCTCTTCAGAGATTGGCAACAAGTTAGATCAAGCCATAATCCTAGCCGATGGAAAGCAGTGTTGGAAAGGCTTTTGTCTGAGAACTCTACTCTAACTCCGGTCAGCTGATTTTATAAGAGGAGAGGAACTATCACACACACACACACACACACACACCTCTCTCTTGGCGCAAATCTTGAATGAAAGTTGATCAAAATGGGGGCAAATTCAAGGTGACCTAGCCATACTCACACGAGGAGACTGGCAAACTTTGGACCTAATAAGTTGACATGTTTTTGTTGTGGAAAGGAAAGCTTGTTATAGGCTTTCTCTGGACCAGCAATGATGAGGAGACATTATGAGTACGCTAACTTGTGTTACGTGTAAAGCAGCTGATCAACGAAGGAACTGTGAAAGTGAATCTTGCACGAGAGAGACATGGTACTTTGAACGGACGCTAAGGGACAGTTCGTATTGGAATCAGACTAGTGCAAACTTTGGGTGCATGTGTTTGATTCAAAGGGAGCTACTTGAAGCCAAGCGAGATGTACATTTCTTGTTTTGACTGAGGCAACTGACTAGTGATGGAATTGTGAAAGTCATGTTTTGCGCGACGGACATGGTGCTTCAAACAAACGCGAAGAGATAGTTCGTATGCGAATCAAACTGGTGCGACCCCTTGGCTTTCCACAAGGTCAATGGTTACATTTGGGTTGATTCAAAGACAGCTACTTCAAGCTAAGTGAGAGGTGCATTGCGGAGTACTCAACCTTTGCTTACCTTAAAGAGCCAAAAGAAAAAGTATCAAGATCAGGCTGGGACAAGGAGAGAAATCAAGGTGCAAAAGCAACAAAGCACGAAGTGGACCATAAAGTGGGCAATCAATGATAAATCCTTTGGCTCAGGGAGCCCTGATACCTGTGCGGAACTGATCAAATCTAGAGCTCAGGGAGCTCAACACAAAGTGCATCAAGGACAAATCAGGAGCTCAAAGGAGTTCCAAAAGTCAAAAGTCAGAAGCGACAGGGGCGATCATTTCCACAAAAAGCCTCTGTCACCAGTCAATAAGATTCTTGGGTTTTACGTAAGCGATATAAAATCTACGCTTTTCCCAGACAAAGTGATATTTTCAAGTTCTGTACTTTTTCAATATAAAGAGCTGGGCCTCCGACTTGTGGTGTGCCAGTTACAATGTTAATAAAAAGTGGCCAGTAAATTGAGTATTGTGCCAAGTAGCTTAAATGTATAGTTAATTTTAATTGGGAGACACCTTTACTTTAATCTGACATCTGATGAGGACATCAGATTGAGCTTTACTTCTAGCGCCACTGGCGCCAGCATTGTCCCCGGTGCCAGCAGCGTTACTGCTACTCCCGGCGCCGCTCCCAGCGCCACTGTGACCAGAATCCAACCGGTGCCAAGTTCTTGTGGCTGAAAAACTTTGATTGGTTCTAGCGAAGTCCAGAGAGCTCGTATCGATGTGCAATCACCTCACACGATCTAGGCATGATTAAGGGAAGCTTGGGGATCAATAAATTCTAGAGAGAGAAAATGACTTTCTAGAGAGAAAATCCTAGAGAGAGAAAACATGCTTTACCAGCTTGGGCAGAGCACTTGGTATGAGGGGAGGTGGCGAATCCCACCAAAACTATAGCGGAATGCGGGTTGCGACTCAGGGCGAGCTCCAACCAAGTCTCAGCTTCCCTTGCTAGAATGTTGTCCTGGCGCCCCCCTTGGCATGCCAGCACCCCGAAGACTAGGGTCGGTCACACACTTGAATTGTAACCTTCTTAGATTTATTAACCTGTCGGCTGAGTTTGGATGGCTTGCTTGGGTGGAAGTTACTTGTTTATGGCTGTCCAGTCTGGTGTGGCGCCAGGTTGGCTTCCAGCGCTTGTGACGAAGCTTTGAGTTGGTTAAGTCTGATCTAAGTCAAACGACTTGCTTGGAATGGATGTTACTCGTTTGTAACGAAGCTTCGAGTTAGTTAAGTTCGATGTATGTCGGGCGGCTTGCTTGGAGGGAAGTCACCCACATCGGGACCCCCGGTCTGGCATGGCGCCAAGTTGGATCTCAATGTTGGTTTCCGAACTTCAAGCTGGTTAAGTCTGATCGTTGTTGGCGAGTTGGCTGCTTGTATGTCAAGTGGGTTTCGACGGCAAGAGTTGAAAGCTGGGAAGCTAAGTCGTGGATCCCGGCTCCCTTTGGGATGCCTGCGCTACACATCCAAACATAGATTCATCAAAATCAACGCACAACCATTGTGTAGTTCTTGATGCAGTGGCAGGGACAACCTGTAATTACCTTACATAATAAACAAAAGAAGCTACATTTGGCTTTCCTACGCTCTTGTTCTAGAGAAGTTATTGGTGTGGCACTCACATTTTTCTACAGAGTGATAATATAGTGATCCTTGCTCCACTGTATCATGCCCTCCTTTTCAATTACTGTACCATAAGCAAGACACTTTCTTTATGGAGTGGAGTTACGGGCATTTCATTAGAGCTATTTGTACTTCTGGTTCATTGATTCTTTTAAAAAACTACTCCTATGTCACTATTTGACCTAATGTTGTTTTGTTGCTCATTTAGCAGTAGACCTTATGACTTTGGCCTTGGCCCACCATCTATAATATGGCAATTCACAATATGCAGTTTAGTAGGATGCAGGCCTAAATTCAATTGGGTGCTATAGCTTAATAGACGAGATTGAGAGCTCCATGATGGTATAGTTGCATGTTAAATAACATGCCTAATTGATGGAAACTTTTAAGGGAAAAGGTCAGAAATATAGGCAGCTCTAGACTTGAATAAGAAAAGCATTGCTATTGAGGGAATTCGGAATTGTTAAAAGAAATAGCTTTGCTTCAAGGTACTTTTGAGTGGGGTTCACCATTTGAGAGAGAATTGACTTCCCAAAGTATGGTTGAATTTAAACATCTTATTGCTAACTCGTTGCTTGCAAGTCAAGCATTGCTTCATTCGACGCATAGTTTGAAGTATTACTAGGAGCTTGAGACTCGGCCATGGTAACAAAAAGTATTTCTACCAGTAATACAAACCTAATTGCAGTGTTTCATCTGTAGCCTCATATGAGCCTTCTCAATGTTTTTAAGCAAATTACCTTACTGAAACTTAGCAAAGCCTATCTGCTGAAAAGCCTCTTAATAATGAGGAACTCAACTCTTATTAGGTATGCATGGCCCTCTTGCAATTATTTTGGGTAATGTAGGCCCTGCCTTCCACCCTTTGCAGTTAGATGCTTCCCTGGCAAATTTACATGCTACATGTGCTACATTACTAAGATCTTGCACAGATCTATTGCTGCTAGCATACTCAGGACTCTTGGTTCTTTTTAACTGCAGGATCCCAAATTTGGAGTAAACATTTTACAGAATAGCAATTTATTAAGGGGTCTGGATCATTGGTATGGTCTTGGCTCATGCTCTGTAGAATTGGGTTTTGGTGCACCAAAGGTTTCGCCTCCGTCAGCAAGAGATTCTTTACAATGTCAAACTGCCTTTAGTGGGAAATACATTTTGACTACAGGTAGGAAATTTACGTGGGAAGGCCCAGCACAGACAATCACAAAAAGCATCCAACTCTTTCTTCCCTATCAAGTGTCTGCATGGGTCCGAGTTGGTGAAGGTGGTTCTGGTGTTCAAAAAGTAAATGTGGCTTTGAGCATTGATGGGCAATGGGTAACTGGAGGTGAAGTATATGCAGCAGTGAATTCTTGGAAGGAGGTTGCAGGTTCTTTTCGTCTGGAGAATGAACCCAAAGAAGTGATGGTCTATGTTCAAGGACCTTCCCCACAGGTGGATCTAATGGTGGCAAACTTGCAAATTTTGCCAGTGGACAGAACTTCCCGTATGAATGCTCTTAAAAGCCAAACTGAAAAGGTTTACTGCTCAATATAATATTTCTGTTCTTTTCTGTAGTATGATGTTAAATGTTCTGATAACCATCTGCTGAGGTTTGCACAGATTGTGTTGGAAACTTTATGTGTTCCTTTATTCATAAGATGTTCTTGATGTGTGTAAAATAAGAGCAAGTTTTTTTTATGGTAGTTCAACAAAGAAACACTGCTGACCTGCAGGTACGAAAACGAGATGTCCTTATCGAGTTGCAGTCACCAAGTGAGCCACTTTCTTCTGTAACCGTGGAAGTAAAACAAACCAAGAATAGCTTTCCAATTGGCTCCTGCATTAATCGATACAGCCTTGATAACCAGGATTATGTTGATTTTTTTCTGAAACACTTCAACTATACTGTCTTTGAAAATGAGCTCAAGTGGCAATGGAATGAACCGAGTCAGGGAACTTACAATTATGCAGATGCAGATGCGCTTTGTGACTTTTGCTCGTCTCATGATATTCCAGTTCGAGGTCATTGCATTTTTTGGGAAGTAGAGCACAATGTGCAAACTTGGCTTAAGAATCTTAGCAAAAATGATTTGGCAATGGCTGTCCAGAATCGAGTGGTGGATTTAGTTTCACGATACTATGGGCAATTTCAACACTATGATGTAAATAATGAGATGCTGCATGGTAACTTTTATACAAGTAAGCTGGGTCCAGAAATTATACCACACATGTTCCAGCTTACTCACCAGTTTGATCCCTCAGCGGTGCTGTTTGTCAATGATTACCATGTTGAGGATGGCCGTGACGCTGATTCTTCTCCTGAAGAATATATCCTACAAATCCAAAATTTGCTATCACAAGGTGCCTTAGTTGGTGGGATTGGCCTTCAAGGTCATTCTAACGTACCGATAGGAGCTATTCTGTGTCAGACATTGGATAAATTGTCCGTGCTCGGGCTTCCAATATGGTTAACAGAGGTTGATGTTTCTTCTTCAAATGAATTTGTCCGAGCTGATGATTTGGAAGTTGTTCTGCGGGAGGCTTATGGCCATCCTGAAGTTGAAGGTATTATTCTTTGGGGTTTCTGGGAAGGATGCATGTCTAGAGACAAAGCACATCTGGTTAACTGTGATAAAACTTTGACAGAGGCTGGAAAGCGTTTTATTGATTTAAAGGAGGAATGGATGTCAAATTTTGTTGGAAATTCTGATGCCCAAGGGCAAATTCAATTTCGTGGCTTTTATGGGTCGTATACTGTGACTGTGCATACATCTTCTGGGGTAGTGGAAGAGCAGTTTGAGCTAATAAAAGGTGACGACCCCTTAATTGTGAAGATAGGCATCTAACTTGTTTCCTCCTTAATTATTCCTGTTTTAGGATAATCTTCTTAACTGTAAATATTGTGGTAAAAGCAACAATGGGTATTATGGCGGAAGCCAACCAGCTATGTTTACTGGCCTTAGATTTGGTCTACCAAAACTGTCAAAAAATCTATCAGTAGAAAAAAGTATTTATGGGCATATAAAATTTTGTATCATTGACTTATATGCTTTTATTAAGCAAGTAAATTTTATGGAAGTGACATTTTCACCATGGAATGAATTTTCAATGTCATTCAGGAAAACCTTGAATGCCATTTGTATAAACTGACAATACAGATTCTGAACTATGAAAGGTGCAGTTTTAACTGCTATCATATGCAAGTATATGTGAGATGAATACATCACCTGAACAATCTTCAGAACAAATTATTCAAATTGCAAATAAACCATACATTGCATGCAGAACATCGTTTTTGAGCAATTTTACAGGAGGTAAAGAGCCAGCTAAACTATGGAAGAGAGCATATTCAACTGCCTTTGGGAGTGGAGTCGTAGGCCCCACCCTCATCCAATGGTGGAGTAGCCTTGGTAATGCTCAAGAGATGATGCTTGCAGCTCTCAAGGCTCCTATTGACTATGGGGTCCTGACTACACGCAGAGGCAGTTGAATATACTCCTCTCTGAACTATGATACAGGCCAGTACCAGGAGTAGTGAGATAAATAAAAGTTCTGACTTGAGTATTTTGTCAAACAAACTAGGCTATGTTTGCAACACGTTTCCACAACTCCTATTTGCACAGAACACATACATAAACAAATTCAAAACAATGTGTTCAACTGAAAAGCTTTGTCAACAGTGCATAGTAAACAGGTGATTAACTTTACCAAATCTTTGGGCCAGTTACGTGCCCTGTGATACCAACCAGAATGTAATTACAGCTCTGCCAATCGAAATACTCGAACTGGCTTTTTAGAACTCTGGAAAAGTCGATACCGTGCTCCTTGCTACATCTTAATCCATGTTCAAAGCAGACTTTATATCAAATTTTGCTGACAACTTTGCCTTGATAATGCAGCTGCTAAAACAAAACTTTAAAGAGGTGTCCAAAGAAAGTCCAAAGAGATGTCAACATGGTGATCATCTTGTAGAAAGTTAACAGGGCACAATCACATGTGATAAAAGTGAAATGTCATTTTACAATCTAGATTCAAGAGTTAATTATGCATAGTTGATTGTACATTATTGGGATTTTGCAAGGTAAAGTGAAGGCGATGAGAATCGTATATCAAAGAATTTTGGTTGATCCATGTTTTTATGCAAACTTACTAGAAATGTAACCATGCAAATAAGCTTGGGGCTCAAAGTCTTTAAAGCATAGCCATCCTAAGTGTGTAACTATTACAACTAGATTGTTCATTGCAACAACATGATTTCCTTCACATAGAACATTGGAAAAATTGTTAATTAGTCTTTGTAAAAGAAGTACAAGTTTACATCGAACAATTTGACTAACAATGAAAATGTTAATAGGTACATTATAGAGCAACGATCTTTGAAGAAAAACTTATCTAGGACATATTAATGAGGCTGCACAAAATTGAATTGAATGCTATTCTTCTGTCCATGCTTTGCCATTTATCATTGGCTAGTTAGTATTTTACAAGATTGATTAATGCTTGATCAATGGTGATAGATCTCACTAATAATAGGCCTCTTGATTTTCAACAATTGGATCTAAAAGAGTTGTCTAAAAGCGTATACAAACAAAGAATCAGGGTAGAAATTACGTCACAACATGTTAGGTCTGCGAATCAAGTCATGATAGACGTGCTATACCTACACATTGTATTCTTGGACGATGACACTAGCTTAATATCTCACGTCACCCCGCGGCTCTGTTGATAAAGGGAATGATGTCGCCTTCATCATCTACAACCTTTCCCACCTCATCAGACAAAATGGAGAGATATTTCATTCTCATTTTAATAAACTCTACTAATCTAATATCTAGTTTTATAGTAGCAACATGAGCTTGCCTTTTTGAATAACACATGCACTTGTCGTACCACTATCACTAGATAAATCTAACACCCAATCTGCAAAGTGAGAAAAAATTCATTAAAATGATTTATTAATTGTTGTGGCTTTTGATATGGACAAGCCATAGAACCGGTCATGGGATCCTTCGACTTTTTTATAACTGTTGGATAATCAAATTGTCAAAAGATGTTTGGCTGCTGGTGTTGTAGTGCAATATTGAGCGTTTGTCGTCAAGAGAATAACAACCAATTGTTATATACTTCACTTTGTTGCGTAATCTCGCTCCACCAGCATTTCAAACATTTCATCTATATCTGAGAACAAATTTTTTTAACAAATTGATTAAAAAAAGTTAGTAAAACAATGAAATATAAACCAAAGCCTATGCCAAACATAGCACATTGAACAAATCAAGATAAAATCAATGACTATCTAAAACATATCAAACAATATTCTTGATTCTTGCATTGCAAAACTCTAGTAAGGCTTTTTGCATAGCTGTAGATTGTCAAAGGGAGTGAAAAATATTGCATAAATGATTAAATCTCAATGTATTTAAAGGGAGATTCGTCATTTAGTAAATTCCTCATATGAAATCCGCAAGGGTGTTTGGCGGATTTTCCATCAAGGGATTGGTCCCGTCGGAAGATCCCCATCGGGGGAAGGGCCCACACTGCCCTTACGCGAGTGGTTAGAGTAACGCCACTTCCAATCCCAGGGGCCATCCTAATCACCACACTCTCGGGTCAATGAGAGTTTTCTAAGCTCTCAAAGCTATGACCATTGGGAGATGAATGGCTACTTAGTTCACTACTCAACTTGACTTTTCAGATTCTTGGATGCTAGGTACTGTATGTTCGTGGTGCTCAGTTCTGGGTGTAAAGGTGTTAGATATGTCAATAAGGGTATCCAGAAGGGATCTATGTGAAAGTATATACAGATTTGGAACCAATGCACATCCCTAACTATCTTGACCGCTAGATCACCTATGCAAACGTTCTCATGTAGTGTATCAAATGTAACAAATCTTATCGAAAATTATCTCTCAATATGTAGAACTGGACAATATCTGAGAGGTGAAGCCATCTAATGAGCTAACGGTCCATGACATAGAAAAATACCGTGATATGTTGAATTTGTGAAGAATAAAGCTACCCAACTTGTCTATAGGGGTTGATGAGGAAAATCATCTTGCTTGTGCATTTACAAGTTGTAAATATCATTTTCTAGCATGTACAAACTCGAGCTATATGACATGCACAATGTCTAGATGGTCATATTTCACTTTGTTCCATTGTATATATCAAAGGTATGTGAATTGAGCACATGACCTTGTAGATTAGAGCGAGTTTGAGTTAGGTAGATCTAGATTTGATGACATGCATAAAACTAGATGACCGAGTAGAAGGCATTCTCCATACATTATTTTGGTTATGTATTCTCTATATTTGTGAGGAATTAGTATTACTTTGATCTTGTTTAGCAGTGTTTTGCTATCTTTTCTTGAACAGTTTTTTGGTGAATGAGGTCAGAACTGATATTTTCAGTCCAGAACAGAGGATGTACGGAAAGTTTGACTTTTCACACGTGTGATATGACTCTATCTCCTTTATGTCAGATCCAAAGATACTGACATTATAGCTTGTTGGAAAGCTAGAAAATTCCTCTTTCCATTGCAATTGGTTTCAATTCATTCTGATGACCCTAGATAAAGTTATTATACTTTTAAGAAGGGTAGGGAAAGACCCAAAACCCGAGTGGACACTTTTTGAATTGATTATATTGCATGCATGATTCATCATTCACAGTTTTGGTACTCAATCTGAGATAGAATTGGATAAGACAAGTTTCTGTTGTCATAGTCACATCATTTCACACAAAGTATTGTGTTTTGAGTTGAATGTGTGTTTCTTGAGTGTGTTTCATTCATTTGAAACTAGTGGGAAAATTTGACATCAAAATTCTAAGTGCTTCATTAGTAGATAGAGGCTAGATCCAAATTCAAGCTAGTTGATTTTTCTGTTGTGAGATAGTCTCACATAGCTGTTGCAAGATTTTACATAGGATTTGGTAGTACACCCAATTATTTTGGTTCCTATAGTGAAAGGGAAGCAACACATTCAATTCCATTTTGTAGTCCAATTACAACAGTCTTCACATTCATGGCATCTGTAGGAGATTTTCTCTTTGAAGCTAGTGAGAGACTAGACACCTTCAACTATTCAATTTGGAAGAATAGGATAGAATCCTTGTTGATTCTCTATGGTGTAATGGACATTGTATCAGGAATTGAAGTTGAACCTGAAGCTTATGATGAGGCTCAGAGATTCAAGAAGAGAGCAAGAATTGCTCTTCATATCATCAAGATCAATATCTCTGATGAGATGTTGAGAGAAATAAGTTTATGCTCCTTAGCCAAGGAGGCTTGGAATATCCTTAAGTCAATTCATGAAGCAAAGATCACATCAAGACTTTCTACTCTTAGAAATCAGATCTTTTCTAGTTTTCAAAGAGTTGATGAAAGTGCTTCAAGTTTTGTAATGAGAGTTAAAGATCTTCACAGAGAGATATCATGCATAGGTGATACTCTAGAGAACCGTGAACTAGTTCAAGTAGTCCTTAATGGACTTAGGAAAGAGTATGCAAATTTTGTGCAATCTTATGCTATCAGGAAGGAGCTACTATCTTTGGAGGCTCTGCATGATGTTCTTATTGCTGAAGAATGCAGGCAAAAGAACAAGCTGCTGAAGATCAACACACTTTCAAGGAAGGATGGTGGCAAAGCTTACTTTGCCAAGATCAAGTCAAGAGGGAGGAGCAAGAACAGTTTTTCTCAAGCCTTCACCAAGGACAAATCAAAGGACAAGGCAAAGAACAAAGACTATGGAGGAGTAGAAGATGATTTAACTCATTCTTCTAACATCAAGAAGAAGATTCAAGAAGATCAAGCCAATGTTATCATAGAAGACTTACATGCAAGTTGTGGAGAGGCATCTCTCATGATGTCTAGTTTCTCCTCTTCACCCTCTAGTGATGTATCATGGTATATTGATAGTGGTGCATCATCACACATGAGTTGCACTAAAAGTTCTTTTGTTTCTCTAGAACCTTTTCAAGAACTTAAAGATTCAATATACACAGCTGTTGTGATGCATGTGCAATTGAAGGAGTTGGAAGTTGTTCCTTGAAACGTGGTGGGATGTGCTAATATGCTCTTGAGTAATAGTGATTGCCATTGCTAATAATTTGTATATGAGATTGTTATGGAACATGCTCTGATTTGCAAAGATGCTGTAACAAGCTTTTTGAAAAATACCAAGTTGCTACATGGAAAAAGTGTTATGAATAAAAAACTTACAAATGCCATTGATGAGCGGAATTGGATTACTACCAATCTATATGTGAATGGTGTGGATAAGGCTCAACATAGCCCATGTTTTATGTGCATCTATTTTGTAAGAAATCTGGCTTTTGTAAGATTGTCGAGTCCAGATTTTGTCCCGTTTCCAAAAGAAAATGATAATACACTAGACATGGCTATGATTGAGATCCGAGAACATTTACTACTAAAATACCTGATTTTCTAATAGAAAAAGAAGAACTACCTTTCTTACTTTGTACTTTCAAAGCACATAAAAATGCGTTCAGATGGATTACAAATGCACGTGACTGCTATTTTTCTGAAGTGGCCACATTTATTTTTGGAGCTCTTGGTATGCTGACTCCTCTCCTTATGGAGAGAGCAGGCCTTAAGGCAACTTCATACTGGAGTATCCTAAATGTGGATACTAACCTATTTTGGCAGTGCGATTCATCCACCAAATTTTATCTTAATGTGCCTAACAAAATCACTTCGATGTGGTCTACTGACATCGCAAAATGCTATGAAAATATTCCTCTTAATGGTCCTAATGAGCTTAAAATAATAATATGAAGAATGATAGGGTATGCATTCAAGTCTTGTAAAAACAAAAAACTTGCCTATCAATGGAAATCGAGCCTTAAGCAATTTGATTGGAAATGGGTTACTAATCAAACTGATAATTGGACTGTGATTGACATGGAACCTCTTTGCCAATATAATGATATACCAATTGACAATTGCATAGTAAGATTAGGAAACAAGACTTGGAAACAAGTCTGTGGTATTCCTATGGGTTTTGCCTGCTCCCCTACATGGTGTAACTGGTATCTGTCATTCTTTGAATTACATTTTATGAAAAGGCTTGCCAGACTTGGAAAGGTGGAATACCTACGTGCCTTCAAGCATACTTTCCGTTATATTGATGATATTTGTTTCATAAACAATACAGATGCTCTTGTATTTCTAGACAAGGAGCAACCTCGTGTCGATGATAATGCCTTATGGATCTATTCCTTGGAGTACCTCACTATAGAAAATGAAGACGCTTCGGAGAACATGGTCAATTTTATGAATGTTACCACTACCTTTGATTCTCTTTCAGGTAAATTTCATATGAGAAAATTTGACAAGCGAAAAGAACTTCCGTTTTCGTTTTTTCAGTATATACACGTAGCTGCAAATAGGCCGATTATGAACTCATATAAAGTTATTATTGCTCAAATTATTGCTGCGATGTATTGTTGTAGTGAACAAAATACTTTTATGGATGAGGTTGGAAACATTGTTCTTGCTTGACAAAGTAATGGCTTCATGAGAGAAAAATTATATGAGATTATAAGCAACCTATTCTTACACAATTTGTTCCCTGGACTCAAGTTTACTTTACCAAAAAATGCTAAATTTCTTTTGGTGGGCAGTTAGCACTCCATCTCAAGGGTGCTAACTGCTCCCTGAGAAACTTTGCTAGCTGTGGGTATGGTTGGTGGGTTCTCTCTCTCTCTCTCTCTCTCTCTCTCTCTCTCTCTCTCTCTCTCTCTCTCTCTCTCTCTCTCTCTCTCTCTCTCTCTCTCTCTCTCTCTCTCTCTCTCTCTCTCTCTCTCTCTCTCTCTCTCTCTCTCTCTCTCATGGGCTCTGTTACGTACATATATCACTTTATTCGCTTCGCAAACCTCTGTGGAATGTAAACGTCCCATACTAACCTTATTTGCTAGTGGTGGCAAAAAAATGCCTTACTATGATAAAAGACCCCACTTAACAATAAAAGTTTTTTTTAAAAAAAATGGTGGGAAAGTGGTGAATTTTCAATGGCCAGGATCTATGCACATTATGGACAATCAATCTAATGGTAGGCAACAATTTGCACTTAGTACACCTAAGTGTCCTCTGGTTCTATAAAGAGAGAATTCACACAACCCTATTTACTTTCCCTCATGTTGTCTTGCTCTCTCTCTCTCTCTCTCTCTCTCTCTCTCTCTCTCTCTCTCTCTCTCTCTCTCTCTCTCTCTCTCTCTCTCTCTCTCTCTCTCTCTCTCTCTCTCTCTCTCTCTCTCTCTCTCTCTCTCCCTCATTCTTGCTTTCCTGGTGCTCTACCATACGGCTGAAGCGGATCTGGCCGTTGGCCAATGCTGGTTTTTTGGTTGTTATCGCTTGAAGTACAACGATCTACCATCTGCTCGTTGTATGAGCAATGTTGCTTGCATTTTTCAATACATAATGCATTCAAAAATGCGATGGACCGCTGTCTTTTCATTTGGTTTCTAGAAGCTATAGCATGAATATGTTTCATAAGAATGCTCTTACTATACTCAATTGGCTGGAATCTGTACGTAGTATTGCTACATACGATTGCTCTTTTGGTTTGATAAAGAGAATCATGGGATATGTCTCTGATAAACTAGTATTATGATGGCTGTGATTACGGATAATGAAGTAGTAGAAAGGTGGTGGGATGTGCTAATATGCTCTTGAGTAAGCTAGCTATTGATAATGACTCTGTTAGGCTTCAAGAATACTCTATACTTAATCCAATACTTTCGATGTGAATGCCTTAGCACGTGGGTGATTCATTTAAGCAGCTGAAGATGGATAGTTCACAAGAGATGACTTCAACTCTCATTCAGGTATGACGATTTACAGAATATCACGAATACGGTGGGTGACCTAACTTGGTTCCATGATTTTACTCATGAATTTATGATGATTTGCAGACCTTGCGCGTAGAGTTTTTTTAAGTGATACAAAGTATAGGCTGATCCTGCATGCGCAGTAGATAACATGGGCATGAGTTAATTTTTTTTTTCTCTACATCCAATGTCCAGTTAATATAAGTAAAATCAAATAATTATATAGAGCTCGACCATGGTACACTTGAATGGCATGGATTTGCCCAAGTTGTTCGGTGCTTGGACTCCCGGTAAACTGATACGGGAGGCTTGTGGGGGCTAGCATAGCACGGTGGTGCTCTAGTACCTAGCGCTGTGACCATCGCCCAGTCTTTGTCCATCTGTGTAATAAAAGATAGCTACTTACATGAAGAATGTATATGTGAAATTAATACGTTCTTTTTGCTCCTTTACTGATCAGTATGGCGTCTGCCCTGATACGGTTTCGTTAAAAGGGCAGAACATATTGCTAAGTTATGAAATGAATGATTGGGAAGATTGGACATATTTGTTTTTAATGCAACCTAGCTGATAAAGTAGTGAATCTTGTTTCGAACATGAATAACAACTGATGCTCAGCTATGACACCCCTCTTCCTCACGCGACTAACTTATGCAGTTTTGTTGTGTGGGATGGTGGCAGGTAACAGTTGGGTGTATTAAAACTTGCTTCACGTTATGGTACTCTCTGTACTGTTAAACTTTATACAACTATATTTTTACCTGTTATGCTATAAATTGAAGGGTTCAAAGAATTTGGTCTTGACTTGTCAAGAGGGACTATGTGAAATCTTGTTACTCACACACTCTCTCTCTCTCTCTCTCTCTCTCTCTCTCTCTCTCTCTCTCTCTCTCTCTCTCTCTCTCCATCGGTGGTTAAGGTAGATAGTTGATTTAACATATATATGGATGAAGTTTTGATGTTTCAAGGTAGGTTAGAAGTTAGGATCTGCTTCTTTGTGTTCTTGTTTGGAAATGTAAATGTTTTAGATAGGCTTTGATCTGCTTTGTCTTATTTTTTTTCTTGGCATTTCTTTGTTGTAAATAGCTTTTTAGTTCTTGATTTTTGCATGTTTTTGGGTTCTTGTTTGGTTGGTTTCCTGCTGGATTCATGAAGAGTTGGTTTCTTGATTGGTTTTTGGGTTGAGGGTCTTTAATGCAAGCTTAAGGTTCGAGCTCGGTGGGAAGGGTGAAGGCGGAAAATGTCAAGATTCAGAGTTTAAGGACTTAATTTGATCTACAAATGATCACAAAGAGTGATTGGCAGCTTGGGATCTTGATCTATATCAAGACTAGCTTCCAAATCTAGCTTGTACTTGACAATCTTTGTGATTCCAAGCAAGAACAATCAAGAAATGATGATCCACGACTTCACACGTGTTTAGTTATAATTTACTAAGCATTCATCCACAAAGAAAGTGCTAAAGAGAGTGAAAACACCATGATTGCTACAGAAACCAATGTTTCTCATCATTAGGTTCACAATGGATCCATCATGGATCAAATACACAATCACCATAATCTCTCTCTAAGCTGCATCCAACACGTGTGGGACAGCTCATTGTACTTATCCATATCCACTTTGGATAAGATCTATCAAGTTTGCCACATCATCCATTGGTGGTTTGTGTTGGCCTTCTAGATTCCTACAATCTAGGACCTAACTCCTATAATTTAGGAGATGTCATATTTGACTCAAACGAAAGCTAATCAAAATGGATTTGAATATTACAAGTGTCATTTCACACGTGTGGATTCACATAGATGCCAAATACATAAAAAAGCCCATGTGAAAATTGCTAAATTCTAACACTCAATTTTTACATGATACATCTATAGTACATTTATCTACAACTCCTAAAGCTGATCTTTACTTGATAAATTAAGCCTTTGGCAAGGCTTTAGTGAGTAGATTAGCAAGGCAATCTGAAGAAGACACATGATGTAGCTTAATCTCCTTTGCTTGAATCTTTTCCCTCACAAAATGGTGAGCAATCTCTATGTGCTTGCTCCTTGCATGGAATGTGGGATTGGTTGCTAATGCTTGGCTTGATTGGTTGTCACAATATATTATTGGCTACTCCTCGGCCTTCATGACTTGCAACTCCACCAAAAGCCTCTTCAAACATAAGATCGCCTTTGTTGTTGATGTTAGTGCCCTGTATTCCGACTCGGTTGAAGATAGAGAAATAGTATCTTGCTTTTTGGAAAGCCAAGACACTATGCCATTGCAAAGAAAGGTAACAAAAGCACTTGTGGACCTCCTATCCACTTTATCACCTTCAAAATCAGCATCCGAATATGCCCTCAAGACAAGATTATATCCATCATACAAAATGCCAAAGTTCTTGGTGGCCGAGATGTACCTCAACACCCTTTTTGCATTTTTCCAATGACAAACTAATGGATTTTGCATAGATTGGCTTAGTTTACCCACACTATAACTTAGATCAGGCCTAGTTATAGTAAGATAGATCAAGGAGCCTACAAGTCTTCTATATATTGTGATATCCTCAAATGATGCTTCATCATCACTATTAGAAACTTTTACATTTTGCTCCATAGGAGTTTCTACTCCTTAAAAATCTTCCATTTCAAACTTTTCTAGAATAGAAGAAGCATATTTTATTCGACCCTGGAAACAAAGCATCTATTTGAATATTAACCATTAGATATCTTAAACAATTAGATATCTGCTGTTACAGAATTAAAAGGCCAAAAGACCTGTCCTGTAGCAATATAAATACATGTGCACTACTCGTTGTAACTAGCTCTTAGACACTCAAACTGAAGAGGTCCTCAGACTCACTCAATCAGAGACACAACAACAAGATAAGAAAACAAGGAATGTATATTGATGATTCAGATTCAGAGTTATAAAAATTCGTTTTTGATCAATAGTTTCTTATTGTCTAAAATTGTCTAAAGTTGTCTCTTAATTTCGCACGCTTATTCAATCGAGGCAAAAATTGTTCTATTAGTACATTGATCATAAACAGACCTGATTAAAGACACTAATATTAGTTTGATTACTTCAAAGTTTCATCGTGTTCTTTGAGAAAGAATTGTTATCATTTTCCTACAGTGGTATCAGAGCGAGTTAGAGTCGATACAGTGGTATCTTTGCACCCCTCTTAGCATTCTTCATACATCCATCAGCAAGCCGCATTTGGAGTTATTCAGAAAATTAAAAATGTCACTCATATTGAAGGGCGAAGGTCTATGACAATAGGTGAACCAATAGAGGAGAAGCCAGTAGCTACTCCTAGCAAAGAACTTTGAGAATGGAGTTTAAAAAATGACAAAGCTATAACAATTATTGCGTCTTTAGTGCATGACGATATAATTCTAGATCTTACATCAATTTTGAATGCAAAATATTTATGGGAAGAATTGCAAACCAAGAATGAGACTCGATCTTGTAATCAGATCATGTTCTTGGAAGACCAATTAACTTACTACAGTGGGACAACAAAGACCTGACCACATTTGTACGAAATATTAAAGAACTGTTTATTTCTTTGCAGAATTCTGATGCTGAAAATGCAATTTCAAAGGAAAAACAACTTAGTTATTTTCTTCAAGCCCTACCCAGGTCATTCCACACAACTCGAGCCTTATTGGCAAAAGATGCGACAATGACACTTCAAAAGGCGATAGACGGAGTTAAAGAGGAAGAAGTCGAAGCCAAATCTAGCATATGTTTGAACATTTGGATGCGCAATGTGTAGCACATACTAGACAAGCTGAGAAAGAAATTCGATGAAAAGACAGAACAAGGTTTTTTGGTAGGATTCGAGTTACATTTGTCATACCTGAAACGGGCAAGATAAAAATTGTTCGAGATGTTAAATTTGATGAGTCAAAATTCATAGTAGACAGTGATCTAGTCGGCTATGAAATTCTCACAAACTATTATGAGCTACCAATGACGACAGAAGTAAAACAAGTAGAAGATGAAAGAGAATTACCAGATTCAGAGGGAGGTCAAGATCGAGTACCTGACAGACTCGAATCACCAGTTCGAATTCCAGCAGAAAAGGTCGAATCAGAATCGAACTCAAAACCTACAGAATCGGATTCGAAACCATTTGTCAGAAGATCTGACAGACAATGAAAACCACCAGAAAGGTATGGTCAGGATGTTTTTAATACAGCCATCGAATTTTGTGGTTTCTCTTACGAATCTCAAACATTCGAGAAAGCTGTTGATGGACTAGATAAAGATTGCTGGATTCAAGCAATGGAGGATGAAATGTCGTCCATGTAGAAGAACAATGTATGGACACTTGTACCTATTCCTGATGGCAGAAACCAGTCAAATGCAAGTGGATCTACAAGATCAAAACAGGTCCTGATGGAGAGAACATCAGATACAAAGCAATGTTGATTGCTAAAGGATTTTCGCAAAAGTATGGAATTGACTACACTGATACTTTCTCACCGATAGTCAAACATATATCAATTTGCTTGTTATTCGCGTATGCAGTGGCTCATGATCTGAAAATCCATATTGTGGATGATAAGACTGCTTTCTTGCATGCAGAATTGGAAGAAGACTTATTCATGGACCAACCACTTGGTTTTGTAAGCCAAGAATATCTAGAATACCATGAGTAAAAGCATTTACGGTCTGAAACAAGCAGCAAGACAATGGTATAGAAAAAAGGACAAAACACTACGTTCCTTGGGCTTCAACCCTCTATTTGCTAAATCAAATGTCTATATCAAGCATGTCCAAAATGAAATAATCATTCTAGCTGTCTATGTTGATGACATGAGAAATAAGTTAATTTTAGATGTCTAGGAGAAGCTAAAATCTATCTAGGCTTGCAGATCCAAAGAGACTTTGAAGATGGTAAGTTGTATCTTCACAAACAAAAGTACACTCGAAAAATCATTGAAGACTTCAACATGCTCGAATGCAAAGGTGTGAATTCTCTTATGATACCTAGAACAATACTGAACAAGGCAGATTGTCCACAGACTCTTGAGGAAGAGGAACGAATGGCCAAAACACCCTATCGTAGGCTGGTTGGATCATTGTTATATCTAGCAGACAACACCAAACCTGATAATAGCATTTGCAATATACAAGCTGAGCCAATATAATCAAAACCTAGGATTGTTGCATTGGAAGTTAGCAAAGAGAGTATCACAATATCTCTAGGAAACGAAAGACCATGGATTGTATTATTCAAAGGAAGCTGGATTTCACATCGAATCTTATAGTGACGCAAGCTGGGCATCCACGAAGGATGATAACAAAAGTATTTCAAGAGGGTTGTACTCTAGTATCTGGTGCATCCATACTCTAGATAAGCAAGAAGCAAACAACAGTAGCTCAATCTTCATGTGAAACGGAATATGTAGCCGCAGCCAAGATGGCAAACGAGCTGATCAACAAATATTGGAAGGATTTGATGAATCTATTTCTAAACCTTATGTCTTGTTAATGGATAACACTTCAGCAATCTATCTTACGAAAGATCTTGTATTTCACTCAAAAAGAAACACATAGCTATCAAGTATCATGTAATTCAGGATTGGTCGAGAAGAAGATACAGAAGACAGTCTTCATATCCAAAGAGAAAATGACAACTGATATCTTTACATAGCCATTCAGTAAAGCTTTGTTCGAGAAGCAGCGAAGAAGATTGGGATTAATCCAACTACCCACTTTGAGAGGGAGCTGTAGAACACCTAATTAGACAGATCTCGATTCTACTAACAAAGTGCGCAGTTTACTTGACAAAGGATGAGAAAGAAATGAACAAGAACTTGAAAGATTCACAAAAGATTCTTGAAGGATTCGCAAAATTTATCTTTCTTAAAACTTCAGCCATCTTTAGCAAGGATTTGGAGGATTACCAATGCTAGAGCATGCTAGATTGATCTCTACTCAAAAATCAGCATTTTTGCATGTGTAGAATTGATCTTTTGTAGGTCAAAACTCAATATAGGGTTAGATACTCGATCAATTCCGATTTCACACTTGGCTTACTGGAATTAGATGATTTTTGGTGCATTAGGAAGGTCTCATTGGATTCTACAAGAAGATATACCAAGTTTCTAAAAATTGCATGTAGAATTTGAGATATTCAATTTTTTGTTATTTTGTCAAAACCCTAATTTTGATTGGATCTCTAGTTTGTGAGGTTACTGAACTTCATTTGAGTGTGTTTCAATCTTAGGAAGTGACAAGAATCATTAGATTGAGGATAGATCATAGGTTGATCAAGATTTCACTATTCTATGTGTTGATTTTCTAGTTAGAAGTGCTAGAAGAGATTTGAGAGGTTCCATATCTTTGTGATTTCTTCTTGAGTTCATTTGTTGACATTCAAGAGAGTGCTTTGTGCATTGGAACAGGTTGAAAGAAGAAGATCAGGTCACTTCAACATGGCTACAAGTGGAGGCTTTATGTTGGAGAGCAATGATAGGCTTACCTCAATCAACTATTCTACTTGAAAGGTGAGGATGGAGTCCTTATTGGAGATGAATGAGTTGATGGAGATTGTTGTAGGTTTGGAGGAGAGACCAGCAACTCAACAAGATCAAGTGAGGTATGACAAGAGAGCAAAGAAAGCTCTACACATGATCAAGATGAATGTTACCAATTAACTTCTCAAGGAAGTTGGTAAGTGCACATCATCTTTGGAGGCTTGGGAAGCTTTGAAGAAGCTTTATGAATCCAAGTCTACATCAAGAGTGCTTACTCAGGAGGCAAATCTTTCAAAGTTTGCAAAAGAAGGAAGAGAGTACTCATGCTTTTGTTTTGAGGGTTAAGGCATTCAATGATGAGTTAGCATGTATTGATGAAAGCATTAAGGAGGTAGAGCTTGTTCAAGTTATACTTAATAGCTTGTTGGATGATCATGCTAATCTTGTTCAAAGTTTTGCTATTCGAAAGACTTTGTCAAGTATTGTGGATTTGCAAGAGATCTTGGTGAATGAGGAGTATAGGCTTCAATCAAGAGGAGGTGGATCTACATCAACATCTCATTATGAAGAGGATGCTATGTTCATCAAAGGCAAGTTCAAGGGCAAAGGCAAAGGCAAGTGGTCTAAAGGGCAAGATCAAGGTGAGACTTCTTCTTTTGGCAAAAAGAAAGATAAGTCTAAGTTGAAATGCTTTTATTGTGGAATCAAAGGGCATTTTGCAAATGAATGTTTGAAGAAGCAAAGAGATGAAGGTAGCAAGCAAATCAACTTTACTACTAATGATGAGGGTCTAGGTGGTGGTGATTCTCTTTTGATATGTTCATCAAGTCCAATATCAAGTGAAGGTGACAAAGATTCATGGTGGATTGATAGTGGAGCTAGTTCACACATGACTAGTCACAAGGAGTTCTTTACTTCTTTGGTCACTTATGATGGAGCCAAGAAAGCAATTCACATGGCCAATGGTGGTGAGTGTGTGATTGAAGGTATTGGTTCAATTCCTATTTGTCTCTCTACTAATAGGAAAGCAAGACTTGATGGTGTTCTTTACATTCCTTCACTTTCAAAGAATTTGTTAAGTGTTGGTCAAATGATAAAGAAAGGATACATGGTAAAGTTTGGTGGTGATGCTTGTTTCATTACAAAGGAAGAAATCTTGGTTGCTAGGGGCAATAGACAAGGTAGACTTTTCAAGCTTGATGCTTTTGTTATGGCTAACAAAAAGGATGAAATGGAAAAGGAGATTGGTCTCAACTTTCCAAAGTTACCTTTTAGCATCAATAAGATTGGTGGATCTTATGCAAAGTCTAACAAGCTTCCTTATGCTAGATCTAGGTCAAGATCTAATATGCTTCTTGGAGATGTTCATCTTTGTGCTAACTTGGCTAGTCTTGAGGATAATGATGGTGTTTCAATGGTTCTTCATGGCAAGTGCAAGCATGAAAAAGGTAAGGAAAGAGCTAACTTCATCAATGGAGGTGAAGGTTCTTCCTTGGAAAAGATTGTTGTTAATGATTCCTTTGGTCATATGTCAAAAGATGTTGCTAGGTGCATGCATGAAGGAGGTGGTTCTTCTAAATTCTTTTGTGAAGAAAGTCATTTTTCCAGCAAGTGGAGTCACATGTCTTCATAAAGAGAGTAGATCAAATGGTTCTATCAAGAGACTTGGTGAGGAAGATAGTCACAAGTCAAGAAGAAGAGAAGTATGTGAAGAATTCAAAGTAGGATGTACTTTGAATGATGTCATTGTGAATGATAGTGAGGGAGAATCATTATCAAATGAGTCATTTCCTAAAACATTGAATAGAAGTTCTTGTTTGAAAAAAGAGAGTACTTCAATCATCCTTATGTTGAAGGTACTAATCATATTTTTCATGGCTTCTAATGTTTTTGAGGTTTCTACTTTTTATGATGCAATCATTAAGAGGGAGTCTTATGAAGGAAAGAGAAATGGAAGATTGGTTCTTGGGAAGATCCAAGACATGGATCTCACATCTCTTCATCAACTCAAAGGATTCTATGATTGTGAATTGATCACTCATGATCGAGATGACAAAAGGTTGGTTGGAGAAGACTACATGGAGCAAATCGAGAGGCAATTTCTTCAAGCCAAGGGAGATCTCATTGGTGAGCTTATTGAGGTTTGTTATGGACTCAAGAGGGCTGAATTTCTTAGGTTTTATACTCATCTTCACCTACTCTACTTCATGTTGGATGGAAAGTTTGGAATCTATCTTTTGATTTATGATGATGACATTGGTGACATTGTTTTCACTAACCTTTGTGGAAATTCGAGATCAAGCATTGATGAGATCTTGTTGGATCTAGATCATATGTTTGAGAGAGAGTATTTCCAGAGGTTCAGGTCTGAAGATATTCATATTTTTGATAACTTTGATGATCAAGAGAAAGGTAAGCAAGTGGAAGCGACACACTTTGCTTTATTCACATGTTTTGAAGAATTTTCTTGTGTAGATGATGCTATGCAAGTGGATATTGGTTCTCATGTTTTTCATAATGAAAAAGCAAGTAATGGATCTGGAAAACAAAGTTTGTTCAATTACTTTAATGATCAAGAGGAAGATCAAGAGGTTGGTCTCAAAGGGCTTCAACAACACAAAAGGAAAGGTGGCAATTTGGAGCTAGTCAAGAGCATCAAAGGAGAGGTAATTGGCAAAGATGTTATGGATCTGTTTTTGCAACTTATTGAAGACTCAAGTAAGGTCAAAGGAGCAGCAAGGAAGTGTTGTTCAAGTTTACTTTACTTGTTCTATCTCATGTTTGAGCTATTTCATGTGGATGTGTGCAAATTGTCAAGATATGAACAAACTAGCTACATTGTCTTGCAATATCTTATTGTTGGAGTTGTACTAGCATTCTTGGCTGGTTTTGCTGATGGAAATGAAGTTATTAGAGGTTCATTATGTCACTCGTCCATGGCTAAGTTCTCAAGTGTTGAGCTAATTGGTGTCAATACTTGGAGATTGTCAATTTTTGGTGAATTCATGGTCATTTTCTTGTGTCAAGTAGATCTTGAAGATGGACTAGTACAACCTACTTGGTTTATGGAGTCATGTGGTGCTGGATTTGCATCATTAATGTACTCACCTACTCATGGATTTCCAAGGTTTGATGGTTTCTTGTGGCAAGATGGAGATGGAGGCTCATTCATGGAGTTTTATTGTGGAGACATATCAAGAAAGGACAAAGTTGGAGGAGACAAGCAAGCAAATGGTCATCACTCACATTTATTGTTTGGTTGCTGTAATTTTCCAGAGAGTTCAAAGTTTGAAACATGGAGGAATCATTTCATTCACATTCTATTTGGTTCTTCATGTTCTAGTTATATCTTGATGTGTAAAATTGATGTAAGAAATAGTGAAGCATCCAATTTGGACACTATTCTCTATATCAATTATGAAAGATACTTTAGAACCTTAGAAAGAAGATCTATACTTAGTATGGAGATCATTCTAAAGTTATATCAAAGATCTATTGTCAAAATTATGCCAAAACTAGTTGAAGAGGGAGTGTGAGAGATTTCAATTAGTTTAGTCTAGTTTAGTCACATTTTGGTAAATTGTCAATAAGAGGCCAAAACTCATTTGAGACTTAGAGATAAACTATTTGAGGTTATATTAGTTTGAAATACATTCAATAAACACTTTTTGAAAGTGTGGGAAAGCTGGTAGTCGAGTTTGAGAGAGATTCAAATTTGAACTTTGGGTACATTGAATTTAGACCCAAAAATAGTAGGGTTTACATTTTGGAGGGAAAGCCAAGTGGCCAAATAGGGTTTGAAAACTCCATAAAACGATGTAACTCGTGGAGAGACACATCTTCTCTCTTCTATCTCTCATTTCATCATCATACATGGTTTTCTTTGGGTTCTACTACTCATTGGTGCACTATCTTGATGTTATCTTGCAATCTTGTGTGTAGAATGATCATTTATTGCTATTTTCGGTTCCACATGTGTGAAATACAGTAGGGTACTGTAATTGTACGGACAAAAAACATATTTTATGTTTTGGTTCATGTTTGATCAATATTTCTTAGAGTTTGCATCTCATTTTGTATGTAGATGCTGATTTTTCTACATTGGCAGGATTGTTGGTTTGCTCCTTATTGTAACCAAAGATTTGGGACTTGGATTGGATCTTGAATGATCTGAAATCCTTCACAGAGAATACCTCTCTTGCACTGATGCACTGATCTGGGAAATAGAAGCGCTAAAAATTGTTGTTGTAAACTTATTTCAGAAAAAATAGAGTTGCGACATTCTGCCTATGGTGTGTAAATGTGAATAATTTTGATGCTTGCTTACAACAGATATACTTCTGCTATTATTAAACATTATATATTGTTCATAAACTTACATCAGATCTACAGTGTCAGTTTGTTGCCCGGAAGATGATTGATTGTAGTATGAAGCAATAACTACAACTACACCAATCGACTCTATCCGAGCCTTTCGACCTCGGAACTATTTCTTGCAGTTTTCAACAAGTCCTTCAAATTAACACAAACGAAATCTAATGGTTCTAACAAAGCACAAGGGGAAATCACATGTATCATGTGAGCCCCACTTTGGTCAAACTTAGATTCCTTATTGCAACTTGAGTTTGTGACTTTGGGCCTCTACATTATTTATTTACACCTAGGGCCCAAGTTTCTAGGAAACAATTTGAAATAACCTAGCACTGTGCTCATTGGGTTGGTGGGCTTATATGCATAGGATGCCAGTGCCCTCACACTAATTACTCTAACTGTATAGTCTATTGTGGCGGGGTCCCACTAAGTAAGCTTAGCCATATAGTACTTTTAGTGGTGGGACCCACTAAGTGCCAAACACCTTCCTTACCCATTTCGCCCTCCTCGGATTTCCCTCTCGAGGTTTTGGCTCTGTGAGATCGGTTACTGACCAGATTCCTTCATCTTTTAGAAGTGTGTTTATCTTGAACTTCCATATGCAGTAGATTTCACCATAAAAAACGATTGTGATCTTTGTCCGAATTGTAGTAGCCATATTGTATCTAATGGACCCGCTCTAATACCATGTGAGTGAAAGCATGCGTAATGCACTATGCAGAAATTGTAGGCTCTAGATCAACTATAGTGGATATAGATTTGGATCAGAGTGTGTTCTCACCATCCCCTTTGAACGAAAGTAGGCATGAATCCTACTATACCACGTGCGTGGTGCCTGTTTAAGACCATAAAGTGCCTTCTTCAAGCGACATATTTTATTTTCCTGTCCCTTTGTTACAAAGCCTTCAAGTTGATCCATGAATACCTTTTCTTCTAACTCACTATTTAGAAAAGTAGATTTCACATCCATCTGATGTAAAGGCCAACCAAAATATAAAGCTAAAGCAACAAGTAGACGTAGAGTATTCCACTTACATACTGGCGCAAAGGTCTCCTCATAGTCAATGCCTTTACTTTGTGCATAGCCTTTGATCACCAATCTTGCCTTGTGCTTTGCTATACTTCCATCTGCATGATACTTAGTCCTGTATACCCATTTGCAACCAATGGGTTTCTTGCCAACTAGTGGTTCTACTAAGTTCCATGTGCTATGCTTAGCAATTGACTCCATCTCCTCTCCCATGGCCTTGACCCAAATGTCATCATCCTTCGCTTCACCATAAGTTGAAGGTTCTTTGCTTTGAATAATGTTAGATAGGAGAGCATAATTTTCTTCATACCTTTCAGGTTGTGTCTTCTCTCTTGTTGATCTTCGTAGCTCTCCCTGGATAGATGATCTTGGAAA
Organism: Diphasiastrum complanatum; assembly: GCA_029204225.1. Taxonomy (NCBI): domain Eukaryota; kingdom Viridiplantae; phylum Streptophyta; class Lycopodiopsida; order Lycopodiales; family Lycopodiaceae; genus Diphasiastrum; species Diphasiastrum complanatum. Next base: position 63,069,324 of record CM055097.1, read on the forward strand.
GTCATCCATGTCGCGGCTCTCCAACAATCTCTCAAACCACTTAGGGAGCTTCCTGTCAAGTGATCGGCTTGTTGGTGAAAATGTATCCCACGGTACATCCTTCTCCTTGCGTTTGTCACCTGCAACTTCAATCCTTCTTGCACCAAAAGGTTTGTCTCTACCTCTCCAACCTGTCTCTTGAGGTTGAGTAGTAGTATCTTGAGATATATCCTCTTTTTCATCACTTGGAAGGTCAATGAATGGATCATCATCAGATGGTATCCTCACTATACTATCTTTTCCACTCGATGTATCTATCTTCTCAGCATCCTTGTCCTCATACATCTTGGATTCATCAAGGATAACATCACGACTTACATAGATTTTGTTTTCCACTAGATCAAAACATCTATAGCCCTTCACACGATCATCATATCCTAGGAATATGCATTTGATAGCTTTTACATCAAGTTTACGTCTCTCTTCCTCAAGAACGTGCACAAAGGCCTTACATCCAAAGATTCGCAAGTGGTTCACCTTTGGTTTCTTCTTCGTGAATGCTTCCTCAAGTGTTATCTTTGGTATGACAATGGTAGGACTTCTATTTTGAAGATAGACTGCCGTACTGCATGCTTCTGACCAAAAATCTTTTGGTAGTTTCATCTCAGCTAGCATAGGTCTGGCACTTTCCACAATCGTATGATTCTTGCGCTCAGCTACACCATTGAGAGCAGGAGTATGAGCTTGCGTAAATTGTCTTTTAATCCCACATTGATCACAAAGATCATTGAAGTCATTAGACTTGTACTCACCTCCACTATCTGATCTTAGAACTTTGATCTTCCTACCTGTAGATTTTTGACCAATGCTTTGAAGCTTTTGAAATTGTCAAATGCATCTGATTTCTTCTTCAAAAAGTAGATCCACGTCTTACGTGACATATCATCAATAAAAGTCATGAAATAGAAGGCTTTACCTAAGGACATGGTCCTCATAGCCCCACATAAATCTATGTGGATTAAATCTAGGATGTTCTTTGTTCTTGCAACACCACCTTTATTGAACTTCTCTCGATGCTGCTTCCCATATACACAAGATTCGCACATCGATTTCAAGTGATCTTCTATGGTAGGCAATCCTGTTACCATCTCCAATTTTCTCATCAAATTGAGGCTTCCTAGGTTCAAGTGACCAAGCCTCTTATGCCACAACTCAGTTTGCGATGGAATGGACGATACAAGTCCATGTTGGCCCTTGATTGTAGCATTCAACCTGTACAATTTTGTATTGGGCTCCCTTACTCCACCTGCAATAACTTTGAACTTTTGGTTCACATATTTCACAAAGCAACAATCATGGGCGAATTCTACTTTCAACTTTTGATCAGTAATGACTGCAACAGAAAGTAGATTTTTCTTCAAACTTGGTACGTAAAGTACCTCCCTGATCATCCTGCTTTTGCCATCAGGCAGTTGGGATTGAAACAATGCCTATCCCCTTGATCTTGCACAAATCGCCATTTGCTTGTGAAACGGACGTTCCATTAACCAACACTTTCAAGCTATTGAACCAATTCTCATTACCTGTCATGTGTCTTGTGGATTCCGAGTCAATATACCACACTTGATCATCTTGATTAGATGACAATGCAGATATGAAGATGCTAGAGTCTTCAATCTCACCCTCATCGACAAGGTTACCTGCTTGCTTTGGTTTCCCCTTGTCTTGTTCCGCCAAGAATTTGTGACATTCACTCTTCCAATGGCCCTTCTTACACAACGAAAGCACTTGCCTTTCTCCTTGGTCTTACTGGAAGATCCCTCATCCTCCTGAGACTTGACAAACTTCTTCTTGCCCTTGTCCTTGCCTTGTTTTTGGCATGTCGCAAGTGCCTGATCGTCAGTATTTTGACGTCTAGCTTTCACCATTTCTCGTCGTTGCTCTTTTTGCATCAAGATTCCTGTGAGCTCGTCAAAGGTTGACAATCTTTCTCTTGATGCTATTCCGCTCACAAACATCTGATAGGATTATGCAATGCCGCACAATGCATTGTGCACCAACTCCACATCACGTATGCGCTCACCAATAGAATGCAGTTCATCCCTCATTGTCTTGGTTCTGGTCATGTACGTCTGAATGTGTTCTCCTTGTTCAATTCGGGCACTATTCAGTTTTTACTTCAGAAATATGATTCTTGACGGATTTGACGTCTCGAACTGCTCCTTTAGCACATACCATGCCTGTCTGGGTGTAACAACATCACAAATGTGGGTAATGATGTGATCCTTCACTGACAAGTTAATAAAGGTCAAGGCTTTTCTCATCTTTTTGTCGAACACTTTGATATCCGCTTCATTTGGCGGCCTTCTCTCATCACCTGTGACGACTTCCCACACATCTTTCTCTATCAGTATGTTTTTCATTTTGAATTTCCACACTGCATAGTTGGAAATCCCATCCAATTTGCTACTTTCACTCAAAATGGACTCTCTTATGTTTGCCATCGCAAAACTGCTTGAAACTTCTGCCGTAGGCTAAAAACAGTATGTCGAGGCCAACAGTGATGTCAGAAGTTGAAAATAATGACCTGCACTTTTTTCCTTACCAGGCCACTCGCCGCTTTCCCACCAATTCAAAAGCCAAATCAGCGTCGTCTTCCGAAATGCACTCAGTCGTCAACTCCCAACTACGTGCCCAGTGGAATGGTGAAATCACTTTTGACGCACTCTGAACACTTTCTCCGCTGCAATGACTCTTTTTTGCTGTACCGTACTTGCAAGTACAGTCCAGGTGCCCTTCGTTTGGAGGTTATAGTCTTTCATTTTGGTCAAAACGGGCAAATGACCCAAAAATAGGGATTTTCTTTGTTTTTGAACTGTTTCTTCACCTTGAAAAAACTTCACTCTTCACTTGTGAAGGGACCCAACTCCAATTTCAGTATGAGAATTTTTAATGAAGTTGAAGGCCAAAATACACTTCAATTCTTCAAGGCCCACTTCAGTTAAATCCAACGATAGGTTTCAATTATGTGGTCTAGATGCAATTAATCATGTCCGTCGATCGTTGTGGAGATGATCTTGTGAAATTCCTTGCATCGGTGCGTCGAACTACACTTCTGAAGCCGTTGGACACTTCAAAACACTAAGCTGCTGCCCCGTTCGTCGCGCGTGAGCTCCACGCTCCTCTCTGTCTACTGCCACGTCTCCCCAAACTGATTTTTGCTTGATCAATTTCGTTTTTGGATCGATTTGAGCATGATCTAAGGCCTAGAGCAGGTTGCCCTACTGATACCAAGTCTGTAGAGTGTTCAATCATGAAATTCTGTGGAGAAACGGTGATTTTAGCTCAACTTGACAAAGTGGCTTTTTTTCACCTTCTACCGCAAATGTGCTAGGTTAACTGTCTGGAGACAAATCTCTGACATAAACTTCAGAATATCTCCATGGCTGGTTGACAATGTAATTAGCTTCCTTCCTGTCCTTACGACATCCAAAATGGTGCACAAACAATGAAGAAATCACCAGTTATGTATAAAAAACCGTAACCCCAAACCCAATTTTAATTTTCAACTGCTTTCAAAATTGTCAATTTTTTCACTAATTTTTTTCTTGTCTGATGCTATGCACAGGCTAATAATCCCTCTGCTGAGCTTGGCAGGCCTCTATAAACCATAAACCGTGCACCAGTGCTTCTCTTTCCGTCTTCAACCCACCGTAAATTTCGAACTCTCAGAAGACAGTTCTCCCTAAGCTCTCTTCAACGACGATGTTGTACTGTGTACACTCCCTGTATGGCTCTGATACCATCTTAGAATTTGCTTTGCACAGAAAAACAGATCATGCTACACAGTAACACAGAAAGAAAAACACTCTCCACAGCAAGCTCACATAGCAACGGTATTTTTCAAAATGAAATTACACTATACATATAGTTGTTCACTCAGACAACCCATGCATGACCCAGGTTGTCGTTGGCGGCATGGTGCTACTCCATGACAAAATACTAAATTGCCAAGAAATATTGTCTATACACAGCCAACTTAGCTTGTATACCTAGCCAAAGTGCAAATAGTTGTAGTAGAGTACCCATACGAGGCTGAGAAAAATGAAATCACTAGGAACTAGACAAAAGGAAAAAAAAAAAAAAGGTTTGAAAAAGACTTGACTTTTGAAGGATGATCAAAACTAAATGATATGAGTGAAGAAGCAATTATAAGGTCTACAAATGAGCTGGAGCCTGGAGCATTTTCAAAATGTCATAGAAAAAGTAGTTGATTGAATTTTTATTTAATTAATGATTTTAAGCTTTGAATTACTATAGGACGGTTGATCTTATCAAAGCTAGGTTGCCATCATGATTAGAAATATATGAGATGATGGAAAAATTATTAGGCCGAAATTCCACTTGATTTAAAATAAAGGTTGCTTAACTTATGTCATTATACAACATCATTGTAAGGCACTATACCAATTCATGAAGATTTAAGGTTAACATCACGTCTAAAAGAATATAAAAATGCTACGTGATGTTCAAATGATAGTTACAACCATGGATTGGCCAATGATTTAAGAACTTTCCTTGTCAATGAGTTGATATGAGTAACAATTACTAGTAGAAATTCACCAGTTGCTAAATTTCATAGTTTGACATTACCTTCTAGCAAAAATATGTATCCCATATTTCTTGGACATCCACGGAAACAAGCAACTTTTAATTAACATGACTGCATTGTTGGAAAGGTCACCATTCATAATTAATATCAAATGGTAAACTTGTGGCTTTTTTGGGAGAAGATTCACATCTCTACATCTAGTTGATGTAGAGATGGTGAAAGAATCATTAATTTTCACCTATGATGATTAAAGTAAAGAATACTTCAACATACACATGTTTTTTGTGAGCTTATTCTAGATTGGAAATTTAAATTAGTTGATGTTCCTACTTAATATGTGAACATTGAACAAGAGTATTAGAGGAATAATATAGAAAGTGCTAGCATAATTCTCCAATGTTACAGAAGGCATCAAGATATTGAATGCCAAAATTTCTCATCAAGATCCCTTCCAAATTGCATGATAGACTTTAGCTTTTAACAACTTGCACACTAAAGTAGAGCTTAAGAATATAAATATCTCATCACTCAAGATATCCCAAATTTTAGAGCAAGCTAGAGAGCTCTTTGAGCATTATGAAAAAATTCTTCCCTAAAGATATGATGACCTTCAATGAATCCAAAATATTTTTATAAGCACACTATAGATTTGAGTATCAACACCAAACCCATACACCAACAAATGTACAAGACAATTCCAAATTATGCTGATAAGATTGTACAAGAAAATGAAAAATTGGTTAAGGTTGATGTGCTATTTATAGTGTATGGCTTAGTCTCATTGTGAGTATACCTAAGAAGAATAGTGGTTTATGCTGAACCATGAATGAAATAGTTGGGCATGCGATTCATAGATTTTTGGATAAATTCAGTGGATACAATGATACTACAAAGAATAGGATTAAACTACATTCAATGCCACATTGGGGGGCAAAAGGGGATATACCTATAAAGTCATATTATTTGGTCTATTCAACACACATAAAAAGTGGTTCGAAGATATCTTTATGAATATCTTGACACATCAATAAAAATCTTTCTCATGCATAAAGAGTATATATATAAAAAGTGGTATTTAATAATGGGATTTCATTGACCTTGTGAATATTTAAGTAATAAAAAAATGGGATTTCCTAAAAGCATAAAGGAGATGCATATGTTCCTTGTTAAGATAAATTACAATACACACTTTATACAAAATTATGCAAAGCACACTATACAATTTTAATTTTCTAGCTAAATGTGTTGTTTTTAAGAATACAGAAGAAAGAATCCAAGTTTTTAAAAAACTTTTCAGTTGATGCTTGAGTTTTAAATTTTCCAAGTGGAGATATAATAATTCGTGTATATGTGTATACCTCACAATATGTAGTAGATTGTATATTAGCTTGGTCAAGTGACCACAACTATTATGATTATTCAATATATTATGCCAGTAAAATTTTAACCCAAGAGATCACAATTACTCTAGCAATGAAACAAAAATATTAGCATTGATCTCTGATTTCCCAAACCTTTGGCATTATCTATTGAGTATATATTTATGTGTAATGAGACCATTAATGGTTTCCAAGTTGGAAAAACTGCTCACTTTGGCAGATGAATAATTTTGAGTATGAACCAAAAAAACAATCAAGCATGTTCTTGACTTTACAAATGTGTAGTTATTAAAATTTTGGCACCCAAATGAATTTATTTACTATTATAATAGTATATGGCATCAAGATGTTTTTTAGAGTCATATAAGGAGAGCGACAAGAAGCAAATGATGTTGAGAGGTGAAAAGTACCAATTATTTAGTGGGTCATGAGAAAATTCTAAATAGATTTGTTAAATAGAATGAAGAGAAAAAAAAACCATTGAAGATACTCATTAGAAATTGAGGGGAGGACTTTTTTTTTTTTTTTTTTTTCATTTGAAACTATAAGCTAGAAGGTACTTGATGCTAGAATATGATGACGAATGCTCTGGCAATACGTAGCGAACAATTGTTGAAGATGGCGACAAGAAAATCCAACATATTTAATGGAGACAATTGATTGGACCATTTTAGAAATGGGATTTCAATTTTATTAATAAGATACTCAAAAAGCGAAGGATACATCTGGTGGCCACTTACTATGGCACAAAAAGAGGCACAAGCCAAAGCCCCAAAAGATGACACTAGAAAGAGCATATTTAAGTCTATATTTGATAACATCATTACATATTTGATTGTCCTCCAGAATTTGTTTTTGAGAAAGGTACTCATTTTCTTATAAAGTCATCACATATTTAGCTTATACATTCAATTCCTATATAAAACATTTAGATTTTGTAATCCAAAGGGCAATGGTCAAGTGGAAGATTTAAGAATAAAATCTAAGTATAATACTGCAAAACAAGTAATGAAAAAAGGCCATTTATAACATGCAAATTTGTAGCCAATATATGTGCATATCATATACACACAAAGTGTCATTAGTTATACAACTTTTCAATTTCTATATGGTAAATCAATAGCTTTTCCATTCAAACTCTAATTTTCACTCTTTGACTTTGAAACATGCATCAAGCAGCTTTTTAATAGATCCTCTCTCGATAGACTAGGTTACAATGATAAGGCTTCGCCCGAGTAGGCTTAGCATTTTCCTTGAGTGGAATGGTATGGACTGCCATTTCAGGTGGTACCCCCTTCATTTCAGTGTAATTCCAAGCAAATACATAAATGAAATATGATTTCTATATAGATAGTATTATAAATCAAAGACTGGTGATAGTTTAATCGACTAGAGGATACTAGGAGATAAATATATTGGAAATAGTTTTCAATAATAAGCAAACAAAATTAGTACAACTGATACATTTGTGAAAGAGAAAAATTTAAAGGGTAATTAGGCTTGTATTAATATACTAGGAGGCTTTGCAATGCACTAAGCTCAAAGATCACAAAGTTCATAGAAGGTGTTAAGTATATTCAACAATGTTAATATTTGAAGTAATGCCATTTCGTATAAATGCACACATTTAAGCTGCATGAACCGACCTCTTGGAATATAGAGAGAAGGTTTCCTAAATATTCTATATGGGCAGAATATCTCCTATAATTCGGAATTAGTCCCCTTTTATTTTTCACATAGGTGAACCAGCATACAAATCTAAGTACCTGCATATGTTGCTTTTTGTGACTCTATCCTAAAATCTTTGGAAATTTATGGCAATAAATAGACTCGGACTTGTCAATAACCATTTTTTGAAGGAGAAGTCTTTTCCTACCTTACCTACATGTAAACAGCCAAACTAATCTCTGTTTGGTAATCATACGTCACTAAATAAGACAACACATTAAATCGTTCTTCAGTTTCTATCCATTAAGATGTAATAATAAGTAACAACCAATGAAACAAGTATTGATAACCTAGGCACTCTTAAAAGCACATGGAGTTGTGCAAGAGATCGCCACATTCGTAGGGATTGGAACGACATGGAATTGCCCTATTCCTACTACAAATGTTAGGGTAAAATGCTTGGCCAAGTATAAACGTACACATGTATTGCTTTACTTTTAAGACACGATTAGTATTTAAAATGTACGAAACAGAGTGATGGATGGTGTGCTCTTGGAAAGCTTGGATATGCTCAAGAGTTACGAAAATGGTGCATTACCTACATTTTACACGGTAGGTACAAGTATCAGTATGGCATGGATTTGTCCCTATACTTGAGTACTAATCCACGCTATCTCTTGTTTGTGAGTTGAAATCCATTTAGCACAACTAGTTTTCAAGTACATAAGTATTAAATTCACAGATGGATACGGACCAATACCATGACTGATCAGAACGGCAGAATGCCCTGATACAGTAAGGATATGGTGTGGCCTATCGCTATAAGTCACATTAAGTAGGAAAGATTGGACTATTTTATTTCATTAATTTTGCAAGCTGTCAAGTTGGTAAGCTTATTTTATAAATGGAAAACAACTGACATTTAGCATTGACACTGTCTTCCTCACTATGCTAACTTGTGCAGTTTTGTGTGGTGGGATGGTGGCAGTCACCAGCTGGCTTATGCAACCAGAGCCTACCCCCTTAATGGATTAGAAAGACGTAGTATGGGAATGGACAGGTTTCAAGTGGGAACAAGAAAGGGACGCCTTTAAATGGTCATGGGCAAATAAAAAGTCGGAAGGGTGGTACAATATCGATAAAAATCTCTTATGCTTGTGGAATGCCTTCCTAATAGACAATTGTACTGTCAGATTAGGAAACAAAACCTGGAAACGAATTCATGGTATACCGATGGGTTTTTCATGCTCACCTAGATGGTGTAACTGGTATCTTGCATTCTTTGAAGCTCAATTTATTAAGAGACTAGCCAAGTTAGGTCTCAGAAAAGATATGAATGATTTCTTTCACTCGTTTAGATATATTGATGACATTTGCTTCATTAATAATCCCAATATTGATGCGTTTATTGATAAGAATCAAATTAGAAAATCAGAAAACCCTTTTTGGAGTTATCCTCTAGAATTTCTTGATATTGAAAAAAAGTCTTGTGAAGCAAACACCACCAGTTTTCTAAATATTTTGATTACTTTTAATCTTGGCACTGGTGTTTATCAGCTCTCAAAGTTTGATAAAAGAAGAGACTTACCTTTTCAATACTTATAGTATATACATCTGGCTTCCAATAGGCCAATCTACAACTCGTACAAAGTAATTATCTCTCGGGTTATCTCTGCCATGTATTGCTACAACATTCACGATACTTTTATAAAAGAGTAGCAATCTTACTAGATGCTTTTCAAAAAAATGGTTTTATGAGAAAAAAGCTTTGCCTTATCATTAACAAACTGCTTTTGACTAATACTTTTCCGGGTTTGTCCAATGATCTACCACAGTGTATTAAAGGTCTGATGTGGGCAGTTAGCTATCCCTTATAGGGAGCTAACTGCCCCCAAGAGATTCACTAGCTGGGGGTCGGTTGGTGGGTTCTCTCTCTCTCTCTCTCTCTCTCTCTCTCTCTCTCTCTCTCTCTCTCTCTCTCTCTCTCTCTCTCTTTCTCTCTCTCTCTCTCTCTCTCCAGTCCTTCCTCATTTTTTCTTCGTTTTTTCCTTGTTTTTTTTTTTTCATACTGTCTTTTCCAAAAGAAACCAACAATTAAGTAATGAAAACAATAAATTGAAAAACAAATAACAATAAAAAATCATTTGGATCATGCTTGCTGAACTGGTGAAGCAGGCTGCCAAAACTTGTGTAATCGACTGTCATTCACGGGAGTATCAAAACGTTTGCCATCCAAGTGTTCAAGAATCACTGCTCCATAGTTCAGGATTTCCTTTACTCTATACGGGCCTTCACCGGTAAACTTCAATTTTTCCTTGATCAGCTTGGTTTTGTACATCAGTGCTAGATCTCCTGCTTTCAGATCCTTTTTGTGTAATTGACGATCGTGCCATGCCTTACGGCAGGCTTTCTCTGCTGCTAACGCATGAACTGCCATCAATCTTGTTTCACATAATTTGTGCAAGGCTGCATGACGCAGTTGTAAAGACTTGTCATCATTTAACCGCTCTGTTGCTGCTATGTGTAAAGATGGTATTAAAAACTCAATTGGCATGACAACATCTTGACCATAAACAAGTTGAAAGGGTGTTTGATTTGTACTACTCTTGTAAGCGGTTCTGAATGCCCATAATGCTGCTTGTAGTTTATGTTCCCAATCAAACCTACTTGCTTCAACTGTTTTCGTCATAATAGTGCAGAGAATCTTATTGAAAGATTCAGCTTGGCCATTCCCTCTTTGGATAATATGGAGTACTAAATCTATGTATCACAAAAAAATCTTCCAGTAAACACTTTATCGTTTGATTAACAAAGTGTGTACCGCGGTCACTGACAATCTCGATCGGACATCCAAATCTGATAATAATATTTTTATAAAGAAATTTGGCCATAGATTTTGCATCGGCAACTTTGACAACTTTGTCTTCAACCCACTTGTTCATATAATCAGTTGTTACGATAATGTATCGGAACTAAGATCCTCGCGCGGCAGGATGAATAGGACCAACATAATCCAGTCCCCATTTTTCAAATGGCGCTTGCGATAAAACCAGATGTAAGGGTTCATGGTTCTGTCTAGTAGGCCGTCGTGCTCGCTGGCAAACATCACATGTCTGAATATAATTTTCTATGTCCTTATGAAGTGTAGGCCACCAACAACCTGATTGCAAAAGTTTGCGAACAGTAATATCTGTAGAGAAGTGTCCTCCGCCCATGCTATCATGTGAAAACATGATTAAATCTGGGATTTCATGTGCTAAAACACATCTACGTAGAATATTGTTTGATCCACAATGATAATATTGTCCTGCAATCATTTGATAAGGTTGAGTCTTATGAATCAATTGTCTTTTCTGTACTTTTATCAAAGAGTCATTTGGTTGTCCTAGCATCAGGTACTCAACAATATCCGCTGCCCACTCAGGCACTGCCTCTACATAGAATAATACAGCATCTGGTAATTCATCATCCACTTCAGTATTAACTGGTGCAGATTCAATTCGCGAAACGTGGTCGACTAGATAATGTTGTTTTCCCTTACGAACCACAATTCGAAAGTCAAATTCAGTCAATAACAGTGACCATCTTGCAATACGCCCAATATTGCATGTCTTGTTTACCAAGTAAAGTAACGGCTGGTGATCCGTATAAAATGCAAAGTGCGATTTCATGAGGTAATGACAAAATTTTCATACAGAAAAAATCATGGCTAACGCTTCTTGTTCTGTTGTGGAATAGTTCTTCTCGAAATTTATAAGCTGTCTGCTTGCAAATCGTATTGGATAGTCCTTCTTATATTCACCTGGTTGTGTCAAAACTGATCCAATTGCATATTTCGAGGCATCAATGTGAACATGAAACTCAATCGTCCAATCTGGAGAACGCAGTATCGGTGCTGAGGCTAATGTTTTTTTTAATTTTTCAAAGGCTTCTAATGCCTCTACTGTCCAGATAGGAACGTTAGTCAGTTTGTGTATAGGTCGTGCTAAATCTGCAAAAAAGATAATAAAAATTTGGTAATAGTTCGCATGACCCATAAACACATAAACTCCACGAATTGTTGTTGGCGGTGACAATTCCACAATAACCTTGATTTTAGAATAATTTGTGGCAATGCCATGTCTTGAAATCACATGTCCAAGAACAACTCCATGAGAAACCCATATCTGACACTTTTCTGGATCTAGGGAAATTTGATACTTGCGACATTGTTCAAGTACTTTCTCCAATCGATCCAGGTGGTCTGTATCTGTGCTATGGACTCCAAAGTCATTCAAATAAATTTCAAGAAATTTCTGTAAATAATCTTTAAAAGCAAATTGCATCACTCTTTGGAACAAACTTGGTGCATTACAGAGTCCAAACGAAATTACTTTATAAGCATAGATGCCCCATCCTATCAAAAAAGCTGTTTTGTGACGATCTCGGGTGCAATCTTGACCTGGTTGTAACCACTAAATCCATCCAAAAAACTATAGGCTTCCGCTCCAGCAAGGTGATCGAAAATGCTTTCAGTAAATAATGAAAAGTGATCCTTTCACGTCACTTTGTTCAAGGCCTTGAGATCCACACAAATTCTCAATTTCCCATTCTTCTTAGGAACAATGACAATCGGTGAAACTCATTCGATATGCTCGATCTCATAAATGAAATCGACATCAAGCAATCTCTGAAGCTCTTTCTTGATCAGATTCGCAACATAAAGATTACAATGATAGAACTTTGTAACCTTTGGAACTGCATCAGGTATTAAAGGTATGGTGTGTTCAATAATTGACATCGAAATACCTTTGAGATCTTTATAAGTCCATGCAAAGCAATCTTGATACTTAATCAGTAATGTTTGTAGCACTTGAAACTGTTCAGAATTAAGTTGTGATCCAACTTGTACAATCTTTTATGGTTCTCCCGATTCAGCAAGATTCATAGGTTGTGTCCTAGCTGGGCCATTGTAAACATCTTTCAATTCTGGCACTTGTTCTTCGGGTTCACGATGTGCTTTTGGTAACATGATAACCACATCATCCAGTGTATAGCGTTTAAAATTTTCGGGCATATCATGCTGGACTACATCTGCTTGTTCTTTGTCAAAAGGATTTGTCTTGGATCTTCGCTTAGCCTTTTTAGCGGAATTGATCGTGGAGGTAATGACTTCCGAGAAGATCAACTCTTCTTCGAAGGTGAAGACTTCCTAGACGGTAATGTCTTGCTAGAACTCTGACTTGCAGAATCATCTATGACTTTTCCTTTACTTTTATCCAGTAAGAGTGGCACATTCTTTGATACAACCTTTTGAGGAGGATTTTCACATTTCAGGACCATATTATAATGTTGCTTGGCTTGTTTCTTCGTCATTGAACCTGCGATTCTGCGATCCTGTCTTTCTTAAATATAACTACTTTTGACGGTTATATTGTTGGTTCAACAAGAATATAACCTTTTATTTTTGATATTATTTTTCGCCGACCTGACAGTAGATAGATCTGAATCACACCTATGCTCAGTGAATCGGACGAAGGTTCTTTTTCTGTATTTTTAGGGTTTTGGTGGTTTTTCTGATGTTTTTGGAAATCTGCTGGGAAGGATTGTTCACCCTTCAAACTGAAGGTTCTGTGATCAAAATTGAAGGTGCTTGCAAGTCGACGAATGTTTCCTGACAGAGAGCAAAAAGTTATCAGCTCTGATGACAATTTTTGCCTCCTTTTGACCAAAATGAGACAGATTTGACCGATTTTTGTTGTTTTTTTTTATATCTCAGATCCAAATGGATCTTAAGATTGGTGATCTAAATAGCTCTCCCTGTTCCAAAATCAAATTAGATTTCAAACAAGCAAATCCACTCAAATCAGGCAAAATCAATCCCAAACTAGCCCTGAATGTAGATTGAACATTATTCATGCCACGACAAGATGCCTAATGCAAACTAACCATCCAACAAACATGCTGCAAACTGAAAAATTGGTGTAGCTCCCCGGCAACGATGCCAAAATTATAGTGAGTTTCTTTCTTTGCCTATCCTCAACCCAAGATCCAATCAATCTAGCATCAAGGAGATGAAGTTAGTTGTCACGCGTAGGTTCGCTCCCATGAGAGCGATAACATATTTCAGATTTCAGCATGAATAGAAGATCCAGATCTAGCTCTAACATTCATTAACCCTGAGCATTAACACTACTCCATTAACACTAAGATCCACAATAAAGATAGCTTGCTCTTTCTCTCTCTCCCTTTCTCTTTCATAAAAAGCATAAGAACATGCAATTCCAAAAACAACCAACAATTGATAAATCCAAAGGAAGCATGAAAGATGGAGGAAAAGTGATAGAGAGCAAGGACATTCATAAATCCATTTCACAAGGGAACCAATCTGCTTTATTGAAATGAAGATATGTACATGTGTAGAAAACTTGAGTTGGTCCCTTTTTATAGTAGAGAGGAGGACCCTGGCCTCTGAATCCTATTGGTCTATTTTTGCCTCCCTAATTATTCAAATTTAAAAAAGAGTGGAAACCCATTCAAACTGAAAAATTGACTTTCTAATTAATCAAATCTCTATGTAATCATCAAGTTGGACTTACACATGCAGGGTGCCAAATCTCTCTCACTTATTAACTAGGGTTAGGATTGCCTTGGGATCCGCAAACTCTCCAACAGTTCCAAAATCACTCTATCTACTCATTACGGAGAGATGAAGCTACATAGTAAAAGTGTCTCCTTTGCTAAAGTTAGGTGAAATCCAGCATGTAATAAGGAAGTTAACGTAGCTTCCTTGCCCTAATGTGTAACCTAAGTCTATTTTCTAGATTTATGCCAAGTAGGTACATTGTTGGTCAAAATCTCACCACAATTTTAGGTGTAGGTCCTATAATCTAGGAATCACTACCAAATGGACTTGACCAACTCTCTAAATTTGACCTAGCCTCTATTAGGAGTGGGTTGCCACATGGCATCTTGGCCTTACATGTGTGGAACCCAATTATACACAATATTTACAATTTTCTACATGGCTAGATTTGCCAAATTAGGCTATTTTTCACACTCCTCCTCAAATCTAGCTTTGGAAACACTAATGTATCTATATACAATTTTAAAACCTGATCTTAACATAAAAAATGAATCATATTCCGATTTAGAAGATGACTAATCAGCCCCCTGTTTGAATAGTCAAAAAGATAATTAGATAGTGATTTTGGACCATAAATAAGCTACAGAATCCATATTTGACAAACTCAGAACTTTTAGTGCTTGCATGCAATGGATTTACAGAGATTAGGATCTGAAGGAATGGATCTGTGTGATGCTAGTGAAGAACTTCAAGTTGAAAATATGTGTGGCCCAAAGTAGAAGTTCTTATGAAAAGAGTGTATCCCCAGAAATGTTTGTATACTTGAGATACCAGTTAGACAGAGATGAGGTGGCTAAAGTGTGAGAATCATTTCCGATGGTGTAGCCTATCATTTGTTGATCTAGAACATCCATGACCCAAGAATATGTACAGGAAGAAGAGAATGCATAGAAAGTACATAAGTAATGGTATGAAGTATAAACAAGGAACGAGGTGAAAAATAGACATGGAAAACTAGAACTACAAGCAAGAACATAAGAAAAATAGAAAGAAAGAATAAAAAATGTAAAATATATACTAGGGAAAATATGTTAAATTGGGTCAACAAAAAACAACCCTTCGTAATACCGCCTTAGACGACCACCGTTTACAACAGTGTCTAGGAGGATTCCATCAAGTGTTTGCAACTGGACTGCACCATTAGGAAAGATTTTATTAATAACATACGGCCCCTCACTTCTGAATTTCAATTTGTCGGGGTGCTCCTTGGATGTATAAAGAAGCACCTGGTCACCTAAATGTAGATCTTTATTGCGTAGGTGACGGTCATGCCAGGCCTTTTGGCGTCGTTTATTAACCAGTTGTGCGTGGTAAGATATAAGTCTTGTCTCGCATAATTGGGTTAACGTAAATAGCCTAGTTTTGAGTTGTTGTTCGATTGCAGCTTTATCACAGAGATCTGTTGAAAAAGCTTCCATGACTCGTAATGTTGGGACTAAGAATTCTACTGGCATTACCGCCTCTTGACCATATATTAAGTGGAAAGGGGTAACCCACCCAGTGGCTTTCTTCGAGGTGGTGCGGTAAGCCCAAACAGCTGAGAAAAGTTTTGTTTCTCAATCAGAACGACTGGTTTCAACTATCTTGGTCAAAATTTTACGTATCGTCTTGTTAGTTGATTCAGCCTAGCCATTACATCTAGGGTAGTACGGTGTGCTTTTTCTGTGAACAACAAAGTAATGGCGTAGGAGATTATCAATGACAGCATTTGAAAAATGCGTGCCACGATCACTAACTAACTCAATGGGACAGCCAAAACATATAATAATATTTTTGTAAAGAAAATGCGCGACTGTTTTTGCGTTGGCGTCCTTTGTTGCTCGAGCCTCCACCCACTTAGTGGTGTAATCTGTGGCTATGAGGATGTAATGAGCTTGAGTATGTTTTGCTGCTGGACTGATTGGTCCAACAAAGTCAATTCCCCACTTATAAAAGGCTTCGCCTTCTATAATGGGAGTTAACGGCGTGAAGTCTGCTTTGGTGTTTTTCTTGGCTCGTTGACAGACATCACACGCTTTAATGATAACAAACATGTCCTTAAACAAAGATGGCCACCACAGTCCTGCTCAAAGGATAATCTTCGCTGTGGCTTCAGCAAAAAAGTGGCCACCTTCAATGCCCTCATGAGCCTGAGAAATGATAGGTTGTATCTCAGATTCATAAGCACATCGGCGAATGATATCGTCAACGCCCCTTTTGTAAAGTTGTCCCGCAATTAACTGAAAGGGCGCTGCTTTTAGCAAAAAATTTCTTTTTGCCGCCGTACTCAGGCCTTCTTTGAGTCTGCAAATGGTAGTCTGAGAAGGTGATCCACCATGAAATGTTGGGTCCCTTTTCGAAAGACTACGCGGAAATTAAATTCCTCTAAAATCAACAGCCATCGAGCTATACGTCCCGTTTTACAAGATTTATTAACGATATATAGAAGGGCTTGATGGTCTGTGTAGAACGCAAAGGTCTGGCCTAATAAATAATGTCTTAGTTGTTGCACAACATAGACCATCGCCAATGCTTCTCTCTCGGTGATTGTATAATTTACTTCAGCAAGCACCAATTGCCTGCTCAAAAAACGTATTGGGAAGTCTTTGCCATACTCGCTCGGTTGCGCAAGAAGACCTCCAATGGCATACTTACTTGCGTCAGTATGCACATGGAACTCTTTCGTGTAATCTGGCGAGCGAAGTATGGGAGCCGTGGTGAGGGCTGTTTTCAACTCCTCAAAGGCCTTAATTTGTTCTTCGGTCCAGTGAGGATCTACCACAACTAAATAAACGAGGCGTGCCTTGCCGGCATAGTCGATTATAAAGATGCGATAATAATTTGTATGGCCGAGGAAGACATATACTTCCTTCACTGTTGCAGGTAAGGGCATTTTCACTATAACCTTGATTTTTGACGGATCGGTAGAAATATCGTCCTTTGAAATTATATGCCCGAGTACGACCCCATGGGTGACCCATATTTGGCATTTATCAGGATTTAGTGAGATTCCAAATCTACGACAACGAATGAAGATTTTTTCCAGGGCGTCAAGGTGTGTAAATGCGGAGGAATGTACATCTAGATCGTTGAGATAAATCTCCCCGATTCGATGTAATAGATCTTGAAAGGCCAGTTGCATGACCCTTTGGAACGTTGAAGGGACGTTGCATAAGCCAAAAGACATAACATTATAAGCATAAACCTCGTTCTCTATTGCAAAGGCCGTTTTATGTTTATC
The DNA here is from genome assembly GCA_029204225.1 of Diphasiastrum complanatum. Classification (NCBI taxonomy): domain Eukaryota; kingdom Viridiplantae; phylum Streptophyta; class Lycopodiopsida; order Lycopodiales; family Lycopodiaceae; genus Diphasiastrum; species Diphasiastrum complanatum. The sequence goes on from CM055097.1 coordinate 63,086,807, forward strand.
TTCAGGGGCTATTTGAACAAGGAAATACCCGCTGAATCCATCCAAAAGCTGAAAGCTTCAGCTCTTGCCATTTCCTCTAGGATTTGAGTCGTTAAAGGCAAGAGAAAATGGTCTTTCTTCGTAACCACATTAAGGTTTTTGAGATCGACACAGATACGAAGCTTGCCGTTTTTCTTGGGTACAACCACAATGGGTGATACCCAATCAGTATGTTGAACTTCATAAATGAAGCCAGCATCCAACAATTTCTTAATATCTTCGTCGATTCTCTCACGATAGACAGAGTTAGATCGATAGGGTTTAGCCCTAATAGGCTTAGCATTGTCTTCTAAAAAAATCCTATGGACGACTATTTCAGGTGAGATTCCTTTCATTTTTGTATAATTCCATGCAAATACATCCTTGTATTTGCAGAGTAATGTCTCCAGATCAGCAAGTTGGGTTGATGACAAATGTGCACCAAAATGAACTATTCGATTTATCTCCTCGTCAGGATCTTTAAGGTTTAGTGGAATGGTCTTAATAGGTCCTTCAAAGGAGTTAGAATTTGGTGTAGGTTCCCGATGTGGCTGTGGTAACTGGATAACAACGTCATCCAGTGTAAAGTCTTTGAATTTCTGTGGAAGATCAAAAGGTGGGTCGACAAAAGGTTTGTGAACTTTGGGAATCATCTAAGGTGATTCACTACCGGAGTGGAAGCTTGGTCGGATTGTTTGGTTTTTGTCCTTTTTGACAAGGGCTTGATCGGCTGTTTAAGCTTCTCATGCATTTTTTTTTGACACTCGGTTAATTTTGTATCAATAACTTTAGTTGTTTGTAACCGTGATTTTTGTGGTTTTTGAGTGGGCGGTATTGGTGCCTCACTTATCATATCGTCATCGAGTGTATCCCAGACTTCGTCGGGATACACATCCCATGTATATACTTTGGGTTTGGGCTTGTATGTTTGTGTGTTGGGTACCTTGGATGTCAGCTGGACGTGAGCCAACGGTCTTGGTGTCGTTATCTCCTTAGGAATTGATTTTGGCGGATAAAGTGCATCTATATATAGGAAGGAGTACATGTTCATCCGTCATGTCTACATCATCCATGGAAAGAATACCTTCTTTTGAAACATAGGCAGTAGAGACACTAGGTTTTCCTAGGCACCACGCTATAGGAATTGAGTCAATCATCATAAGTGGGATGATGGGTGTGTCAATGTCTATAGAGGATGAAAAATATCCACCTCTGCTGCAGCAGTTTCAATACGACATTGATTGGAATCAGTACAGTCCACAGTGGCTAGTGCGTGACCCCAATTGATTATGTCCATGGATCTCGTATAGTGACCTTTTGGTTGGATCGGGACGCTATCTGATTCGTCATATGTTGTGGATGACCAATCATCGTATACCTTGGCGGGCTTGACATGGCCTGTTGAGTCAACCGTGACTCGTTTATCGTGGTTACCAGAGGTAATTTTGCTATGCTTCCAATCTTGGACAACACCTGCCATCTGGAGCCAGGGTGTACCAAGAAGGAGTTTATATGTATTGTTATCTTCTGGTAAATCTAAGATGACACAATCTAGCACAAATTTGACACCTGCTATGCGAACTTTTATATTTGATAAATGACCAGCAGGATCAGTAACTTGTTGATCAGCCATGCGAAGTATATATCATGGTTGATTGAGGGTATGGAAGCCCCATGACTTTTCCAATGACAAAGCCATTATATTAACGTCTGATCCGCTATCTAGGATAGCAGATACTGCGGGATAGTCTTTATAGGACAAAGGTAGGGTGATGCTAGTCCCTTTAGCAACACCTATATTCAACAGATTCATAGGAATCTCGGGAATTTCAAAAATCTCTTCTGTTTCCTGCTGTTCGTCAGAGTAGTAGGCAGCTGAAAATTTCGATGGACATAACGTTGAAGCCCAATGAAGGATTTTATTGCGGTATGAAACGACATGGTGAGTTGAGCTTGCAAGAGGTCAGAAAATACTTCAAGTCCCTGTAGGGATTGCTCCTTTTCGGGGATATGAGCTGAGAACAGACTTTCTGTATGTTCTTCCCCTCGCAAAAACTCATCTCAAAACTCATTGTATTGCCTTTGTTCCACCTTTGGGTCTGAGTAATCTTTTGGTAATGTGGAAGCCGTCAAGTGGCTTCCCTACGGGTCAACTGATTTGACATTATTTTGCTGCTGTTCTTGTTGTTGGCATTGTGCTCTAGTGAGAACTCGAACAGGTTCGGATGAGATATGACGTGCTGGAAGGATCCGGTTAGGTTGTTTAGGGCAATCTTTGAAGCTGTGTTTGCGAACACAGTCTGGACATTCTGCATGATATTGGTTTTTAACTTTACAGTCGGCCATGAATGTCCCGTTTCGCCACAAATAAAGCAGCGGTTGCTCATTGGGCCTGTGGCAATAGCATAACCATCTTGGATGGCTAGCTGTGCTGGATTTTCTGGTGGTGTTGAATACTCATCTCGTTTCCACGAGCATGAGTTGTCTGTTTGATATTGTTGAGAACTAACAGATGGAAGTGTTGTATCTTGATTATAGGAGTGATCATAGGAGTTTTCAACAAGATGTGTCTGTGCAGACTCTCGAGGATTGCGATGTTTTTGTGCTCCTAGATCGGGTTGTCCTCGTGGAGGTGGTCCTAAGAGTGCCAATTGTGGCTGAGGTTCATGTCGAGGTTGTCTGGGCAACTCTTGTATATGGATTTGGTTGTTTCGTGGTGGATAGTGCATATGTTGGTAACAAGCGGTTGTCGAGGAGGTTGAGTATGTCCTCCTGACTGGTTGTGAGGCTAGTTCCTCGGGTTATAATAGCAATAAAGAGAGGTATGCCCCATAAAGTCGCAGATGTCACATTTGATCAAGGAAGTATCTGAGACCGGTTGGTATGAAGTGCACTCATTGCCAGTGTGTGCACCTCGACAGTGAGGGCACCACGTGTTCTCTCGTCTATGGTGGATTTGGCCAGTGGGTAACTGACCCGACATCGAACTCTGGATAGACTTAAGAGTGTTTTGAAACTCTTTCATGAGTTTCTCCATCTGTTGTTGGTGTTGCTGGTTAAGCAACTCCATCTGTGTTTTCCACAACTGTTCTCGAGTTTCGTCGTTTGGTCGAGCTTCTTGGATAGCACGATGTGCTCTCCGTTCACGTGGTTCATCGACATCAGAGCCCTCGTCTTCCTCTCGAATGGCGTCAGACATGGCTTGTTTCAATGATGTATATTCATCATTGGAACAAAGTTCACGTCTTATCCATCATGGGAGTCCAACGAGGAATCAAATTATGAGCATAGACTCAGTAGGTTGTTCTTGTACCTGACTTTTTAATCTTTTAAATTGTTCAATATAGTCACGTACTTTCTCGTCTTTTGTCATTTTGATGTTACTTAGCTTGACAAAAGGACTTTCTATCAAGCGAAATGGTTTGAAGCATTTGATAAAGGCCTCCTTCAAGAGTGACCAGTCACGTTTATCTTCACGATCAAGGTTAAAAAACCACTCTCGTGCTCGATCGATCATGGTCATCGAAAAGAACTGTACCATGGCTTCCGGTGATGTCTCGCCATAGACGTCACATGCGTTTTCAAAGACTTGAAGAAATATTTGAGGATCAATGTTACCACCGTACTTAGATAAATCTAGCTTTGGGGTACGTTTTTCAATACGTGGAACATTATTCACAAAAGCTCCGTTTAAGTGAGCTCGTGCATGGTTGTGTTGTACAGATTGGAATGGTTTGGATCTGTTTAATGTCTGCGTAGCTGCGGAATGGCGCCAAATGTTCATAGGTTCCACTCTATCTGTGAACACGGTTCTTTGGGTTTCTTTACTTCTTCGTTCTTTCTTCTATGGTTACGATTCTTACGGATCTTCTTCTTTATTAGAACAGTTACTAGACAGAAGTGTTACTCAGGTTGCAGCGTGTATCTCCCAGCCTGTCAGTGGGAGTCACGGATCCAATACTCAGCTACATGCATTAACCAGCCATGTAACCAGTCTTAGCTCAAGAAGATTAACGTTCTGGAACAGGGAGCAATCCTACCACTATCTACTAAATCAGAAAACAATCAAGAATAAGATTAACTACTCAAACATGAAACAAGAAACAAGAAACTAGATTCCTAACAGCATAGCAACAGTCCAAGAATCAAGAAACACTCATTTCTTGATGCTTAGATTGCCCAAGAACAATCAAGAACTGGAATGTAAGAAAGTATGCAAGATTTACACCACAAACCAGCCTATTTAGTTTACTTGCATGCTGATTCCTACCTTATTCCACAAACAAGAAATGAATCCTAATCCACAACTAAGTAAGAAACAAGGAAACAAGATCCTAGTTAATCTACAATACAAGGAAATCAAGCATGCTCATAGAAACTTCACTCAAGAACATTGCCATGAACAAGGAGCTTAGCAATTATCAAGAACTCGTGGAGGATCCTCTTTATTTGCTCAAGAGAACTTGACAATACATTCAAAGTTCCCTCACAAGACAGGGGAGCCCTAAAATAAGCAAGAAGACTGCCCATGTGGAGCCCAAGTGGCAATTCCACCAAATTAGAAATTACATGTGGAATTTGCCCTTCCACTAAGGTCACCATCAAAAGGTGACTTACTTCAACTAATTTAAGGGGGGTCTACATTTATTTACAAAGCCTAGGAAATATGACTAGCTCCTACATGGTCGTTCCTTCTATGGGATACACCATGTAGGCTCACATAAATATTTCACTGTCATCCTAGCTAGTAATTTCTCGGCTCTCATGCTCGGCTCTCAGCTTCTTCTGCTCTCCTCCTTCTGAGACCTCCCCGGTCATGGGTGAGAGGTATTCTGTGTCTTCGGCTTGGCTCGGCATCTGGGAATTCTCGGCATATAGTCCATTCTTTTACGGACTATATGGTTTTGTGTATTCTCTTTGAAATCCACATTCTATACAAATAGCTATAAAAAACAACAAACCTATACTCTCCTCCAAAGCTTTTAGGTTATATGCATGGTCTTTTCTTCAACCAAAAATTAATAAAAATATTCTTGGAGCAATCACCTATAAATGGTACAAAGCATCTAGACCCTACAAGGGATACAATTGGCATAGGCTCTCAAACATTTGAGTGAACAAGACTCAAGTGCATTCTTCTCACTCCTTCCATGAAATGGTTCATGATGTTGTTTATGCTTTCTTTTATCTACAATAGTTTAAATCACTATGTATTTGTTCATCAAAGTAGCTAGATACATTACCTCCAAATGCCCATAATGATAGTACCAAAGCACATATATCTTAGTGTTTCTTGCAATCACGTGCTTGAACATGTTGATCAGGTCATGTATAGAGCTCTTGTTTTGATTTCTTGTGCCACCAGTTGCCCATCCAAAACTTTATGGATTAGTCCTTTGCTTTCTCCTTCTAGTAGTAGTGGTACATCTCCTACATGAATCTCTTGTATTGATCCCTTGCCACCTACGATTATGTTTTTGGCATTTTCAAAAATCTTATAGCTTAAGCATCAACCTTACTATTATCGGGCTGCTCCAAAGTCTAGGTACCCAGTGTCTTGTTGCACAAGAAGTCCTTTGCTTCAATTTTAACGCATCAACATCCAAAGTTTCGTTCATGTAGACATTAGTGATTTGTTCCTTTTGAGGAAATTTCGGGTTTGATCACTCTCTCAAAATCTACCTGTTGCACATCTTCTTCTACCACTACCATGAGTCACATCATTTTTGTCATCCTTGTCAAGTAATTGAACTACTACTATTCTTGAAGTTTCTTTCAAACTTCCTTTGCAAATACAATCTTGTTAGTCTACGAATCATTCAAAACTAGGCATACGGTGACATGTGCTCTCCATCCAGATTAGTATCATGGCCTTTGAATCTTGAAGTCTCCCTTCTTCATCAAGGGCTGGGGCAAACTTTGGCCCATCAACATATCCCCATATACCCTTCTCCTCCAAAATTATAATCATCTTCCACTTCCAAAACATAAAGTTTTCCTCTTCAAATGTTCAAATGACTTTGACTTTTGCTTTGCATACTACTGTAGCTTCCAATTTTTTGAGTTTTTATCTATCCTTGTTGGATGCTTTGAACGATCCTCAAGTGACAATCAAAGAATGCATCAAGTTCTACATAACAAAGAGCCTGCAAGTAGCTTCCACACCTGACTAGGGTCAAGGGCTTTTTCAATTAACTAACCATCTATTTCTACAACTAGCTAGTAGTTTAGTGATCTTGCAAACTGTGAATTGCGAGTAGATGACTTATTGACAAGAAGTTTCCAATGAAACTAGAATGGGATTTTTCAATGATATTTTTTTAAGTTGAATTTGATGCCAAATGTGGGTACTTCATTTCTAAGGATATAATTATTCGTTCAAGAGGGAAGTAGGTTACATCCCCAACTAATCAGGGTTATGCTAGGACCAATAAGGATTGATGACTTAAGACTAGCATAAGATAGTTGGTATTGGGCCTAGGATTGAAAGATACTCTTGTAGTTATGGCTATGAGTGGTCGTAGCTATTTAAATAACTACTACAAGAAATAGAAAACTGACTTGGGAAGGCTTTGCAATTACAAGTATTTTGTTCAGCTAGAGAGAATTTCATGCTCGTCTTGTCAAAACTTTAGGTTTCTCCTTTTGCTTTATCTTGCATAGCAAAGGCGCTTTTGCAAGATAAAAGATAGTCTAACTCTATAAAAGATTGTAAACTATTCTTGAGTCCTTGTAGTCAAGCCTGTCAAGTGAGTGTAGGCTATTTTGTTGGACACTAAAATCTGCATCAACAAGTTCGCACCAAAAAAAACTCCTCCCCAAATCATAGTTTGAAAGGGAACACGAATGGGGGGTTGCCTGGACCCTTGGGAATTGGAACAGTTCCGGGAAAATACAGGAAAAGCCACATCATCACATACAATTCTCTCCAAAAAAACAAAAATGAAATTTACTCAAGGACTTCGATTATAGGTATTAGTTGGGAGGGCAAAAATAGGCCTGGGAGCAAAGAACTTGGGTCAAATAGGAAAACATTTGTGCTAGAAGGGAAAAAGGCTACTCAAAAACCTTGAAATTCTGCAGGAATGAACAAAGCTGAAACCAATTAAAAACCATGGGGGCAAGTGCAGCATAGCTTTCCTATAATGGGAGAGCTAAAAACAGACAGAAGCAATACCTCCCCAACACTCATCAAAGCAACTAAATTTCCTACTTTTTTCTCAAACAATGCAGAATATAAACAAGAAAACTAGCCCAGATGTGACTTGGGTTTCAAAAGATTATTACTTTGTGTACAACACTGTTATACATGTAATACTTGTCAGTCTTCAAAAAGCATTAAGACGTCAGAATAATCTTTTCGTTCTCACTTTTGAATCTCAGCACTAGTTTTGACCTTTTTTGGCATTTCTTGAGTTCAGTTGGCTAATAAGACATATGGAGTGCATCCTCAGGAGCGTACTGCAAAGCTACCTTATTGAGCAGGCGCATTTACAATTGCCATGATCTCTTCATTCTCACGTTTGATTGTAATCAGCACTAATTTTGACATTTTTTTTTTGTCTTTTAAATTCAATTGGATAATAAGCCATCAGGAGTGTCCTCATTAGTGTATTACGAAGCTACTGTACAGCAAGCAGGTGCATTCCAATTTCAGTTCACTTTTCATCCTCATTTATGAATCATAGCTGCATGTTCTGTTCCAGAACGTGATCCAGGAAATCCCCTTAGGGTTCCCAGAACGCAGACTAAATTTTTCATTTTTTCTCAAAAAAGAGAGAATTTATACTGTTTTTTTATTTCTTTTTGTATTGATTTGTTTAGACAGTCTGTAAATTTCTTTTCTTCTGTTATTAAGGTTTACTTTTAGGCTATTTTTTTTAAAGACAAAAAAAAATCTCTGGACCGTTGGCGATCTGGAACACTCATTCCGATCGCAATCCGCTGCAAAGCTGTTACGAATGTATCAGCACTAGTTCCGGTTTTTTTCGACCTTTCTTGAATTCAATTGGCTAATACTGGAAGAATCTAATAAATACCTTTGTCCAAATTTTGTGCACTTCATTAAGCACATATTCTAGTTACTAAAAAAGGCTTTATTTTCTATATTTAATTGTTGATAGTAAAAAAGGCTTATACAATATATATATATAATATATATATATATGCTAGCAAGGACTGAACAAGAAGATGCTATTAGAAAAAGCAGATGAAAGCCTAAATGTTAATTCATGATGCAGGACTTACAGCTATCAAAAATTTGATGGTCCTGCAAGCCAATAAGGCATTTTCTAAGTGCTGAGCTAAATGTACAATCTGAGCAGGTAGATCAACAAGCTGCCAATAAGTTTGGAAAGAGTATCAACAAAATTTGATACAAGTTTAGTGGAAGAAACAACAAAGCAAAACCGGCTAACAGCATTCTGGAATCCTAAACAGTAATGAGTTTGACAAGTTAAATGCTACATTATAGCTTAGGCACATAGATCGAGGGGGTGTCTAAGTGAATTCAAGGGAAGAGTTGACACTGACCTATTGCATGAGTCTGACTGTGCAACTTATCAACATGTCGAACAGATGCCAGAACAGCAAGTATATGTTCCATGCCAGCCAAAACATATGCCAAGCCTTCAGTAGACACCAGCCATGTTTGATGTTTGGCTACTATGGGGTTGGTAAGAACCGTTCAACAAGTCCAAGCAGATGCTGCTAACAAAGCTTTACCGTGCCATCCCAGCAGGATGCTACCTTCATTCTTCAGAATCTCGTAGCCTTGAGAAGCAGAGCTTCCCCTAATGAGATATTCTGCATTCATTTCTGCTAAGTTGCTTAAAGGAATATTATAAAATCCAGCTGAAAGAAAGTGGTGGCGCCACCGCTGAAAACCCTTATATTGTTCCACCCTAGCAAACCTCTCACGAACTATGATGTCCATTATCTCGGGCATAAACAAAACCTTTTCAATAAACATAATGGCTTCATTGTCCAGATTGCCAGCTCCCAACAAATCAGACAAGGAAGAGTAATAATTTAGGGTTTCTAGAAACCTTCTTTGCAAGTAAGGGCTGTTGTCATCTAATTCATTCTCCACCAAAGTAACTACTCTAGGAGATAGTCCCTTCACAATGTTAAATATGGTAGCAATCGAAGTAGGGGAGTCTCCAAGCATCTTATGAAGACCAAGCACAAAATTCACTGCAACAGGCTCTTTGTCTCTCACTGAAAGCATAGCAGATGTCAAGTTTTCAGGCTTTGCTACCACAATTTGAAAATCAAGAAGGATATTGTGCGCTTTTGCAAAATTACACAACCTCTCACCAGCAAAATGCATCTCATCTTGTTGAAAGCCTACGGCAGTTATACGTAACCTTCGAGGATTTCCAGGCTTTAGGGCAAAATCTTGCAGAAACGAGGCCCACTGGCCACCAAAGCTTATCCCGAAATCTATCACGTGGATGCTCTCCTCTCCCTCAAGAGCCTCCAGGATTGCTTGATTTGCCATGAAATGAGCAAAACTTAGAAAAGGAGAAGCTTCACAAAATTTGGTATGTGCTGTCACTTTTTGGAGAAATTCCAGAGGAGATAGAATCTGGCATGAAGTTTGAGGAACACTCACCAATCGTGCTGCCAGTGCTTCCCTGAAGTAGAAGATCACACGCTGAATGTATTTATGTTGTGGCAATGGGTATTGATTGAGCCGCGCCAATATCGAACGAGCAACATCCGGATCGCCTGTGTCTAATGCTTCCACCAACCGAAACAGCTGGTTCACTAAAATGAGCCCCTCATTTGCATTCTCACTTGTTTCTTGTGCAATAGAGCGAAGTTGTAGTTCGTGTTTATCACTTGAGGCGAAGCCAATGGATGATTGGTCAGATGCACCCCTTTGGAGATCAAAATGCTTAAATCCAAGTAAAGTTTCATCTTTCATCAATCCCATTTGCAACTTAGTTTGCCATGTTGCCTCTCTATCTGGGTTCGTCCCCAGGTGTTTATGAAACGGGCGTTCCATTCCAAATGAAGGGTATGCTGCTTGATGTTGATTCTTCTGACCTGTAATCTGATAATATGCTTGTGATTCGGATTGATCAGATCCAGCTTGCTGCAGCATGTTTTCATTGATTTGCTGATAAAACCCCAGTGGATGTTGAGAACCTGCAATGGAAGGTACCTTAGAATGCTGAAAAGAATGCTGTTTGCCCAAGTTTGAGGTTGCTGAATAGGTTAGTTGATCTGAGGAGCCAGCAGCCAGAGTGTTTTGGCTTATGAAAATCCCTTGTGCCAGAGATGGTTCAGACAAGTTCAGACAAACTGTTGGGGACGAGGACAGCAACTGATTATGTGAGAGAAGAGCTGGAATTCCTGAATGCGACATGGTCTTGACTTGAGACCTGAGAATTTTTGAAGCTGCATCCTGGTTGTTGTTGTAGATGGAGGGAAATCCACCGCGCGTCTGAACATTCATGTGGTGACTGCTGTTAACGGATGGCAAAGACAGAGTATTTTCATGGGATAGAAATGTCACAGAAGGGTGTGCAGAAGAACTAGATTCACGACAGGAATTAGAAGGAGAAGGTTCTGTAAACTTTTGAATCCATGGAGCTTGTGCTAAAGCTGGAAAAGACGTTCTTGTACTTTCTAACATAGAAAAAGCAGATTGCAAAGAGCATGCGGCCTTCAGATTGTCTGAAATGTGACTTGGGTTTGCAAAAAGAGCTCTTGTGGTTGCTTGTGGTGGCGATAGGAGTGGGCAAGGGCTTTCAGGTGTTCTATCTTGAAACTGAACGTGTAGTTTTGGCACCAAGCTTTCATCGAATCCTACCCCAATCAAAGATTCTGCTTTCATTGTTTCTACCTGATCATTTTCCTCAAGGAGCCATCTCATAAGGGACTGATCCGGTGGTGCAGCAGCAGGTGACTTGCAAATCATGCTGTCTACGTTCTCCATACCACACTGTAATGCTCCTGCAGGATCTTCATGCACAGGAAGCTCAGAATAGCCCTGCAAATCTATTAGCAACTCATCCAGACCACGATTTCTGTTCTCTTCACACCTCCACTGGCCATTCTTCTCTCCTCGGTTAGAGAATCCATATAAAATTTCTGATGTAGTGTTGCAGCCTTGCTCACTAGGGATTGCAGCCGATCCAGATCCCTCTCCTCCACTGAAGTTATAGCCTTCTCCAGTCTGATCCTCCAAAATATTTCTAGTAGCTGTGGGGATAGCCCTTGGAAAATTGCCAACTTGAAAGCCATGTCTATTTTCCTCCAGTGTGCTTCCTACGCAAGTGGTCTCCCATTGTTTACCAGGAGGAAAGATGGAAGGCGAACTAGAGCGTGCGACAAAACAGACACTCGGAGCTCTTTCTACATTTGCTTTCTCATTATTGCCAAAAAAATTCCTTCCTTCTGTTCTCAGAAACGGTGGTATGCCGCTACCTCCATAACTAATCTGTTCATGTGCAGTACAGTTGCTTCTTTGATACTGTTTCGTGTGCCAATCACCCGTATTGGAACGTCTATGCCAGCTTTCGACTGCTTCTTCCTTGAAGTTGCTTTCACCAACTTCTCCCTCAAGCATGCTCCCGTCCATGCATGTGAATGACATCCTTGAATGCTGTCCCTGTTCTTGCCCAAGATATCCACCTCCATCAGCTTTTCTCTCACTGTCATCATATAAAGATGACGAAGAAACCGTAGGTCTGTCGTCAAGCGACCCTGAAATGGAAGATACTGCCCTGGAGGAAGGGCTGGGGCTTCCAAGATCCAGAACTGAAGTCGGCTCTGACGTTCCAGTGTCCCAGGCCTTACATGTTCCTTGGAATGGGACCGAGCTCACACTAGGCTGGATGTGCAGCAAAGACAATGACGATCCATTGACCCTGTTAGGCATTCCATACAATCAACTTCCAAACTGATTCTTCAAGATTAGCAGATTCGAAGGTCCAACTGGCGAAACAATATAGATATACGGCTTCTAATCATCCAACCCTCAACAGTTGTAAATTTCATGGTTAATAAACAAGCTTTGTAAGTTTCATGGTTAAATAGCGAGCTTCGACACATTAATAAAGACAGGCATACACATGTACAAATCACATAGATAAACAGATTCTGATCAAAAGATCTCAACACACGACATTCTTATCAAAACGAACAGCTATTCTTCGTCCTAGAATGCAACTTAGAGCGGGAAGTTGATGGAGCACTTGCTCCTCATTGTAAATACATCTCACTCTATCAGTTTCATCTTGTCTTGCGCATAGCTAACTACGGATTTTCTTTTGACAATCGCGAAGAAAAGGATTACTTGTTACTCACAATGAGGAGAACCGCATTTTCTGAACGCCGGAGTTGCAGATCTTGAACTTTTACTTCCATAAATAAGATAAAAGCTGCTATGGATCCTTACAGTTTTTGGCGCTTCAACGTGAACTTCTGTTTCTCTCTTTCTAGGAGAACAAGACAATCTGGCAGCTATTGAAAAAAGTAAGTAATGAAATAGCAGTCTAAGGCTGCAAGAACTTGGAACATTGGCTTTTTCTAAGAAGTTTAAGGAAACTTTGGCGTGGAAGACAGGGATTGATTGCAATTCAAGCTGTGTAATGAACGACTACAAGGAAAGAGAAGACGTGGAGACGTTGATGAATATTCCAGAAAGACCAAACTGAAACACTGTCACGGGCTTTAGCATTTAGAGGTGAATGCAGTAAAGCTATAAAGCGATGCAAAACTTTACATTAATTATAGAAGGCTAGTGGAAGGAAAGAAGAGAGCAACAAAGCTTCTAGGCGCTAGAACTTTGAGAAACAGAGAAAGTACATACAGGCAGGGAGCAGCCAAAGCTACCTCAAAAAAATGACATGTCGATCTGATGTACTAACAAGAACCGAAAGGACGAGACCAAAAAAGCTAAATGATCATCATAATTCTGCTAAAGCCGACGACAAATAGTATACCAAGAAGATCGTGGAACCAGAAATTTCATAAAGCAATTGCACAATGAGAGAGAGAGCGTCAGAACGACCACGAACCAGGAGCAAGAAAGCTGTTCGACCACTATTAACTCCAAAAGGCAAAAAGTACAAGAATTATTACACAAATAAACAAGTGATCAAATAGCTTGCACGTTCCAATGCCGAGGAAGAAAGCGCGCAGGAATGCGACAAGCTCCCGTACGCCATCGCAGAAACACGAAGCTCTTCCACACAATTTGCTCTGTAAGGAAAAGGATCGTGGGCAAACAAGATAGAGCTCCCGAAAAGTAAGAAAAGCTTCGCTTCCGCTGATCGTAGGCAGACGAGCAGGCAGACGAGCAGCAGCAGCAGAGCAGAGCAGAGCAGAGCGCTGCAGCAGGAGAAAAGAAAACAGAAAAAAAACAAAATGAAAAAAAAAGGGAATAAAGAAAAGGAGAAAAAAGGATAAAGAAAAAAGAAAGAAAAAGAAAGGGGGGCCTTGGGAAGGGGGGGGAGGGGGCAAGTGGCGCAAGGCTGTTTCTGAGCTGGGGTCACACACCCTCAAATGTGGGCCATAGGGGGGACCAAGGGCAGGCCCTTTGTACCCACTTAAAGGCAGCAAGCGTGAGTGGTGGGTACCCCTTTTAGCTGACCCATGACCTGCCCTGCTCTGCCCTGTATATAGCTGGTACCCATGGGGGGTTGGAAAATGACTCCTGAACAATTTTTTGTATGTGCCTCCTGAACTATTTGCCTAATAAACCCTTTTAACTAGTTCTTTAACATTTCCCACTATTGTCTTCCAATAAACCATGAGAGACCATGAGTTCAATACCCCATCACTTCCATTCACACAAACCAAAAGCCATTGTCATCCAATAAAACATGAGGTCATCGGTTCAATACCCAATCCCTCCTTTCCATTGACATAGAACCGAAAGGCATTGTCCTACAACAAATGGTGAATTGGTCAGGATTTACGGTAGTCTCATTAAGGTTGGGAGTTCCAACTCAAATCATCTCACAAATAGGGACATACAAGAGAAGGGAAGCAAGTTTTTACTACCATTCAAGTATTATTTTTTATTTCTCTTTGATCATCTCACAAGTGAGGACATGCAAGATTAAAAAACAACATTTCCTGCCCTTAAGGTATTATAGTTCTTGGTGTTTAGCTTATTACAGAGTATTATTGATATTGATTTGCATTTCTTGTTGTTGTTGCATGTCCTCATTCGAGTTGTACTTAGTGAATTGGTTATTTAAACATCCTCCATCACACATGGGACTATTCAAAAGCGATTTCATATTAAGTTTTGGTTATTTTCATCTACAAAGTTTTTTTTTTCTCTTATATGACATCACATACTAAAGTTGAAATATGCCTTTAATGTTTTTTATGAATATGAATTTTTATGTTTCTTCCAAACTTGGGTATTATTTTTATTTCGAGTCCATGAAATTTGGTTTGTTCCTTGCAATTTGAGCATTTTTCAAAAAGCATGACAAATGGCAACACATTAGATCAAAAATCTCATGAGACCTGGTAGTGCAAGTGTTCATGTTACATGAGCATCCCTTAGCACACCACACATACACGTTGCTTTTTTTAGTGAATTGTAACCAATGTTTTCAACAAAATCATGTGAACAATAAGACTTCTAATCACACCATCTAGAACCATACTCAAGAAGTATCAACTTGCATTATTAAGATACAACCCCCTAAGAATCATGATTTGGTCCTAAACTTGTCATATATGAAAACAATGTGGTATGATTGACTAAATTTACATTGATGCAAGCTTTTCTTGAATTATACTAGAATATAAAGACAATTTATATAATATTGCAAAGGGTCTTCCAGCAAGTGGTGAGGACTTTATTTCCTCTCCTTAAGATAAGAGTTCGACTCCAATCTCCTACACATAATGAGGACATGAAAGAAACAATTATAGCGATGGCTCAAGCAACTACCAGAAAAAAAAATTGCAACTATAGCAATAGCTTCAGCAACTACCATGTGCAATATGTAGGTCATGCATCTCATAGGAAGGCCAAGCCAAGAAGGAACACATGAATATTAAAAAAAAAAAATCAAGGTATCCACTCACAAACTCCTACAACTAATAATTGTCCACTTTGGCCAACAAAGAACTCTGTATCCACCAACTCTCCCCACCATTAAAATCTTCCAAAGCAAGAGAATCAATCAACTTTGAATGGACCCAATTACTCTTTGAATGTCACAATAGATCAATCCACCAAGAAAATTTTATCAATTCCTCTATAACTCTTAACTTATCAAAGAATTGATATCTTTGATGAGTCTCTTTCCCTTCGACATCTACTTAAAACACAATACATGTAATGTCACCAACCGCCTTCAACAAAGACAAAATAACGACAACTACAACTACTCAAGCTGGAACCTAATAACAACAAGTACTTAAACAAATGATCATCTCAAAGCAATTACATCATTACTAGAGCTTTTCAAAAGAGGAACAACCATAAAGAATGGTACACCATTAAAAATACACTCATGTACTAACTGATTCAGCAATGTAATGTCATTATGATATCACAAGACCTAATTTCATGATCTAGATAATTTAGCCACCATAGCTAGAGCTTCTCCCTTCACCCCAAGGTTCATGTTTGACAATTTTTAAGGGAATGCGGCTTTGTCAATGCAATAGCATCATAATTTACAACATTTTCATTTCAAAACAACATATAACCACATTAAAAGGCCTAGTTAATGTTGAAGTCATTGGGCTCCTAGATGCCCCTTATGTTCATTGTTGGCCATTTGCGATATATGCCCAATGCACGGAACAAAGAAATAAGGAGGGCTTCCACAGCCTCCCTTTTGAAAAGCATTGTAAATAAATAAAAGTCAAACACCACATAAAAGTGCACTTGTATCACACAAAGCGCCATTAGGTGAAGCGTTACATAAAATAAGCGACTAGATTTTGTTCAGTGCATCGAAGCACCATAGGATATTATGCAGTGTGGCTCAAATAGTTTATTATCAAAAGCATTATAAAGTCAAGTTACTTGCCAAATAAATAAATAAAAAGGCAAGTCACCTTAGACTACTAAGTTTAGAATTGAGCCAATAAGAAAGGGCCACATCAACTCATTTGGACCCAACTATGTAAGTGCCAGATCCTTTGTATTTGAGGTTCACAACTTTGTTGGAGGGTTTGCGGATCCCGAGGCAACCCTACTAGTTAATAAGTGAGATGGATTTGGCACCCTGCGTGTGTAAGTCCACCAACCCGATGATCACATAGTTATTTGATAATTAGAAAGTCAATAAAAAGGACTTTAGTCCTTTTTGCGGGACTTTTAATGTCGCATGGGCCTAAATGTCAAGTTAGTGAATAAAGTTGGGACTCCCACCAAAATTGTTTCAAATTCAAATTAAAATTGGTTGCCTCCACTTTTTGAATAGGTTCCCACTCTTTTTTAAGTTTGAATAGTTAGGGAGGTAGAAATGGACCAATAGGATTTTGAGGCCAAGATCCTCCTCTCTACTATAAATAATGCCAAACTCGAGTTTGAAAATCATGTTCATATCCTCATTTCAATACAAGCAGATTGGTTCTCTTATGGAATGGATTTGTGAATGTCCTTGCTCTCTATCACTTTTCCTCCATCTCTCATGCTTTTATTGTATTTGCTAATTGTTGGATTCGATTATTATTGGAATTGCATGTTCTTATGCTTTTTGTGAGAGAGAAAGGGGGAGAGAGAAAGAGTAAGCTATCTTCATTGTGGATCATAGTGTTAACGGTTGTAGTGTAAACTGGTGTTAATGGATGTTAGAGTTAGATGTGGATCTTCCATTCATGCTGAATTCTGAGATATGCTATCACTGTCATGGGAGCAAACCTACACGTGACAACTAACTTCATCTCCTTGATGCTAGATTGCTTAGATCTTGGGTTGAGGATAGGCTAGGAAAGAAACCCACTACAAATTTTGCGCCGTTGCCGAGGAGCTACGCGAATTTTTCAGTTTGCAACATGTTTGTTGGATGGTTAGCTTGCATTAGGCATCTTGTTGTGGCATGAATAGTGTTAAATCTATATTTAGGTTAGTTTGGAAGAGATTTTACCTGATTTGAGTGGATTTTCTTGTTTGAAATCTATTTGATTGTTGAACAGGGAAAATATCTAAATCCAAGAAAAGTCAGTACTAAGTGCATTCCACAAAAGGATTCACTCTATTGCAAACAGGACTTTTCCTTCAAATATTTGACAGAACTATCATTCCTCTGAAATCCATTTATGCAAAAGAGATATCCAAGGTTTAAGACATTTAACCACTTTGACTTCAGAATTTATCTGACTGCCTTGTGAATTTTGCATACAAGGTGCTACTTATCCTTCAGTTCGTATCCCTCTGGCCACGACATATAGATCTCCTCTTTGATAGTTCCATTGAGGAAAGCGGTCTGGACATCCTTGTGATGGACTTTGAGGTCTGTTGCAGCTACAAAGGAGAGTAGTGGTCGAATTGAAGCATGTTTGACAACTGGGTTGAAGGTCTCGGAATAATCCAGATTTAGAATATGGGAGAAGCCTTTGGTGACAAGTCTGGATTTATATTGATTGAGTCTTCTTTAGGCATCATACTTCACCTTGAATATCCATTTGCATGGCATCGGATCTCGATCCTTTGGTAGCACAGTAATAGTCCATGTTTGATTCTCAATTAGAGAATCGAATTCGGTGTCCATTGTAGCTTTCCACTAGTCAGCATCAGCAGTAGACATTGCCTCAGAAACTGTGTTTGGTTCCTGCACAAAGTAGCAGGTCGGATCATCCATAAATTGGGATGGAGGCTATCTGAATCGGTTCGATCTTCTAAGTTGAAATTCGATTCTCTGATGTGATACAACTCGTTGAGGTTTAGACTCATTGTCGGAGGCAGTGTCAAATTTTTGATCAATCCTGAGTTCGAAACTGTTGACTCTAGAATTGGAAGTTGATGTAGCTTTTTTTGTGATCAATGAATTGGTCTTCCACAAAAACGACGTCTCTACTTGTGAACGATTTCTGAGTGTCCATATTGTAGAGCTTGTATGCCTTGTGATATGGGGAATAGCCGATGAAGACTCGAATAATTTTGAGTGATGGCTTTGATCCTGTCCACACCTCATAAGGTGTTTTGCCATTTAGAGTCTTTGTAATGGATTGATATTGTAGGTAGGTAACCGTAGTAGCAGCTTCTGCCCAAAAATTCTTTGGAAGAGAGGCATGGGCTAGCATGCTCTTGGCACTTTCGATGAATGTCCAATTCTTCCTTTCAGCTACACCATTGGATTGTGGTGAGTAGCTTGTCATGTATTGTTGATGTCTCCCATTGGCCATGCAGAAGTCCTTGAATTTTGTGGAGATAAATTCTCGCCCTCCATCAGTGCGTAGAGCTTTGATCCAATAGACGCCTTGAACTACTTGAAGAACTTGAATGCTTCTGATTTCTTTTTCAGAAAATAAGTAGCGGTCCTTCGAGAGAAGTCATCGATGAAGGTTAGGAAATAGAGAGCCCCCCCTGTAGAAGCAGTCTGCATTGGGCCACAAATGTCGCTATGTACAAGATCCAACAAACATTTGGAAGTATGAACTGAATCGGAAATAAAATAACTTATAGCATGCTTTCTGATAATACAGCTTGACAAAATTTCCAGAATTCACACGTGTGGGGAATGTCCACAAGAGTGACTGATCTTAATTAAGCTTTGTGATTGGCACTATAACCTGATTCTAGATTGATCAACAAAATCTAGTTCAGAAGAAATGACTAATCCACAATCTAGCATGCTAATCAACAGAATATAATAGCAATGACCAAAGAATGAAAAAAATACAAGATTTCAATGTATGAGCATTAGCCTCAACACGAGTTAGAGAGAGAGAGCTAGGGAGATAACAAGCAATATTTGTTTAGATCCAAAATGACATGAGATAGCTCCAAAACTTTGGTTCTTCATTATCAATTGTGTGGAGAGCTACACATATTTATGGAGATTGAGGTAGCTCGAGGTAGAATCATATCTATCCATTCCAAAATGACATCTAGAGTCTATGTGACATTTGTCACTTGTCATGCATGAAATTCTACCAACTTTTTACAAGTGTACTAGTTCTAACTAAAAATGTCCAAATCATCATGCATGTGTCCAATAAACTTTGTGCATGCCTTGCATGTCACTATGGATCACTTACAATTAATGCATGTGAGTTGCCATGAGTTTCTACAAGCATAATCATGCTAATTCTATGTCTACAAACTATATGCAAGTTGCATTTATCAAACTAGGCAATACATAACCATTAGCTCGAGTTCTATGTAGGCCAAACTTGGCATTTTGCATTAATGAGCTACATACTTGCATGGTACAACATTTGTAGCAAGCCAAGAAATCAATATGGATTGTTTTTCAATTTTAACACTCCTCCTAAAAATGATCTATATTGATTTGAACATGGATCTTGGTATAACTCCAAGGTTGGCTCTATGCTTGTTGAAGGAACTTTTGCTCAAAGGTTTGGTGAGCATATCTGCAATGCAAGATGATGTGTCGATGTGCTCCAATTTGATTTCACCTCCAATGAGCTTCTCTCTCACGAAGTGATGTGCAACTTTGATATGTTTGCTCCTTGTATGAAATATTGGGTTGTTGGCAAGGGCTTGAGCTGAAATGTTGTCACACATGATCATAGGTATATTTCCTTCCATAATTATCTTTAGCTCCACTAGTAACCTCTTGATCCAAAGCACTTCCTTTGTTGTTGTAGTGAGTGCCTTGTACTCAGCTTCACATGATGAGAGTGATATAGTATCTTGCTTTTTGGAAAGCCAAGATATCAAGTTTCCTCCAAGATATATGACATAAGCACTTGTAGATTTCCGATCTGCTCTATCACTTGCAAAATCCGAGTCAGAATAACCAATAATAGAAAGATCTTCACTTTTATATAATAAACCAAAATCAAAAGTTGAAGATATATATCTAAGCACTCTCTTGGCCTTTTTCCAATGATAAATTGAAGGATTTTGCATAGCCTGGCTCAACTTATGAACACTAAAGCTTATGTCAGGTCTAGTTATTGTGAGCGAAATTAAGGAGCCTATAAGACTTCTAAAAAGTGTGATGTCCTCGAAGGATCTTTCATCACCTTTGTTAGAGTCCTTTACATTTTGCTCCATAGGTGTTTCTATACTCTTACAATTCAACATATTGAACTTTTTTAACCTTGAAAGAGCATACTTAGATTAACATATGAAAGCTTTATCTTTAATAAAGTCAATCTCTAATCCTAGAATATAGTGTATTTTTACAAGATCTTGCATCTTGAATTCTTTTCCAAGTGCAATCTTGGTTTCCTCAACTAACTTGATACAACTTCCTGTCAGAATGATATCATCAACATAAATAAGAAGGATGACAATATCTTAATCAAAAAACTTGACATATAAGGAAGGATCATAGTTACTAAGATTAAATCCTAGTGACTCAAGAAAGGTGTTAAGTCGAGAATACCATGACCTTGGGGCTTGCTTTAATCCATATAAACTTTTGAAGAGCAAGCAAACTTTTCCCTCATCATGGATGAACCCAATAGGTTGATCCATATAGATCTCTTCTTCTAGATAGCCATTTAGAAATGCATTAGAAACATCTAGTTGAAGAATTTGCCAATTGAAAAAATTATGATTCTAATTGACACCATCTTTGCAACTGGGGCAAAGGTCTCCTCATAATCAAGTCCATATACTTGAGCAAATCTTTTGGCACAAAGCCTAGCCTTGTACTTGTTGATTGTGCCATCTTGATTATACTTGACTCGAAAAACCCATTTGCAACCAATGGTATGCTTGTTGGATGGAAGATCCACAAGTTCCCATGTATTACTGGCCATCAAAGCATCATATTCTTCCTTCATGGCAAGGTACCATTCCTTTGAGTTGATAGCATCATATACATCCTTCGGCTCCTCATGAGAAATAAAATAGGCACAATTAGTGGAGTTGATTTCCACTTGCTTTCCTTTATCTTCATAGGTAAGTCTTCTAGGCTCGGATCTTTCTCTTTGAGATCTCCTTGGTGAAAAAATTCGAGGTGACTCCTCCTCAAATCTCGGCCCCATCTCTCCATGATGATCTTCAAGGGTGATGATTGGAGTATCTTTGTGAGAATCTTTGAACTCGGCCTTCTCAAGAATGTATTTTTGATCTTCATGGAATATCACATCTCTACTCTCAATTATAGTTGAGGTAGAGGGAACATAGATCTTGTAGACTTTCTTGTTGGATGCATATCCAATCATGATCTCTTTAATAGAATTAGGATCATCTCTTTTCCTTGTTTCCAAGGGCATATTAACAAAGCAAGTACAACCAAAAACTCTAAGGTGATCTACCTTAGGTTTTTTCTGAAACAAGACTTCAAAAGGTGATTTTTCAGCAAGAGCATTGTGAGGTAATCTATTGCACAAATAGTTTGCACAATTTATAGCTTCACCCCAATATTGAATAGGCAAAGAAGCTGCTATTTGAATTGCTTTAGCACACTCACATAAAGATCTATTTTTCACAGATCAAATGCTTTTTATCAAGCTATAACACTGCTATTTTTGGATCTATAAGTGAAGAGAACAAAGGGACTGAAAAACTCTGATTTTCACACGTGCGAAATTCCAAAATTTCGTACTTCCTCAATTTAGGTCAAAAAATTCAGTTCAAGTCCGATTTGATCCAAATAAACTTCAAAGAAAGGTTAGAAAAAGTGCAAAACTGCTTTTTTGCTCGATTTAGCTCTCAGTTTCTTGTACAATCAAGGTTGTTAGCATGCAAATCTTAATGTGGCTCTGATACCATGACAAAATTTCTAGAATTCACACGTGTGGGGAATGTCCACAAGAGTGACTGATCTTAATTAAGCTTTGTGATTGGCACTATAACCTGATTCTAGATTGATCAACAAAATCTAGTTCAGAAGAAATGACTAATCCACAATCTAGCATGCTAATCAACAGAATATAATAGCAATGATCAAAGAATGAAAAAATACAAGATTTCAATGTATGAGCATTATCCTCAAGAGAGAGCTAGAGAGATAACAAGCAATATTTGTTTAGATCCAAAATGACATGAGATAGCTCCAAAACTTTGGTTCTTCATTATCAATTGTGTGGAGAGCTACACATATTTATGGAGATTGAGGTAGCTCGAGGTAGAATCATATCTATCCATTCCAAAATGACATCTAGAGTCTATGTGACATTTGTCACTTGTCATGCATGAAATTCTACCAACTTTTTACAAGTGTACTAGTTCTAACGAAAAATGTCCAAATCATCATGCATGTGTCCAATAAACTTTGTGCATGCCTTGCATTCACTATGGATCACTTACAATTGATGCATGTGAGTTGCCACGAGTTTCTACAAGCATAATCATGCTAATTCTATGTCTACAGATTATATGCAAGTTGCATTTATCAAACTAGGCAATACATAACCATGTAGCTCGAGTTCTATGTAGGCCAAACTTGGCATTTTGCATTAATGAGCTACATACTTGCATGGTACAACATTTGTAGCAAGCCAAGAAATCAATATGGATTGTTTTTCAATTTTAACACAACTTTCACATGGAGAAGTTGGTTTGCTAATAGAAGGAAGCTCTTGCACTAGATTCTCAGACAACATTTGCTGAATATTGTTGAAGTTAAGATGGCCTAATCTGAAATGCCAAAGCATATCAATTGATTCAGAAGTGGATGTATGAAGAGCTTGACTATTAGAAGAATAACAATGGCTGAGTTTGTATAGATAGTAGCTTCTTTACCCAAAATCTAGAACTTTTTGAGACTTGTCAAGATTTGTGCAACCATTTATATCAAATTTGACCCTCCAACCTGAATCAATGATTTTGTTGATTGAGAGCAGATTTTTGGTCAAATTTGGAAGTGGAGAACATTGGACGACAACTTGACTTCACCTTTCTGAAATTCAACTCTGATTGTTCCTTCACCCTTGATGGAATGAGATGAGTTGTCTCCCAGTTGCACAACTCGAGAGTGAGTGAATGGCTTGAAATCCTTGAACCAATCTTGATGGCAAGTCATATGTTGAGTTGCAATATCACGTTGTTCTTTGACCTTGGTCATAAAAGCTACTTCATCTTCCTCTTGTTGCTGGATCGAGTGACTGCTTGTAGCACTATGTGCTTGTTGTTGGAACTATTTTTTTTTCTCATTGTTGTATTTTAAAGTTCTACAATTCTTGATTTCATGCCCAGTCCTCTTATAGTATCTGCAAAATAGTTTCTGCATTGGTTGGAATGATGAAGAGCTCAAACTCGATCGTGAACCAAAATTTGATCTAGATTGCATGTTGTTCTTATTGTCAAGATAAGCTGACTTTGTAGATCTCTTGGGTCTGACTTCTGATTTTTGGAATATAGAGTCTGAAGATACGATCCTGAGCTTGAGGAGGATGTAGTTCTTCTAATATCCTCTTGTAGAAGCATTGAAATTACTCATGAAAGAGTGAAATGTTCCTAGGTTGATATTACCATGACCTAATTTTCATAGGCATCAGGTAGATTCGATAATATAGTCATAATAGCATCATAATCTTCTATGACTA
The DNA here is from genome assembly GCA_029204225.1 of Diphasiastrum complanatum. Lineage (NCBI taxonomy): Eukaryota > Viridiplantae > Streptophyta > Lycopodiopsida > Lycopodiales > Lycopodiaceae > Diphasiastrum > Diphasiastrum complanatum. The sequence goes on from CM055097.1 coordinate 63,110,456, forward strand.
AGCCAGTTGCAATCATCAGCTCCATAAGATTTTTGAAAGTGTTGAGATGACTCGAAACACTATCTGCATCAGACATTCTCAAGGTGAAGAATTTCTTCCTCAAATGAAGCTTGGAGGTGATGTCCTTGATATCGTAGAGAGTTGCTAGGATGTCTCATGCATCCTTGGCAGTCTGAGCGACACGTATATGGCTTATTTGGGTATCTTTGATATTGAGAGTGATCATGGCAAATGCCTTGCCATCTCTCAGTCTCATTTGGTGATGATAGCTGCATCACCTTCTGGTCTGTGCCATCAACGATGTCCCACAGTTCTTTGGCTAGTAATACGACCTTCGACCTTCATCTTGAACTTCCAGAGATAGTAGTTATCTCCATCGAGTTTGTCAATTAGAGATGAACTAGAAGATGGATCCATTTTGGTTTGAGGAAGATCGTTGAAAGAAATAACGATGTCAGAATATTGTTGGTTGCATGCTTGTTAGAATGATGTTTTGATAGAAACAAAACTGAAAATCCACAGTAGAAATGCAGATTACTAAACTGCCTGTTCTGATACCATATCGAAAAACCGTGGGAGGTTGTCATAAATGAGTTCTAATACTTTGTAGGAAATCGGGAAGGATGAGTGATATTGGATTAGTAGAAATCTGATAGAAACAAAACTCTGATATCAAATCGTGATGACTGGCGACAAAATGTTGCACTCTGATTGATGAAAATTGAGTACAATCGCTTGAAGTAATAACTTCAGCGTGTTTGTTGAGTGTAGTAACACTGGCAACATGAATTCTTCTAGTGAGAAAATTGATTCGTGATCAACTTACTCATAAATATCTACTTGCTAAATATTTGTTTTTTGAAAATATCTCTTAGCATTACATGCTATCTGCTATTTATTACAACTGCCTTGTAACAATAAATGTATGTACAATAGTTGGCATAAAGTCTTATGACAGTTTATTTGATCGATTTTTCCTTGATGGAAAAAAGTCGATAAAAGTCGGTTAGTTGATGGTTGGTGAAAAGTTGACAAAATCGGATCTGATGGAGTTAGTAAAGACATCGATTTCGAGTTTGAACATATGTATATATCTATATGAGAGCAGTCGAAGTCGATGACTTTGAAGTCGATGAAGTCGAACTTCGACAGAATTTTTCAGGATGCTCATTATTGAATGGATTTTGAGGCTGAGCATCAAAATCTAACAATCCATTGCTTCTTTCCAAAGACACGAATTGACGAATACCGAATAGCTGAGGTGGTCGAGCATTTTTGTGTCATCACTCAGGACTCTGAAAACAAGTGTTCTGTAGAGTGTGCAACTATACAAGTATTTACAACAATTAGTGAATGGATCTAGATTAGAAGAAAGATAGGGATGGAGAGGATAGGAATCCAACAAAGTGTTCATTGTCGAGGGCTTTAGGCCAACATAGGTAGATTTTCCTTTTCGTTAAGCCTTAAAATCCAAAGAGGCCAAGAGCTATGAAGGGTACGGTGCCCACAAATAGCCAAGAGGTAGGATTAACACTAGATTAGATCTTCCCTTGCATTTTCTAGGTTTATTTATAGTTTTAATCCTCCGATTAGGCATAGCGTAGGCTTTGAAAGAGGCAGTCGGTGACAAACTACTGCTTCTCTGATCGTAGAATGTAGTTTCTACCTTTACATCACATCTTCCTTGTAGGATCGATTCCCAACCTCCCTATGCTACAACAAAGTTGATTCTTCCTTTTTACTTGCCCATAGCACTCTAATAGAGATAGATCCATAGAAAATGTGGCAAAAATAAGGATAACATAAAATTTTGGCGTTGTTGTCCAAGATTGATAATGAGTAGGGAAACTTCTCACTTTTGAGAAAAAATTCTATTTTTTCTACTATTTTATATTATCAATCTTCTTAGTAGACGTAGGCTACTTGTGTGTACCTTGCTTTGGCTTTTATATAGTAGTCTGCAAGGGGTGCACTTAGTGTGAGCCTTTTCCCTAGTAGTTGAGCCTTTTTCTCCAACAGACGAGCTTTCTCATAAACACTCACCAACAATCCAGAATACTTGTCTGATGGCCAGTTCTTAAATTTTGATGAAAATTCTATTAGATGACTAAAATATTCTATTTTTAGTCATTTTTGGAAGCTAGCAAACACTCACCTCACACATGTAAGAGCGAGTTTTTTGTCGTAACTCATTGAAAATCATTTTACAGAATTATGTGTAATATAAATGATACCGTTCCCCAAAAGGATCGAAATATATAATATTACTTTGTATAAACATCTTATGTAGTGAAATAGATAATTAACTGGTCATCAACAGATGTTTAGGACGGTAGCTAGTACCACCTTGTATTCAATTTTAAATGATTCATATACAATATTGAATAGTATAACATTTCCAATTCATCTATCTTTCTCATACAATCAACTCTTGTATGATCATCGCTAGCTAGAATTGAGTACTCAACCAATCACACAAGCAATAACGTTAATTTTCATATGGTTCCTATGTTATGTACTCAATGAATTGATTTACTAGTTAAGCAAGAATGCTAATGACTCGAAGAATCAAAATTCCCACTCATCCTACTTTCATGATCAGTGAACACATAATTGTACTTGATAGAAACAACATGATGCTTACTTTAGTGGCCTTAAACTTGAGGTTTGGGGGTCCTCTATCAAAACCACTAATTGTACACTTGTAAGTGACTGTTGTGGGTATTTTATGTATATAAATAAATAATCCCAACAAAATAGAAAAATATGTGCGAGGGCCGTGGCATCCTGCGAGCATAAGTCAAAGTCAAATTGGTGGTTGGTAGAGTGTGCTCTTTGTGCACCATAGATTTAGTTGTGTTTTCTGTGAAGGGCTAGAATTTCAATCATTGTCTCAATGAAGTAGCCAATAGAAGCACATGGGCAAGGGCCTCCCCAAGAGGCCCTTGCCAATAGAGTGTGCTTCTTTGAGCACCATAGATTTAGTTGTGTTTTCTGTGAAGGGCTAGAATTTCAATCATTGTCTCAATGAAGTAGCCAATAGAAGCACATGGGCAAGGGCCTCCCCAAGAATAAAAAGGCACCTCTTGTACTCCATTTTTCATGACTAATTTGTCTAATGCTTTAGGAATGTTGCTAATTTTTTATGGTTTTCCTACTTTTATTGTTTAGTAATTTTGAATGTTTCTACATTAGATTAATGCTTCTTGGTTTCCAAGGGGAGGCTCGAACCTGAGACCAAAGAAATTTTGGATGTCAAGCTAACCAACTGAGCCAACCCCTCATGATTACATTAGATTAATGGCATTATCATATGAGTAACCTCTCTCTCTCTCTCTCTCTCTCTCTCTCTCTCTCTCTCTCTCTCTCTCTCTCTCTCTCTCTCTCTCTCTCTCTCTCTCTCTCTCTCTCTCTCTCTCTCTCTCTCTCACATGAATTTTACTCAATGTTATTTTATCAGGTTATTTACGCTTTGCCAAAGTCATCTAAACCCACACACAAAAAAAAGGTTATGCCAAAAAAGAGCCTCCTTTCAAATTCAAAAAACTTCTCAATGGGTTTTGCCTCCACTTTCAATGGTTAGGATATGCACTATCATATCCGACGAACGAGATTACTTACCTCTTCCACAAGTTAGGTTGGTGAAAGAGAAAGGCAAATGATATAAAGAAGAGTGCCACTACTACAACACTACCACACTTCCTCCTTTTCCTCCTTCTCTTCATGTTGGCTTACGCTCTGTAGTGCCCATCTACGAGCAAACGATCATCATCATTACACATTATAGATGTTACACTCTTGTTTTCATTATTGGTTGATATCTTCATAGCTTGTTTTGGGTTTTCATACTCATAAAATGATAAAGGGTGGGCATTGGATCGCGATCCACCAACAACTTTGTTTGATCTTTGAGAATGAAGCATTGCATACTATTATGGCATAAACACAATGGCTTTCAATCGCGCTTCTACTGCTCTTTATGATTGACTTATCTACGTGCACATAATGGTTGGTTTCATGTGGTATGAATCATGTTTTTTAGCAAATGTTACACTTGATGGTGGTGCACTGACAATGCTTGGATACATCTATTGTCTGCAGACAGAAGCTATGATAAAAGTAGGTTGCATGGCCTCAAAAAGCATACTTGCCCTCACTGGAACAACGACGAGCCTGTCTCTCACTGATAGTTTGATTGCGTGCACTACTGTCACACATGGGAATCAATTTTCCCACCTCCATCGTTGTCTAGACAGTGATGAAGACATTGCAATACATTATACTACTATGCATCCTTGTGGTGTAAATCCGACTATCCTTTGGTCTGGATAGTATCAAACCTTTACCTTACATGGATTCATAGGCTAACAAAGGCTTTTTTTCATGGTTTAGTCCTCGGGTTGGTTTCAAGATGCTGTTGATTTGGGTTACGGCGAGCCCCCCCCCAATCATTTCATTCAAACTCTGATCTGTTGTATGAAAAGAGCGGTGATGTTGCATAGTTTTATTATTGAAACTGATCGTGCTACCTGTAATGTCGTTGGGCTAGAGGATAAAGTGCTCTGCATTATTGATCTCTTAGATATCTTACTTTATATGGATTATGGAAAAGACCGTATTGACCCCTTGGGAATTGTGGAAAATTTTGTTGTTGATTTAGCCAGTCTTGCTGATATGTATGAGGATGAAGAGAGATTTTTTAACCAAAATATCATAAAAGTCTTTTCCTGTCTTGAAAAGGAAAATGACTCCTTGTCTGCTCTGAACCTGCTCCTTCCATTCTTGCTACACCCCTTTCTCCACACTGTCTTGTCTTTTTAGATGAGTTGGATGAAGATAACGCTTCACAACTTGAAATCTTTTCGCAAGACATCTGTGACATCGGAGACCAATGGTGTGCACACAAAAGTGTGCATAAAACCATTGGTCACTTGACGAGACATAACATGTCATCAAATGATTGAAACTTCAATCTTTCAATTGTATGTGGAACTAGACTTGACTCTTCATTGTTTCATTGGAGGACTCCAATTTTTTTTCCTCTCAATTGATGGCAATTTGCCTCCAAAAAACTTCAATTTTTAGCACTTCACATGGGTAACTTTAGGTGCACGTATATATCTCTATAGGACTCCAAATTTAATTTTTTTTTTAGACATGTTTTTATAGTCATATAGGATTTTTGAAAGTCGACAGCCAAAGAAAGGGTTGTAAAAAGCACCTCCAAAAGAGCTGAAACTTTCTAGCACCTTTCAATACTTTTCAGCACTTGAGATGGGTAACTTTAGATGCACATATCTATCTCTACATAACTCCAAATTGAAAAAAATTTGAGAGACATATTTCTATGGCCATATAATGTGAAAGATTCAACTAGTTTCATCACATTTTGCAATATTTTCATATTTGGCATATTGAGGCCAAAACTTGTTTTAGACTTAGAGGTTAACTTTTCAAAGTTCATTAGTCTAAATTTCATTTGAATAAACACTTTTTGAAAGTGTGGGAAAGATAGAATGCGAGTTTGAGTAGATTCAATTTGAATAAGTTGGGTACATTGAATCTAGACCCAAAATTAGTAGGGTTAGCATTTTGGTGGGAAAGCCAAGTGGCCAAATAGGGTTTGGACCTGCTATAAAAGGATGTAACTCGTGGAGAGAGTGATCTTCTCTCTTCTTTATTTCATTTCATGCTTATACACAGTTCTCTTGGGTTCTACTATCCATTGGTGCACTATCTTGGTGATTGCTTGCAATTCTATGTGTAGAATGATGTATATTTGCTATTTTTGGATCCACACGTGTGAAATACAGTAGTTTTCTGGTTTTGTATGGACAACAATAGTACATAGTCATTTCATTCAAGGTTGATCAAGTTCTATTAGTGTTTGCATCTCAAATTGTGTGTAGATGCTGATTTTTCTACATTGGTGAGATTGGTAGTGTATTTCTCTTTCTAACCAAAGATCATTCAAGTAGATTAGATCTTAAGGATCTGAAATCTTTCACATGGAATCAGAGCTTGTGTTTCAGGTTTTGAAGGAGGAAATCAGATCTATCAATGATTTGGTGAAGATATCAAGTCTAGAGCATGCTAGAGAGGATTCTACAGCAAAATCGGATTTTTTGCTTTTGTAGATTGGATCTTTTTTTAGATCAAAACACTAAATAGGTCAATATACTTGTTCAATTCCGATTTTTGAATTCACATACTAGATTTGGCCGATTTTTGGATCATGGGTTCAGCCTAAGTGGTGGCTTATAGATTGCATATCAAATTTTCAGCATTTGCATGTAGATTTGGAATAGTCATTTTTTTGTGATTTTGTCAAAACCCTAATTTTGATTGGATCTCTAGATAGTGAGGTTGCTGGACTTCATTTGAATGTGTTTCAATCCTAAGAAGTGGAAAAAGTCATTAGATTGAGGATAGATCATAGGTTGATCAAGATTCCATGATTCTATGTGTTGATTTGCTTGGATAAGTGCTAGAAGAGAATTTGTGAGATAGTTTCAAATCTTGGTGATTTCTTTTGAAAGCATTTGTTGTTTTTCAAAGGAGTGCTTTGTGCATTGAAGCAGGTTGAAAGAGAAGATCAGGTCATTGCTACATGGCAACCTCAATTGGAGTCATGTTGGAAGCCAATGATAGGCTTACCTCAAGTAATTATTCATTGTGGAAAGTGAGGATGGAGTCACTTCTTGAGATGAATGATGTTTTGGATGTTGTTGTAGGTTTGGAGGAGAGACCAGCAACACAACAAGATCAATTGAGGTATGACAAGAGGGCCAAGAAGGCTCTACACATGATAAAGATGAATGTTACCAATGAACTTCTCAAGGAAGTTGGTAAGTGCACATCATCTTTGGAAGCTTGGAATTCATTGAAGAAGCTTTATGAATCCAAGTCTACTTTAGAGTGTTGACTCTAAGAAGGCAAATCATTTCTTGTTTGCAAAAGAATGAAAGAAGTCCAAGTACTTCTGTTTTGAGAATGAAAGCATCGAATGATGAGTTAGCTTGCATAGATGAAAGCATTAAGGAAGGAGAGATTATTCAAGTGATTCTATTGCTATTCAAAAGACTTTGCCAAGTTTGATGGATTTTCAAGAGATCTTGATCAATGAGGAATATAGGCTTCAAGCAAGAGGTGGATCTACATCGACACTTCAAGAGGATGCTATGTTCACAAAGGGCAAATTCAAGGGCAAAACCAAAAGCAAGTGGTCTAAAGGGCAAGATGTGGACGCTTCTTCAAGTGGCAAAAAGAAGGATAGATCAAAGCTGAAGTGCTTCTATTGTGGCATCAAAGGACACTTTGCAAGTGAGTGCTACAAGAACAAGAGAGATCAAGGAGACAAGCAAGGTAATCTTACTCTTGATGAGGATGGTTTGGATGTTCAAGATGCAAATGATGATGCTTTTGTGATGTCTTCATGTATGCTTGCTAATGATGGAGATCTAGATCCTTGATGGATTGATAGTGGAGCAAGTTTACACATGACCTTTCACAAAGAGTACTTCACTTCTTTGTTGGCATATGGAGATGACAAGAGGGTGATCTACACGGCCAATGATGGTGAGTGTGCAATCAAAGGGATTGGCACAATTCCTATTTCTCTCTCTACAAATAGGAATGTTCATTTGGAGGATGTCTTGTTTTTTCCATCTATTACCAAGAATTTTCTTAGTGTGAGTCAAATGCTAAGTAAGGGCCTCAAGGTGGAGTTTGATGGAGATGCTTGTTTGATCAAAAGGAAGGATGTCTTGATTGGAAAAGGTAAAAGGCAAGGGAAGTTGTTCAAAATTGATGCTTGTGTTATTGCTAACCAAGTTGGGTGTGTTGCAAGGGAGCAAATTTCTATTCAAGAGGTTTGGCACAAAACCTCAACTTTAAAGTCATTGGAGGCAATGGCAAGGAAGAAGGTTGTGATTGGTCTTCCAAGTTCCTTAAGTAATGACAAGCATGTTTGTGAGTCTTGTGCTTTGTCTAAGTCACATAGACTACCTTATACTAGATCTATTTCTAGATCTACAAAGCCTTTTCAACTTGTACACTCGGATATTCATGGATTTACTACAATTAGCAATAGTGGAGCTAAGATGTATGTAACATTCATTGATGATTTTAGTAGATTTTGTTGGATCTATCTACTAAAAACAAGGATGAAGTGTATAATGTCTTTTTCAAGTTCAAGAATGCAAGGGAGAACCAATTTTTCACAAAGATCAAGTGCTTGAGAGGTGACAATAGTGGTGAGTACATATCTAACAGATTCAAGGCCTTTTGTGATGAGCATGAGATCAAGAGGGAGTATACAACATCAAGGATCTCACAACAAAATGGAGTGGCTGAAAGGAAGAATAGGACTTTATGTGAAAGTGCTAGAGTTATGAGGTTAAGTGCTAATATTGACAAACCATTTTGGGATCAAGCTTTGTTGTGTGCCAATTTTGGATGGAAGGACACCTTTTGAGATGCTATTCAAGAGGAGGCCGAGTGTCAACTTTCTAAGAACCTTTGGATGCACATGCTATGTCAACATTACTCTTGATGATAGGACCAAGGAGGATCCATCTTCAAGAAGAGGTATTTTTGTTGGATACAGTGAGGAGAGTAAAGCCTACAAGGTTTACATTCCTTCTACTAACAAAGTGATTGTTGGTAGAGATGTCATTTTTCATGAGGGGAACATTCCAAAGGTGTCTTCAAGCATGATTGATGGTAGAGTGGATGGATCTAACATTCATGATGTTGATGAGAAGGATCCTACTTTGGATGGTGGTGATGATGGACCTTCATCAAGTCAAAAGCCAAGGAGAACATCAAGAGAAAGACAAGTACCTTCAAGGCTCACATAATGGTCAAAAGGGTAAGCAAGTAGTTTCTGGGAATTATGTTGCTTTCCTAACCTCTTTGGATGAGCCTACAAGTGTAGATCAAGCAAGGAAAGAAGAGGAGTGGATCCAAGCAATGGATCTCGAGTATCAAGCTCTTATGAAGAGTGAAACATCTTTTGGAGGATCTTCTTGTGTACATGGAGCTATGCAAGTGGATGGATGTTATCTTGTTGTAAAATCAAGCATGGAGCTAGTCAAGGGCACTAAAGGAGAGGTAATTGGCAAAGGTGTTATGGATCTGTTTTTACAGCATATTGAAGACTCAAGTAAGGTCAAAGGAGCAGCAAAGAAGTGTTGTTCAAGTCTACTTTACTTGTTCTATCTCATGTTTGAGCAATTTCATGTGGATGTGTGCAAATTGTCAAGATATGGTAAAACTAGCTACATTGGTGAGCATTGTTTTGATGTTGGATTTGTACTAGAATTCTTGATTGATTTTCTTGATGGAAATGAAGCTATTGGAGGCTCATTATGTCACTCATTCATGGTCAAGTCATCAAGTTATGATGGTATCTTGAGGCAAGATGAAGATGGAGGCTCATTCATGGAGTATCATGGTGGATACAAGGCAACAAAGGACAAAGAAGGAGGAGACATGCAAGCAAAATTTGATCACTCACATTTATTGTTTGTTTGCTGTATTTTTCCAAAGAGTTCAGAGTTGGAAACATGGTGGAATCATTTCATTTACATTCTATTTGATTCTTCATGTTCTAGTTACATCTTGACATGTAAAATTGATGTAAGAAATAGTGAAGCATCCCAAGTGGACACTATTATCTATATCAATTATGGTTGTTTCTATTTTGAGCATTACATGATCATTGAAAGGAGATCTATTCTTAGAAAAAAGATCATTCTTATGATGGATAAAAGTTCTATTGTCAAAAACTATGCTAGGAGCAAGCATGTTGTGGGGCAACAACATTTTGTGAGGGAGCAAGTCATTGCAAAGGAGGTGGAGCTTCAACATGTGTCTTCAAGGGAATGTGTAGCTGATATCTTCACCAAATCATTGGGAAAAGACTTGTTCATGAAGCATAGGACTTCACTTGGAGTATTATCAAAGTGTATGCTAAAACTAGTTGAAGAGGGAGTGTGAAAGATTCAACTAGTTTCATCACATTTTGCAATATTTCCATATTTGGCATATTGAGGCCAAAACTTGTTTTAGACTTAGAGGTTGACTTTTCAAAGTTTATTCGTCTAAATTTCATTTGAATAAACACTTTTTGAAAGTGTGGGAAAGATAGAATGCGAGTTTGAGTAGATTCAATTTGAATAAGTTGGGTACATTGAATCTAGACCCAAAATTAGTAGGGTTAGCATTTTGGTGGGAAAGCCAAGTGGCCAAATAGGGTTTGAACCTGCTATAAAAGGTTGTAACTCATGGAGAGAGTGATCTTCTCTCTTCTTTATTTCATTTCATGCTTATACATGGTTCTCTTGGGTTCTACTATCCATTGGTGTACTATCTTGGTGATTGCTTGCAATTCTATTTGTAGAATGATCTATATTTGCTATTTTTGGATCCACACGTGTGAAATACAGTAGCTTGCTGGTTTTGTACGAACAGCAACAATACATAATCATTTCATTCAAGGTTGATCAAGTTCTATTAGTGTTTGCATCTCAAATTGTGTGTAGATGCTGATTTTTCTACATTGGTGAGATTGGTAGTGTATTTCTCTTTCTAACCAAAGATCATTCAAGTAGATTGGATCTTAAGGATCTAAAATCTTTCACATATAATACTTTTTAGAGTAGACGAACCATAAAAATATTGTTAAAATCATGGTATTATACACTCATATATGATATTTTCAGTTTTGGTGATTTTTATCAACACTTAACAAGGGAACTTTGAATGCACGTATCTATCTCTATAGACCTCCAAATTCAATTTTTTTTAATAGGCATGTTTATATAATCATATAGGATTTTTTAGAGTAGACAGACTAAAAATTGAATATAAAATTCACAACAATGTACTCCCATATATGAAAATATCGAAGTTTTATCAATACCCTCACATGTTTGACACATCATGTCTTACATATAAGTTGCTCAAAATGAAGGTCTCAAATTTTTTAATCAATAAATGTGTATATGAAGAACACACATGTGAAAGGATTTGATGTAGTTCATCATAGTTTATGAGATATGATTTTTTGAATAAGTGCTTGAAATGCACACTTTTGTGTGCATCTTGTGACGACTCTAGTGTTAAAAGAAAGAAAATGGATTAAAGAGAGTATCGTAACATTACAAAAAAAAGATTGATGCCAACAATGAACGTCAATGGCTAATCAAATATCCATATATCAATGGTGTTGATAAAGCACAACATAATCCATGCTTCATTTGTATTCATCTTGTCAGAGGGCCCTGCAATTGAAAGACTTGATAGTCAAGACTTTGAACTGTTTTCTGACAAATCAAACAATTTTGTTCAGTACTCTATAGAACACATAAAAGCTACTATGGAAAATATACTACCAGATGATTTCATTTATTGTAACAACCTTCCCTATCTTTTATGCACTTTCAAAGCCCATAAAAATTCTTTCAGATGGATCACAAATGCCCATGAGTGCTATTTTTTTGGACTCGCTAAATTTATGACAGGGGTTCTTAGTATGCTGCATCCTTTCATCATGGAAGGAATAGGCCTTAAGGCAAAATCATACAAGAGCTACTAAATGGGGATACAACTTTACTTTGGCAATGTGACTCCTCTGTCGATTTCTATCTCACTATACCCAATATTGGCAAGGACATTTATAGCATAAAAGCCACAGACATCTCTAAATGCTATGAAAATATACCCTTGGACGGCCGGATGTGGTCTTAAGATAGTTATGAATAAACTGATCATGTTTGCCTTCAAGTTTACAAAGGGAAAAACTCTTTATTATAATTGGATAGCAAGAGTCAAAGATTTTCAATGGACCATGAACAAGAAAAATTCAGTAGTATGGGATGCTATTGACATGTAAACAATCTGTGCATGAAATTCCATGCTGATAGATAATTGCATTGTCAGAATTGGAAATCATACTTGGAGACAAATCAGGGAAATTTCCATGGGTTTCTCATGCTCACCATTATGGTGTACTAGTATCTCTCATATTTTAAAATGCGGTTTATCAAAAGGTTAGCAAAATTGAAGCAAATACAATTTATGAATGATTTCAAATTTTTATTCAGACATATTGAAGACATCTGCTTTATCAATTGCCTACAAATATTTATTCTTCCTTGGTGGGCAGCTAGCTTTCCCTTAGGGGGGAGCTAGCTGCCCCCTGAGGAATTCATTGGTTGTGGGTTTGGTTGGTGGGTTCTCTCTCTCTCTCTCTCTCTCTCTCTCTCTCTCTCTCTCTCTCTCTCTCTCTCTCTCTCTCTCTCTCTCTCTCTCTCTCTCTCTCTCTCTCTCTCTCTCTCTCTCTCTCTCTCTCTCTCATGAATTTTACTCAATGTTATTTCGTCGGGTTATTTATGCTTTGCCAAAGTCATCTAAACCCACACACAAAAAAAGTTTACACCAAAAAAGAGCTTCTTTTCAAATTCAAAAAACTTCTCAATTGGCTTTGGAGAGAAAGGCAAATGTTATAAAAAAGAGTTCCATTGCTACAGCGCTACCACACTTCCTCCTTCTCCTCCTTCTTCTCTTCATGCTAGCTTACGCTTTATAGCGCCCATCTATGAGCAGACGATCATCACCATTACACATTACGATATGCTACACTCTTGTTGTCATTATTGGTTGATATCTTCATAGCTTGTTTTAGGTTTTCATACTCATAAAATGATAAAGGGTGGGCGCTGGATCGCGATCCACCAACAACTTTGTTTGATCTTTCAGAATGAAACATTGCATACTCTTATGGCATAAACACATTGGCATTCAGCTCAATGCCTTGGTGAGCAATCTGCAACCATGTCATGTGAAAAAAGTGGATCTTGAATGGATCCAAACTCCCAAAATACTTGGCTAAGATCTTTGCAGAACAAGCTACAAAAGCTAGAAATGGCAGAGCATCCTAATGCTACCTTTGATACACATGAACTTGACAAAGCATTCAAGAGACAAAAGAAACTAATAAAAGGTACTGATGGCAGCCAAAAACAACAGCATACCAGCCCTACAACAACAGCCTACCACTTTTGGAAACCTCTTAAGATCATACACAAAAGCTTGAAGACAATACACAAAGCAATGCTCTCAATGGAGGAAGAAACTGTGACAATGATCTATTGATCTCTCTCAACAATACAATAAGTTTCTCCAACCTGTTCTCCACGAATTTCAGCCTAATATAGGTGTGAGAGATGACTCTCTCTCCTCTCTTTAGAACCTAGGACCCAAATTTAGGGCACCAGTAGCCTAAAATAGCCAATTTTGGCCTATATGTCCAAATAACATGATTTTGGTGTCATTTCGAAGGTCCTGAAGTTTGAGACTTCTTCAACATGAAATATATACTAGAATAAAAGTATCTAGGCCTCTTTTACACGTGTGAAATGTTAGATCCAAAACTATGTACAAAAATTGCCAATTTAGGCCTCAAACTAGCTAGGAAATGTTGACAATTTTCACACTCCCTCTTCAAATTAACGTGCTAGTTTTACAACACTACTTTGCTCCAACCTAAGTATGATCTCCATCATAATAATAGATCTCTTCTCAAGTGTTCTAATATGTACAATATGAAGTACAATATAATTGATATAGATAATAGTGTCCATATAGGATGCTTCACTATTTCTTACATCAATTTTACATAGAATGGTGAACATGATACATGTAAAAGAACATAGGATTATAATGAAAGGATTCCTCCATGTATCCACCTTTGAATTCTCTGTAAAACAATAGCAAACAGGTTGTAAGTGAAAGTAACCAACAAGCGTTTGCATGCCTCCTCCACATTCCACTATGCCCATAGTGAATGCACCATGTATCTCCATGAATGAACCTCCATCACCACCTTGCCTTTGTAGATCTCCAATCCATGAAATCCCTTGAGTGAATGAATGCCAAAATGATGTGTTCTCTGCTCCATTTGAATGAGCAAAACCTGAACTTGAAATACTTGAAGTATCTCCACAAGATTTGCATACAACCCTTGATCCTACATTGTCAACAATTTGCCAATTTGCCAACCCTAGGATGCTAGATCTTGAACTTTGCTCAGAAAGTAAACATATTGACCACTTCAATATATTTCAAGATTTGAATGAATGCATGTACTTGATCATAAGAACCAGCAATGATAACTATTCCATCTCCAGAATCCAAATGATGCAAAACCATGGAACTAGTTTCATTGAATTTTGACAATTCCAACACATTGACATGACAATGTTCATACATGAGATTAGACAAATAAGGTAGAGTAAAAGGACACTTCCTTGCTGCTCCAAGAACCTTACTTGAACCTTCAAGAACCTGTAAAAACATATCCAAAATGCTTTGCCCATGTGGCTCCCCTTTGATGCTTTTGACTAGCTTCCAATTGCTACTTGCCTCTTGGTGTTTATGAAGCAATTCAAGATCAACATCTTGATCTTCCAATAAAACATCAAGGACTTTGCATTTATAAACATATTCAGATTTGAACCTCTGAAGATACTCTCTCTCAAACACATGATTAACATCCCACAAGATCTCATCATTGCTTGATTTCAACCTTTCACTATAGTTAGTGAAACCAATGTCACCATCATAAACCAAAAGATAGATTTCTACAATTCTATCCAACATGAAGTAGAGTAGATGAAGTTGAGTATCAAACCTAATCAAACCAGACCATTTGAGTTCAAACCAAACCTCAATGAGCTCACCAATGAGATCTTCCTTGCCTTGAAGAAATTGCCACAGTGAGTTGCTCCATGTAGTCTTCTTCATCCAACCTTTTGCCATCTTGATCATGCATGAACACTCCACCACAATCATAGAATCCTTTGAGTTGATGAAGAGATGTAAGATCCATGCCTTTGATCTTCCCAAGAGTCACTCTTCCTTTTCCCTTTCCTTCACAAGACTCCCTCTTAATGATCACACCACAAAAGTTAGCAATCTCCCTCTTGATAGTTGCATCATATGAAATGGAAGAATCTCGAACATTAGAAGCCATGAAAAGAATACATAGTACCTTCAACATAAGAATTATTGAGGTACATTTTCTTGTCAAACTTGGACTTCTAATCAATGATATAGGTAATGATAATGAACCCTCACTATCATTCACAAAAGCATCATTCAAAGTACATCCTACTTTGAACACTTCACATTCATCTCTCCCTTTTGACTTGAGATCTTCCTCACCAAGTCTCATGATAGAACCTTTTGATCTACTTTCTTTATGAATACATGTGACACCACTTGTTGCACAAATGACTTTCTTGGACTCATCACATAAAGATGCAAAAGAAACTTTTTCTTCAAACATGCTCAAAGCACCATCTCTTTCCAAATGAGTATATAAGTCATTAGCAACAACCATTTCCAAAGAAGAGTTTTCATCACCTCCATTGATGAAGTTAGCTCTCTTCTTACCTTTTTCATTTTTGCACTTGCCATGTAGTTCCATTGAAGAGCCACCAAGACTTGGAAATCTATAAGTAGAAGAGTTCAAACACGATACTAATTTAGCACCACATGACTCCATTTGACTAGCAGGTAGCACTAGTCCATCTTCAAGATCCAATGGATCCAAAACATTGATCACAGATTAAACAAAAGTTGCCAAGTTAGCACAACAATAACTATTTCCAAGAAGCTCATTAGATCTCAACCTAGATCTAGCATAATGAAGCTCTTTAGACTTTGCATAAGATCTACCAATCTTATTGATGCTAGGAATTGACTTTTAAATAAAGTTAAGAGAACCACCAACATCCATTTCATTCCTCTTGTTAGACATAACAAATGCATCAAGCTTGTAAAGTCTACCTTGTCTATTGCCCCTAGAAATCAAGGCATCTCCCTTAGTAATGAAGCAAACATCCCCAACAAACTTTGTCTTGTACCCTTTCTTTAACATTTGAGCAACACTTAGCAGATTCCTTGAAAGTGAAGGAATGTAAAGAACACCATCAAGCCTTGCATTCCTATTAGTAGAAAGGCAAACAGGAATTGAGCCAATACCTTTGATCATACACTCACCACCATTTGGCATGTGAACCACTTTCTTGGTTCCAACATAAGAGATCAAAGAAGTAAATAACTCCTTGTGACTAGTCATGTGTGAGCTAGATCCACTTTCTATCCACCATGAATCCTTGTCACTTCTACTTGACATTAGACTTGAAGAACACATCATGATAGAATCACAAGAATCTAGATCCTCATTAGAAGTACAAAAGTTGTTTTGCTTGCTCCCTTCATTACTTTGCTTCTTATGACATTCATTTGCAAAATGACCTTTTATCCCACAATAAAAGCACTTGAACTTTGACTTATCTTTCTTTTTAAAAGAGGTAGAAGAGGAGGAGGAACAATGATCATCATGATCTAAGTTACCACCTTTGGACCATTTCCCTTTGCCTTTACCTTTGTCTTTGACTTTTCCTTTTGTGAAGAAAGCCTCTTCACCTCCACCTTGCAAGGATGCACCATCAAGCTTTGATTGCAACCTATGTTCTTCAGCCAATAAGATTTCTTGCAAGTCAACCACACTTAGCAAGACTCTTTGAATAGCAAAACTTTGCACAAGGTTAGCATGTTCATCTAGCAAACCATTCAACATAACCTAGACTATTTCACCATCTTTTATGTTTTCATCAATACATGCTAGATCATCAGTTAAGGACTTAACCCTCAAGACAAATGCATGAGCACTTTCACCCTCTCTTTGCCTACTAAAAAATATTCGCCTCCTTAGGGTCAATACCCTAGATGTGGACTTTGATTCAAAGAGCTTCTTCAAGGCATTCCATGCCTCACTTGCACTTTGACTAGTACCAACTTCCTTGAGAAGTTCATTGGTAACATTCATTTTAATGATATGAAGAGACCTTTTGGCCTTCTTATCAAACCTTTGTTGCTCTTGAACTATGGGTGGTCTCTCTTCAGTTCCTGCAACTATGTCCATAGTTCATTCAACTCAAGTAAGGATTCCATCCTCACTTTCCAGGTAGAGTAGTTTGATGAACTCAACCTATCATTAGTTTCTAACATGATCCCACCATTGGAAGCCATGAATATAGTGATTCTTCAACTTTTAGGCTCTATCCTAATGCACCTAGCACTCACTTTCCTTTCAACAAATGATGAATAAGGAGACCTCAGGAGATCCAGGACCCTAAGACACTTCTATCTTGAACCTGGCTGGTTTTCAAGCATAGAAAGGAAGATTGAAAACACATGCAACACTTTGAACACACTAAGAATGGATTACAAACTCAAACCAACCTGAACACACTCTTGCTTAAGCTCTCAAACTTTCCAGCAAGTGACCAAATCAATTTATGGTGTGAAGAGTTACTTGCATTCTTAGAAAATACAAAAGACTAGGCTGCCAAGAATACTTAGAATTGAACAAACTTGATCAACATATGATCAACACACTAAGATATTGATTCAACCTGTAAAACCACATGTAAAACACACTTCTAAAAGTTTATAAACTCCAGCAAGTGATAGATACAAGCTTTAGAGGTGAATGAAAGAGCACACTTAGTGAATCACAAGACTAGCTTCACTAGCTTGTCAAATCTTGGTGTTTAGATGTAGAATTAAGATCACTTCACATGAGAATGTTCCTCAACCTGTTAAGAACCTGAAAACACATTTACATAATGGTTAGAACCTTCCAGAAAATGCTCCAATCAAATTACATTAGGAGAGTTACTTACATGCTCAACAAAGTACACCAAAATTTATGCAAAAGATTGTTGACAATCTGTTCATCCAAAAGGGGATCTTTCATCCAAGTGGGAGCTTTGCTCAGCCTTTTGGAGAAATACAAAATCACTCAAAGAGTATTTGTCATCCACTTAAGGAGAAGGTTCATACACTTAAGGAGAGTGTTCATCCACAAAGGAGAGTGTTTATCCACAAAAGTGGAGATTGTCAACAATACATTGAACAGAACATTGTTAGTATTAAATATGCACAAGCCTCACAATCAACAAATGATTAGGTGTTATGATCCAATCCAAAATAGCTTCTTCTCAGCCTCTGATCGTCAATAGACCTGAAATATGCTTTTGATCCACAAGTTCAACTCACAAAACAAAGGTTAGTAAGATTTGATCAATAACGCAATGCATAATCATGCTAGAACTTGATTAAACATCCAAATATCACCATAAATGGAAACCTTACTAAAAATAACAGCCAACTAGCTCTGATACCATGTGAAAAAAGTGGATCTTGAATGGATCCAAACTCCCAAAATACTTGGCTAAGATCTTTGCATGCTACCTTTGATACACATGAACTTGACAAAGCATTCAAGAGACAAAAGAAACTATTAAAAGGTACTGATGGCAGCCGGAAACAACAGCATACCAGCCCTACAACAATAGCCTACCACTTTTGGAAACCTCTTAAGATCATACACAAAAGCTTGAAGACAATACACAAAGCAATGCTCTCAATGGAGGAAGAAACTGTGACAATGATCTATTGATCTCTCTCAACAATACAATAAGTTTCTCCAACCTGTTCTCCACGAATTTCAGCCTAATATAGGTGAGAGAGATGACTCTCTCTCCTCTCTCTAGAACTTAGGACCCAAATTTAGGGCACCAGTAGCCTAAAATAGCCAATTTTGGCCTATATGTCCAAATAACATGATTTTGGTGTCATTTTGAATGTCCTGAAGTTTAAGACTTCTTCAACATGAAATATATACTAAAATAAAAGTATCTAGGCCTCTTTCACACGTGTGAAATATTAGATCCAAAACTATGTACAAAAATTGCCAATTTAGGCCTCAAACTAGCTAGGAAATGTTGACAATTTTCACATGTCATGTGTTTGACAGTACGTTAAGCTCACCTCTATGTCAAGAATCTTGCCCCTGACATAGTGATATCGGATCTCAATGTGCTTCCTAGAGTGAAATCTAGGGTTGGCCGATAAGGCAATTGCACTCTGATTATCACATAATATGATTGTCAGGGTTTACTAGTTCAAACTAATGTTTGCTAGTAAATTCCTCAACCAAAAGGCCTCTTTAATAGATTGAGAAGCAGCAATGTACTCTGCTTATGTAGATGAAAGAGCAATAGAGGTTTGCTTACGACTGTTCCAAGATATAGGACTGCCATTGAAGAAGAATGTAATCCAGATGTGACTTTATGATTATCTACATCTCCTCCCCAGCTTGCATCTGAAAATCCACTGAGCCGATGAAGATTGTCGTTATTGACTTCTCCATAGTAGATGCACTGGTCCATTGTAGCTCGAATGTATCTCATGACTCTTGTAAGAGCCTTCCAATGAGTAATGCCATGATTGGTCGAGTGAGCTAATTGCAAAAGCTATATCAGGCCTTGTGTAGACCATTGCATACATGAGAGATCCAAGTATCGGTGGATAAGAATATTCTCTCATTTGCTCCTCTTTCTGCTTGGTCTGAGGACATTGGTCCTTTGACAATCACAGGACTGGATCCATCGGTGAGTGAGCAAATTTACAATTAATCAGATTATATCTGATAAGAACATTGTGAAAATACCTTTGCTGAGTAATAAATATCAGCCGTCTTGCTCTATCTCTGTGGATTTGAATGTCCAAACAGAAGTGAACTCACCAAGATCAATCATGTCAAACTCAGAAGCAACATTTGTTTAGCATACTTCACCAGATTGGTATAGTTGCTAAAAAGCAATGTATCATCTACATACAAGGTGATAATTATAAAGGATTGCTGCACTGACTTGAAGTAGACGTTATTGTCATCTACGCTGGGTTGAAAACATTGTCCGATGAAGAATGTATGGATCCTCTGGAACCAAGCTTTGGCTGATTACTTCAAGCCATAAAGTGCCTTGTGGAATTTGCAGAAATGATGAATCATACCTTCATGAATGTATCCTTCAGGCTGTAGCATGTAGATGTCTTCTTCAATAACTCCATTCAGATAAGTTGTCTATACATTGAGTTGATGTACTTCAAGGTCGGCTGCTACAACATATGATAGGAGGGTTCGGATTGATGAGTGCTTGGCTATTAGATTGAAAATCTCATTGTAGTCAATGTTGGGGATCTGAACAAATCCTCGTGCTACACACTCAGCTTGATCTTCTTGGAGGAAGTATCGGCTGATGATTCAATCCTCGGATTTGTAGTTGCTGAGTGACAATACCATATTCGTCTAACTCACTATCGTGTTTCAGATCAACTATGGGCATGCTTGAGCCAGTGGATCGAATAATCATGTCAATGGAAGGCATTGAAGGTTCACATGGAATGATGCCTTAGCCTTTAAAGTCGATGAACTGATCCACGATAAAAACTGTATCCCTACCAAATAAGATATGTTGGGTATCGGGGTCGTACAGCTTGTAAGTGTTGTCAGATGAAGTGTATCCGATAAATATTGTCTTGAGACCCTGGAAGTAAAACTTCTTGTCTCTTTTGGGATCTGCACATAGGTGATGCATCCGAATACTCAAAGGTTTTTCCATGAAGGCTTTGAGCCTGTCCACACCTCATGGGGTGTTCTGCCTGAGAGGGCCTTGGTCGAACATTTGTTTTGGATGTAAGCTGCAATGGAAACAGCTTCAGCCCATAAGCTCTTTGGCAAGGATGAGTGTATAGGGCATGAGAGTCAACAATTGAGGAACTGGAGGATTTGTTCCTTTGAGAGTCTTCTTGCAACAACATTGCAATGACTCTTGAAAGAGCTATTGTATGAGCTTGGCAAGCTTGATAGCAGTGTCAGTATTGCGTCTTGATTGTCGATGACAGATTCGATAATGGCCATTTGCTTCAATAGATTCTTGAACTGGTTGATGTGATTCTGCAAGGAATCACCATTTGCCATATTGAGGGAGTAAAATTTCTTCCTGTGATATATCTTGGAAGCTATATCTCGCACTTCATATAATGTGCTCAAGATGTCCCAGACTTCCTTGGATGTCTGAGCTTCAAACACATGGCCAATTTGCATGTCCGAGATGTTGAGGATGATCAATGCAAATGCTTTTCCATCCTTCAGCTTCCATCAGGAGATTGTTGCGTCGTCAGCTTCGGGTCTTGCCTCTTCACCTGTAATGACGTCATACACTTCCTTAGTCATACACTTCATTAGCACAATTCTCATCTTTAATTTTCACAGATGGTGATTGGATCCATCAAGCTTGTCTGTGATACAACTACCTTTCCCTTGGGAATCCATGTGGAAGATTAGTCTAGGTTATAGTAGTAACTATCAATGACTTAAGTATGAAAATCTAGTATTGAATCTCAAAACAAGAAACAATTATCCTATCAGCTAGTAGGATCAGATTCTGTGGAAAGCTTATCAGGCTATAGAAATAGCTCTAACATAAAATTGCTTAAGAGATCAGATGAACTCTAATATTAAAACTCTAAATAATTAGAAAATAGTAACCTCAAGCTCTGTTACCATGTTGGGAAATGCTAGAGCAATTTCCCTCGATGCGTACACTAATGGTTAACAGTAGGCGAACACAATAATAGAGTTAAGTTTAGAACTAAGTGTGCGGTGATAGCAGAAGCAAGAGCAAACTATCAGACAAAGCAATCAGAAGGTCAGACTGAGAGCGGAAAGCATTGCAAATACTGACAAAACTTGAACCTAGAACTAGAAAACACTTTATTCAGACTCATTGTAATGAAATACAAGTCAATGATGCAAATGAGCACAAGACAATAATGGGCAAAATCGTGTGCTTACAAAACTAACTACAAATTGTAAAAGTTATGAGATTATTATTGACGACCCGTCTGAAGAGGAGAAGCAATGCATGAAAGCATCTATTGTGTTTGTCTCATCGAATGCAATAATCCGTGTTCTTGATCATTGATCAATTGCATATTGATACATTGCTTACTTATGATGTACATGCCATCTCCATTTATGTAGATGAGTGTACAAGAGATGGAGTGGAGTTGTTGTGTCATCAGGAAGAAGATCGTGGTTGTTGTCATTGTCAAGTTGGTTGCACAGTACAGAGGATGAGCGTGAGGAGGCTGATAAGTCGGGCTACCCTGATATGTCGTCTAGGTTGTGGGTCTATCTGATAGTTTGTCGAATGTACCTCCGATATGTCGGCCATCTTCACTTGCTCCGTCTTCAATAGTTGAGCTGTGTGACAATGCAAGTAAATACGTAGCAATTAAGGAACTAGATTAACATGGGATTTAGGAGAGTAGAGGAGATAAATCCAACAATAATAATATGGGAAAGCGTATCGCTATTAATCACGTTTTATATAGGGATGATTGGACTACATTTTTTCATCAAATATTTTAAGTTGTTAAGCTGCTATACTTATTTTGGACATGGATAACAATTGACATTCAACATTGACACTTCTCTTCCTCACTGTGCTAACTCGTACGGTTTTGTGTGGTGGGATGGTGGCAGTTACCAGTTGGATGTCTTGAAATTTGTTTCGCTTTATGGTGTTTTTCTTTGAAGAATTGTATGCTTTCAACTATGTTTTACCTTGTTGTTATGAATAAATGTTTCAAAAGGTTTGGTCTTGCTTTGGCAAAAGGATCTATGTCTCATCTCTCTCTCTCTCTCTCTCTCTCTCTCTCTCTCTCTCTCTCTCTCTCTCTCTCTCTCTCTCTCTCTCTCTCTCTCTCTCTCTCTCTCTCTCTCTCTCTCTCTCTCTCTCTCTCTCTCTCTCTCTCTCTCTCTCTCTCTTTGTTCTCTTGATTTATTCTATGGCTTTGATATGGTTAAGTGCTACTTTGGAGGAATAGTATAAAGGTTAGAGTAGGAAAGCAACTAATCCGCAACTAGATTTAGTTAAAGAACTATCCTAGTGAAACTAACCCTTTTGACAGACGGAGGGCTGCTCGACCACTATCTCTACACCTAACAATGGCGTCGTTGTTGGCGACAATTACTACTAACTAGTTTGGTTGTTCTTTAATTGTTTCTAGTCATTTTTAGTGTGTTAGAAGTGGTTTTGGATAGTTTAGAGAGGATTTTTCTTGTTTTTTGTTTTTTGATATCTTGAAACTAGTGGAGGAGGGGTTTGGAGGTAGATGAGACCTGAGAGAGCATTTAAGGGCTTGATACATCAGCATCTAAGCAAAAAAAAAAACTAACAAAAAAAACCATAAAATCAGCATTTTTAAAGGGAAAAGCCTAGAAAAAAATACCATCAGACCTTGATTTCTCACAAACCACTAGAAACTGTGAGAAATTGTCTAGTTCAAGATTTTTCATGTTGAGTTTGTTTGGCAATTTTGAGGCCAATATGCATTTCGAACTTACAGATAGACTTTACAAAGTTAATAAGGCCTAAGAATAGTTGATTTACTATTTTTGAAAACTTAGGCAAGTTGATAAGGTCGAATTTGGACCTACTCTAATTGGTTAGAAGAGGTACATTGAATCTAGTCAAGTTATCTAGCTATATAGAGAAGATTCTAAAAATTTCCATAAGTTGATAAGCTTGTGTAAGAGCATCCAAATAGGGCAAGGGGATGTTATAAATAGGCATACAAGTGGGTCAGAAATTTATCTCTCTCCTTCTCTCATTCATTTTTATGAAAGATGTCTCTTTGGGTTTCTACATCCATTTTTGCATCTTGGTGGTGATATCGTGGATTCTTGTGATAGAATGCTATTTTTCTTATATGTAAGAGTTCCCATGTGTGAGTACTATTGTAGTATGACCATTGTATGGACAATAATAGTAAATTACCATACATAAGTGATTTTGACAAGTTATTATTCAGTTTTCATCTTCTATGTGTAGTTGATGCTTGATTTCTACATTTGTAATGATGCTAGATGTGCTCTCCTACTAAGCCAAACATCAAAGGGCATAATTAGGTCTTTGTGATCTGGTTTTCTTCACAAAGGCTATAATTTGCATGACTAGCAATAGCCTGAGGACACAGTCCTAGCACTACACAGAAGCTTGTGAGAGTTACTTCCCAACAAATTTGTAGAAAAGTGAAAAATACCAAAAAAAATAAAAAAACACTTGAAAAATCAAAAAATTACAAAATTGCTCAGTAATCTTTGCCACTCCTGTGGAAGCTAGATCTCTTTGAGACAAGCTTACATACGAGTATGCGAGAGTTCCCAAGCAGTTTAAGAGGCCCTGCGAGAGTTTCAAAAATCCATAAAGAGCTAATTCTACCCAAAAACCTCGCAAACCCCATAATGTGGAGTTTTTGTTGCAACTAACCTTCGCCACTCCTACTACAGCTTCCTCATGATGAGATTAGCTTATAGACAAGTCTACAAGAGTTCACCTTGTTCCATTAAACAATAAGGAAGTTCCCAAGCGCAAACAAAACTAAAAAATCCCAGAATATGTGAACTCTAGCATAAGTAACCTTTGCAACGTGGTCCACTAAGTTCAGAAGGTCATTTCTCATCTGAAACCAAGTCTACTAGAGTTAAAATGAGGTATTGATGAATTTGTAAGAAAAAGTGATAAAAAACTATTGTAGGTATTTCTTGTACATAAATAAACAAGTGGATCACACCACTTAAAATATTGTTGGCCAAGCCTTACCTAGTGGGCCTCGCCACAATACATTGTACAATCAGAATAATAAGTGCGAGGGCCTTGGCATCCTGCATGTGTAAGCCCAACCCAATAGTGCCAAAGACCTGTATTAGAAAGCCAAAATGGTATCATTATGACACTTTTAATTAATTCCATCATATTTTCACAAAAAATCATTGATTGAATTTAACCAAAATCTCAACTGTCAAATACAAACAAAAGAATGTCAAGTAGATCCAAGATGATTGGGCCATAAAGATTTGTCGAGGTAAATGGTTTTGTCTTCCAAGTTGGGAGTATTTATATATGAAATTTTTTCAAATGTTTCTAGCTTCTTGTAGCACTCACTTGCAAAGTGTCCTTTGATGCCACAATAGAAGCACTTGAGCTTTGATCTATCTTTCTTTTTGCCACTTGAAGAAGCATCCACTTGATCTTGCCCTTTAGACCACTTACTTTTGGTTTTGCCCTTTACACTTCCTAAGATTGAAACACACTCAAATGAAGTCTAGCAACCTCACTATCTAGAGATCCAATCAAAATTAGGATTTTGACAATATCACAAAAAAATTCCAAATCTACATGCAAATGTTGAAATTTTGATTATGCAATCTAATAGCCACTACTAAGGCTGATCTAATGATCCAAAAATCGGCCATGTCTAGTATGTGAAATCAAAAATCGGAATCGATCAAGTTTATAAACCTATATAGGGATTTGGTCTACAAAAGATCGAATCTACAAAAGTAAAAAAACTCGATTTTGGTGTAGAATTCCCTCTAGCATGCTCTAGCCTTGATATCTTCACCATATCATTGATGTATCCAATTTCCTCCTTCATAATCTGAAACACAAGCTTTGATACCATGTGAAAGTTTTCAGATCATTAAGATCCAATCACTTGAAAGATCTTTGGTTAGAAAGAGAAATACACTACCAATCTCACCAATGTAGAAAAATCAGCATCTACACAAAAAATGAGATGCAAACACTAATAGAACTTGATCAAACTTGAATGAAATGATAAAGTACTATTGTTGTCTGTACAAAACCATCAAGCTACTGTATTTCACACGTGTGGATCCAAAAATAACAATTATAGATCATTCTACACATAAAATTGCATGCAATCACAAGTATAGTGCACAATGGATAGTAGAACCCAAGAGGACCATGTATAAGTATGAAATGAGATAGAGAAGAGAGAAGATCACTCTCTCCATGAGTTACATCCTTTTATAGCAGGTCCAAACCTTATTTGGCCACTTGGCTTTCCCTCCAAAAATGCTAACCCTACCATTTTTGGGTCTAGATTCAAAGTACCCAACATTCAAATTTGAATCTACTCAAACTCGCCTTCTAACTTTCTCACACTTTCAAAAAGTGTTTATTCAAATGACATTTAGACTAATGAACTTTGAAAAGGCTAGGTCTAAAACCAAAGCTGGCCTCAATATGCCAAATATGAAAATATAGCAAATATGATCAAACTAGTTGAATCTTTCACAAAAACTCTACCAAATTGGAGAGCAAGCATCCTCATGTGCTAATCACTCTTGCTATTGATTTTTGTTGTGTTGCTTATTGTTTACATTTCTATTGTTATTGTTTTAATAGTTATGGCTTTTTCATTAGTATGCATATTGAGCACATGAGCTAACCTCCATCTCATCTCTTTTATCTCTTTCTTTCACCTACTACCTTGATGAATGCTTCTGTTTAGTGTTAGTGAAAGTAGAGTTAAGTTGGGGTAGAGTTAGAATAAGTGTACAAAGCACCTAAACTAGCAACTAAGCATAATTAAGAACCTATCCAAGTGCTCTAGCCCTTTTGACAGGTGGAGGGCTACTCACCATCGGATCTACACATCCTACAGTGGTGTCGTTGTCGGGGATAGGCTATCTCTAACTACTTCTAGTTGTCTTTATAGTTGTTTTGTCATTTGTAGTGTATTTAGGTGGATTTGGGGGTAGTTTAGACTTGTTTTGCTTGTTTTCTTGTGAGTGGATTGTTAGTAGCTAGCGGAGGAGTTGTGGAAGGGTAGTGGAGATCCAAAACAGCCTTTAAGGGCTTGACAACCCATCACAAACATCAAAAACACCAAAAAAACACTCAAATATACTTTTGGCGGGAAAAAGAGAGCCAAAATTTCATCAAATTTTGATTTCTCCAAAACTAGCAAGAAGTAACCTTTGCGTGACTGGTAGTAGCTCCAAGACATAGTTCTAGACCTGCATAGAAGCATGAGAGTTACTTCCCAACAGATTTTAAAAAATCAGAGAAAAATCCAAAAAATTAAAAAATCCTCTATAAAAATTAAAAAAAACTTCAAAACTACAAACTAACATTTGTAGAGCCTCCTCAAGCTTGCATTTCCTTGTAAAAAGCACATAGAACAGTCTGCGAGAGTTATTTCTCAAAATTACTCCCTCGAGAGTTCCCAAGGTCCAAAAAGATGAAAAACAAAGGAAGAACCCTCACAGACACCCTCGCAGACAATAATATTTTAGTTTTTTTTGTGGGAAGTAACCTTTGCAGAGAAGTTTGAAACTCCATCTCACTGAGATAGGTATACAGAAGAGCCTATGAGAATTAGTTTTAATCCAATAAGCTGAAAAGTGGATTTAATGCTTGAAATTGAGAAAAAGTAGCAAATGTAGAAAACTCTCGCAAAAGTAACCTTTACAAATCACTCCATTGTTTTTAGAATGTCATTTTCTATCAGTGATGAAGTCTACGAGAGTTAGTTTGAGATATTAAGTGATCTGCAAGCCAAAAAGTGGTTTTGAACCCTCGTAGACATCAATAACTTTTATATCTTTGAGAAAAAATTCTCACCACTTTATACAGAGTCAGATCCACATCAAATCTAGCTTTTGTAAAGCCTGCAAGAGTTAGTTCTCAATAGATCTTGAGAAAACATATTTTTTTACTACAAAAAGTGAAAGAACTCTTGCACAACCAATCCTTGCACTGAGTAACTTTTGCAGATAGAATCAATATCAAGATCTAACTCAGATCCAGGTACTGTGAAAATCTCAGACCAATCAAAACAAGGAGTAAAAAGCTATCAAGAAAAAATCATCAAAAAGAGGCTAAAATCACACTGTTAGCTATTGAAACTGATCAAGTCCTCATAGATCCAGACTTTTGTTCACACATCTATCAAGATCTAGCTACCCTGGACTTCTCTGATGAATAAATCTAAGATTCGGATGATTAGTAACTACCAGAGCAGAAAATCAAGCAACAAACCTTCCAAGAGTTGGAACAGAGCGAATCGAACCAGAAGCAGGACTACATTGAACGGGTCAAACATCTAAGATTTGAGTGTAACACGGCTCTGACTCTCAACCATGCGATAATTATGTGATTCCTTGACGAAGCATCAGAAGAGAACTCAAATGACGAAAGTAGTACGCCATGTTTCAAGAAGCTATGGAAGATGCGATCAGGGAAGAGGATGAGGGTTTAGAAGATGATTCATAACCAACTACCCATAATCCAACTCCTTCAATAGCATCGACCTCAAATGCTTCCAACATCTCGACAGATATGCTAATGCAACAAATGACAAAATTATACAAACAGTAGATGGAACAGCTAGCAGCCCAGTTTGATCAGAAGTTGAAGGCCTTACAAGGAATTGTAGCAACATCCTCTAACGTACTAGAACAAAATCAGCTGCAGTATCCATGAAGAAAAAATGTATGGTGTCCGGTTTGTGCCCGTAGCCATATAGCCAACGAGTGTCCAATTACTGAAGCAAAATCTCAAACTAACACAATGGTATTTGCCACCTTTGCAACCCATCATCACACAAAATGGAGTTTTGTCCATTCAATAAAAGGATCATACAACAAAAGAGGAATGCATATTAAACCTTTTATCCTTATCACCAAGGGGCACCCGAATGTGGCACCACGATATGGAGTGCCAATAAATCAGCAACGCGTGGCTTTACTTGCGCCACCAAGGCCAATTAACAATCAAGTGGCTCATGTAAATTTGACAGCAGCAGAGCATGAGACACCACCCCAACCTGAGCAGATGAGACATTTGTCGATCCAGCTATAAACGAGTATTACGCCTGCGCTGCCCAATCTCAACCCCAAGGTGGGAGAATCTACGACTGTTATGGATATGGCGAAGGGCACAAAATTGTGGAATGTCCTCATAAGTGTGAAAATCTGCAAAATTGGACCAAGAATGGATCCTAAAATGATCCACAAGAGGGATTGGATGTTAGATACAATCGATCTACCAATCTACACAAGATTTGGATCAATATATTTGGATGTTATTGGCTGCTACCTTAGATTTTGTTGGGGATGCTCATCTTGAGGGACCTTCCTCAATTTTAATCTTTCAATATCCTAGAATTCTACAATCTGTTGCTGGAAAGGGTTGTATTGAGGATCCTACTTCAATTTCAAATATTTTCACTAAAGAAATTTAATAATTTATTGTTGTTTTGACTGGTTGCAACTTTGACAAGATTTTTGGACAATAGAACTTTTATCCTCAATCACTATAGCTTCATTTCTCAAATGTCAAATATCATCTTTATTCTTGGTTTTGATTTCATAAACACCCTTTTTGTAGGTGGTTTGAAAACCTACTTAGTAGCTTAGCCTATAGAAAATAGATTCTTATTCAGTTTAAAAATAATGAGTGCATTCTTGGCAATTCTTGAAATTCCACTTTTGTTGACATATCAAATTATGTCAATGTCTATGGTGCCTTTGACCCAAAGCTTTCAACAATCATTTACATTGGCTATTGTTCTGAAGGGACATATATTAGATTCTTGAATCCATTGAAATGGTTCACCATGTGCTTGCTAGCACCATCATCTACATACCAATTATTTGAAGGTTGTGGTTTGGATAGGCCACAAGTGCAATGATACCATTGGTGGTAGCTAAGTTGGCTATTTGATTTGCTTTTTGTTTCACATTCTCTTCCAATAGTCTACAATTCTCTACAACCACCAAGTTCTTTCAGTGATTGCATATTTTGGCAAGCTAAACCATGTAATCAAATATCTCATTATCAAATTATTGTCATTGTCTTTTCCTCAACGATGAAAAATACAATCTTCACATTCTATCATTTTTTATGAATGTCCTAAATTGATGAAGGTTATAGTATTGATAAGCTAGTAGGTTGTGCTGATTTGAAATAGATTTTTAAAATTGCTATTTGAGACACTGTCATATTTAAATTCATGCAGGTAAAAAAATGTCAACTTGTAGAAAGTCCATGTTCATTGTTTGTTGCCTGATTATTGCCGACTCAAGAGTCCAATGACATCATTTCATAGTTAGTCTTACTTGATATTGCCTACACTAGATACTACTTACATAATTGGACTTTTCATGTTTTTTTTGTATAAAAATTTGGCAACACAATGTCATTGAATGCATTGGCTTTACAAGTCCTTATTTGCACATAAGATGTTGTTGTATCGTCATTATCAAGCCTTTAAACATTGTTCTCACAAACACTAAAACATGTTCTTAGTTTTGGAAATTCTTATTTATATGTTTATTATGTAAAATGTCACTACATATAAATGTATGTCTTTTATGATTCTTGTAATAGTAGGCACACATTTTAAAATATCAAAGGCTCGACATGCTATATATGAAAAAAGATTAACGTAATTTTCCTAAATAAATAATAGTAAAAATAATAGAAACGTTGTCATTAATTTTGTATAGCATGTTTGGTTTTACCTAAATAGCTAGGGACTAATCACTTTTCTTGTCTTTCGAGAGAATATATCATTTTTTAAAACTAAGATATGATGCATTAATAATATCTTCTTTGGGAGATTCTTTTCTAATAACCTTTGAATTAGTACAACTAGCCACATCAAAAAAACTACAAATTTTACTTCAACAAATATATGATTATGATGATAAAGGATTCTTGCAATTTAAATGATAAACTCATTCAGTGAAACGTTAACTCTTATAAAGAATGGTGGATAATTTGAGTATTTCATGATATGTAGTGCATAAGTAATTGAGGTCCCTTTCCTCAGTGCAATTGCATACTACTATCATATTAGCATTTCATGTTCATGAATCATGCCACTTTTTAAAACTTTTAAAAGTGACAAGTTTAAAGACTTAAAAGAGTAGATCTTGCGTGCAAGGAAATGGGAGATGCGGCCTTAACAATTATTCAACAAGTATGCACTTCGAGGCTTGTTCAATCAAGCATACCCAAGTGTTTTGTTGATGACTATGTGCCATGAAAACAATCTCAAATAAGTCACATAATATGTGATGTGCTTGCAATATTTTTTTCAATCATATCCAGTTCAACAAGTATTTATTTTTATAGAAAATGTTACTAATTATACAGAATAACTAAACTTCTTAGCATGGAGGTCATGCTAAATTTTGAAAGATGTGCTTTGAGTCACTCACATTATTGCGAATAAATGATAATAAAGAGTACTTAGACATTGACTTGTGACTATACCAATAAGAAATTCTCAACACAATTTCAAACATGAAGTTATTAGTTGATAATGGAATGTATACTTGACATAATTCACACAAGAGTTATCTTACACCTTGGAAAATGTAACTTTTGGCATATTTTTTGTGGTTGAATAAGGGATATTAACTTAGCCTAAGCAAAGAGTTTGTCTTTTAGGCATGGTTAAATAGCCTATAACTAATGGATATTGGTAGTATACATATTCTCAGTATTCAAAGAGCATACACACAGACAAACAAACACACACATCTATGTACACACGTACACATATTTAGAGAGGGGGAGGAGGTTTCTTGCAACAACATAAGAGACATTTTGGTCAACATTTTCAAGGATAAGCTAAATTGTTTTTTGAAACTAGATTGTAAGTTAAAATTTAGTTTCTTAAAACATGTTAAAATGATAGTTTAGTTTCCAATCCCAATGTAGAAAGAATAAGGATGAAAACATTTGCTCTTGATACTCTTTTGGGAAACACAATAAGCGCACATAATGCAATCAACACATGATTAGCAAATTTACACATCAACACATCTTCACATACTCTATAGGTTTTAAAGGAAAATTTGTTTTGCCTATGCACTGATGTGAAAGTTTCTGTGATATAAGTCTTCTATAAATATGAGTTGATGCCAAAAACAACATCTAAGAGTCAAGGTGGAAAAGAGAGAATACCTTTCCAAAGATGACTAAACATGGCCACACATCAAAGCCTAGAAAGAAAACCACTGTGTTGAAGTCAAACTTGAAGACCAATGAGCCAAAAAAATAAATGTTACTATCATTGATGACATATTACTTGCCATATTCTTTTTGTACACGATGTCATCTATGCTCATCTCACTCTTAAGTCATGTTCATTTTATCATATAGTTGATGTTTGATGCAAGCTATTATTGAGTTAGCATCTCTTTCATTGAGTAGATGTTGATTTTTCTACATTGGCAATGTTGTAGATTGTGTTGACTTTCTAACCAAAGATCAAAGGACATATCTTGGATCTTAATGATTTGAAATTCTTCACATGGTATCAAAGCTCTTGTGTTGCAAGTTATGGAAGGTACAGCCACATTTAGCAAAGATTTGGAGGAGATACAAATGCTAGAGCATGCTAGAATAGTTTCTACTCAAAAATTAAGAACTTTGGATGTGCAGAATTGATTTTTTATAGGTCAAAACTCAATTTACGTTTATGAACTTGTGGAACTCTAATTTCATGCATCTGCCATGCTAGAACTTGGAAATACATGGAGACTCAAAATATTACATTACCTTTATTGATGATTACAGTAAATTTGCCAAAGTCTATAAATTAGAAGCATTTGACAAATTCACAAAGTATGTGAATTGGGCAGAAAGATGTACTAGTAATAAAGTGAAGCAGATCAGAACAGATCGAGGTGGGAATACATCTCGAACTGATTCACTAACTTCTACAATGATCGTGGTATCATTCACAGAAGGACTGCATCTTACACACCACAACACAATGGTGTTGCAGAAAGAAAGAATAGGACTCTAATGGAAGCTGCCAGATGCATGATGGCTTACTCAAAAGCTCCAAGACTATTGTGGGCTGAAGCAATGGCTACAGCTGCTTACATTCAGAACAAGACAAGAAAGTCTGGTGTTCCTCACACACGACACCACACGAATTATGGTGAGGTAGAAAACCCAATCTGACTCACATCCGTATCTTTGGCTGTGCAGCTTAAGCACATGTTTCTGATAAGCTTTGAATGAAGTTTGATGAGGCTAAACAAGGATATCTTGTAGAATATGACAATAATTTGTCATACTACAGAGTGTATATGCCAGAGACAAACACAGTGAAGACAATCAAAGATGTCAAATTTGATGAGAGCAGAATGATGGCCAACAATGATCCTGTCAATTATGAAGTTCTTGAAAGACAGTACTATGATCTGCCAACTATGACAGAGGGAGCAGAGGACGAACACTCAGACGAAGATGTTCGAGTTGCTTCGCATTCAAGTGATGAATCAGACGAAGAAAGTTTCAAGAGGCAGCATATTACTACAGTACCTAT
This sequence comes from Diphasiastrum complanatum, assembly GCA_029204225.1. NCBI lineage: Eukaryota > Viridiplantae > Streptophyta > Lycopodiopsida > Lycopodiales > Lycopodiaceae > Diphasiastrum > Diphasiastrum complanatum. The sequence continues at coordinate 63,143,615 of CM055097.1, forward strand.
AACCGAAATGGTTCCGGACCTAGCAGGGTAGATAAAGACAAAGGCATTGCAGTTCCAGGAGGGTCTCCTAGAAGGTCGACAAGACAACAAAAAGCACCAGCAATATGTGTCAGGCAACTCAACTTCTACATCAAAAGAGTTCTGTGGATCTAGTGGTGAACCACAGACATTTGAGAAAGCAATTGAATGTCCAGAGAAGGACAAATGGATCCAAGCCATGAAAGAGGAGATGGAATCCATGAGAAAGAACCATGTATGGACATTGCAGCCATTACCAGATAAGCAAAAGACTGTAAAATACAATTGGGTATACAAGCTGAAATTTTGAATTTGCACAATTTGCACATTTAGAGACTTTCTACCAGTCCAGATCCAACAGTCCGTGCGACAACAACTTATGCTTGGGACTTGAAATATTTGATGGGTATAGAGACCAAGTGGGATAACTTCCTCCCACCAATTTGTTTTGATCCTATTAAGGCATTGGTCTCAGATCGCGTGGAAGATCAGTTGCCAATTGCTCGTGTGTATTACCGAGTCGGCCTTCTGGACCATCCTTGGATCCCGTTTTCAAGCCTGGATTGATCAAAGATGGATCACCGACATTCACAAGTCCATGCACACCAATAAACACTTGAAGGATATTGGCAGAATAAACTTCATGGAAGATGTGACAACATATCTGATCAACCAACGGCGAGCCAAGCGCTCCCTTTACTGAACCGATGGAGTGCCGAGGGACCGACACTACTTCTCTCTCTCTCCACCTTCTCTCGATTATTCTCTTTCTCTCTTCTATTCTGTTCTTCTCTTTCACAAAATCATGATGAATGGTAGTTAGGGGTGAGTAGGGTGAGGAAGGAGTAGTGTTAGTGGTGTTAGAGTTAGGAAAAGAGTAGAGAACTAACTAAAGGTAACATCTATTCATAGTTAGGCACCTATCCAGTGTTCTAACACTTGTTGATAGGTGGGAGGGCTACTACGATGCGAGATCTTTGACCCTACATGTATATACATTACTTTGGAGCATTCTGTAGTCTCAGAGATAGTCTTCCATCAAGTTGTATTTGTCTTTCTATTTTTCTTCACTTGGCCTCATGGAATTGACCAGCAACATGTTTGCCCAGATCAGCAAAACATGTTCTTAAAAAAGTTCTGTTATACTTAAAAGCTGCATGAACATGGTCTTCAGTCATATCCTTCCTCCTTGGTATAATGTTCTTTAGCAGCTCTGCATTTATCCGGACAAAGAAACCATCCAAATACAAGCTCTGCATCGCTGTCGGACATGGCCAATAAATGTACCAAAGTGAGTTACTGAATAAGTAACAAACTTTTTATGGTCTTTGTGGGCTCTTATTTCCTTGGTGGCACAGGCGACATTCTCGTAATGAACATGGTAGCCAGCTTCCCAATCAGAATAGAGCTCCCACAGCTCCGGATAGGTGACATCAATATCTTGCAATAAGTTATCCCTATCGAACTTTGCAAAATCTGACACCTCCTTTGGCCGATATAGATCGAATTGACAATTCTTCCTCCAATAATCAATTTGTCCTAAATAATAGTCATAGAAATCCATTTCCTTCTACTTTAAATAATCTAATGCATATAGTAATGTACAAGCTACATATAATTCTACACTACCAAAAAGGAACTACAAAAAAATTTCCCTGCAACAAAGACATCCTTTCTGTTCCATACTTGTTGGAATGGCAAAGTGGAGCCATTGCCCACCACAGCCCACGCTCAAAGAAATCCCATAAGTAGAAGTGGGACTTTGTTCAAAGTGGATATAAGTGGTAAATGTCCAAGTGTTTAATGTCCCCTGGTACCAGCCCCTTTGCTTGCAATGGAGAGCACTTGGATTCGTGGGCGGCTAGGCATCCAGGGATGGGATCCCGGAATGCAACTCACAAAAGGGACAAAAAGCTCTATGATTTTGGTGCAACCTCTGAACCAGAAAGGTTAAGTTGTATCCGTTGAAGGCCCACCGAATTCCTACATGGTATCAGAGCAGACAATGTGACTGTGCCCCACTTTGAGGGGGAGTGTTGGAATGGCAAAGTGGATATAAGTGGTAAATATCCAAGTGTTTAATGTCCCATGTACCAGCCCCTTTGCGGGCAAGGGAGAGCACTTGGATTTGTGGGTGGCTAGGCGTCCATGGATGGGATCCTGAAATGTGGCTCATGGAAGGGGCAAAAGGCTCCATGATTTTGGCGCAACCTTTGAACCAAAAGGTTGAGTTGTATCTGTTGAAGGCCCATTGAATTCCTACAATATTAAGACTATTCCATAGTTCTAAGAACTCTCAGTTCTCCCAGGGGGCTTCCCAGAGAAGAGGAGATGAAGTGCCTCACCACTAATATAGGTGCAATCAAATGAGAGTAAAGTAACCATTTGTATTCATAGGATGAGAGGCAGGTGATCTTGGCCTTTGAAAATGCCATAAATGTAGTTGGAGGTTTAAATTTTCCCACCAAAGAACTTTCTAAGGGTCATATACCTTGCAAGGTTTACAATATCAAGTAGAAAAAGTAAACTAGAGTACCGTCCATGTGTGTGTGTGTGTGTGTGTGTGTGTGTGTGTGTGTGTGTGTGTGTGAGAGAGAGAGAGAGAGAGAGAGAGAGAGAGAGAGAGAGAGAGAGAGAGAGAGAGAGAGAGAGAGAGAGAGAGAGAGAGAGAGAGAGAGAGAGAGAGAGAGAGAGAGAGAGAGAGAGAGAGAGAGAACCCACCAACCGTACCCACAGTTAGTGATTCCCTCAGGGGGGCAGTTAGCTCCCCCTAAGGGAAAGCTAACTGCCCACCAGAATAGTATTGATGTTTTCAGGCAAATCAAATAGTAGTCTAGAAAAAGTTTCACGATATAGAAGATTGTTTATGATCATGCATAGTTTATCTCGAGAGAAGCCATTACTCTGAAAGGTATCCACAAGTGTGCGTACTTCTTTTAAAAAAGTTTCCTGCTTATTACAACAATACATGGCAGCTATCGTTTGTGATATTATGATCTTATATGAGTTAAACATTGGTCTGTTTGAGGCGAGGTATATATATTGCAAGAAACGGAAAGGAAGGACTCTCCTTTTATCATATTTGGACAAGTGTGTACAATTAGTGATTGATAAAATTTATCGAACTACTACTGGCATCATTTTCATCTATCTCAAGATACTCCAAGGAATAGACCCAGAATGGATTATTAGGTTTTCTTGGTTGGGTTTTGTCTAGGAAATGTCCAACAGAATGATTATTGATAAAGCAGATGTCATCAATGTATCTAAACGAATATTTGAATTCGTTCATAAATGCAGTTTGCTGTAATCTTGCAAGTCTTTCAATAAACCGCATTTAAAAAAAAGAAAGGTACCAATTACACCAAATTGGTGAACAAAAATTGCCCATAGGTATCCCTCGAATCTGTCTTCAAGTATGATCTCCAAGCCTAACTATGCAATTGTCTATCAAATACAAATTTCACTCACATAAGGTATCCTTGTCTATGCTACTCCATTCATCTGATATTGCTCTTTTGGAAGAACATTTGAAATCATTGGACTCGGGTATATGTCTATATTTGAGTACTTTGATTTTGGCGGTCTTAAAGGCCAAGTTGATCATTTTTGCCATAATAATTTTTAGACCGTCAATACCGTCTAGAGGAATATTTTCGTAGCATTTAGAAATATCAGTAGCTTTCATTGTGTATATGAGCTTTGGTAAGTTAAGATAGAAATCAACAGATGAATCACACTGCCATAGTAAAAAAGTATCCCCATTTAGGACGCTCTTGTATGTGTCTGTCTTAAGGCTTGCATCTTTCTGAAAGGATATAGCATACTCAGAGCACCCGTCAGAAATTTGGCGAGTATGGAAAAATAGCAATCATGTGCATTCGTGATCCATCTGAAAGTATCTTTGTGTGCTTTGTATGTGCATAATAAGTAAGGTAGCTCCCTAGATGTAAGAAGTCATCAGGTAGTAAATCAGACATAGACGAGCATACATATTCCAGAGAACTTGAGACAAACTTATTTGCATGATCAGAAAAAGGTGTGAAATTCAGGCTATCAAGTCTTTCCATAGCAAGCTTATGTACGAGATATATGCAAATAAAACAGGAATTATGTTGAGCTTTATCAAATTCCATTGACTTATAAATGCTTGGTAATCCATTTTCGTTCATTACTAGCATCTTCGTTTTTATGTAGTGGGACACTGCTCCCTTGAATCCATTTCTTGGTCTCTAAAGATTCTAGGGCACTAATCTTACAAAAATCAGCATGCCTATCAAGGTCAGTACTTGGATACATAGGTAGAAGTCTCATGAGTTTAGCCCATCCATCCTGTAATTCAAAAGCAATATCTTGGATATTAATAAGTTGTAAAATGATATGATTAAGTCCTTTTTCCAAGGAGCATATAAGAACTTTACTTTTGATTAAGCTGCAATCCGCCATCAAAACATGACCAAACTTTGTTGATATGAAGCCTTTAAAGCATTTAAAAGTAGTATAAGAGCAGGCTTGCAGATTTTTAACTTGAAAGTTATAGAAGACTTCATAAGGGAAATACCAATCCATTTTAAAGTTTGGCATGTTGACCAACCCAAAACAATATCATAAAAGGACTCATGTATAAAGCCAAATAATTGTAATAAAATACGAGCATAAAACTGCTTCACATGAATGGTCTCAAATATCCTATTGTGGTAAAGTAAATGAAGAAAGAGAATTTCCTCCTTATTATGCATAATGAGTTTAGATGTTCTATAGTGTTCCTGATCACTTCTCTCTTGTCAAGAACCTCATCATCCTGCAAAAATATCAATCCCTATAAAAATTCAGCTTCTTGATCGGCAAATCTTCCTTTGTGCCACTCCCTTATCCATCTTTGCTTTTGTACTTTGTAAATTTTCTTCTCTTACTCTCACAATGGTAGCTTATGGGATTGCGATTGGGCAGCAAATCATATATACCCTACAGAGCAGCGATTGGCAATGTATATTGTCTACCAAATATGTTTCTAGCCAGGGACTGATGGTATTCATTCATAAACAAGATGTTTGGCCAACGATGGCATAGCAGTTCATCATCCACTTCAATATTAATAGGTGCTGATTCAATCCTTGAAACATGGTCGGCTAGATAATGTTGTTCACCCTTTTGAACCACAACGCGAAATTTGAATTCGGTCAATAATAATAGCCATCTTGCAATACGCCATGTGTTGCATGTCTTGTTCACCAAATAAAGTAACGACTGATGGTCAGTATAAAATACAAAATGTGTTTAAAATAGATAATGTCAAAACTTTTAACAGAAAAATCATGGCCAACGCTTTAAGTTGTCTGCTTGCAAACTTGATAGGATAATCCTCTTATATTCACCTGGTTGTGTCAAAATTGATCCAATGGCATATTTCGATGTAGCAGTGTGAATTTGAAACTCAATTTTCCAGATTGGAGCTCGTCGTATCGGTGCAGAAGCTAAAGCTTTTTTCAAATGCTTCCAATGCCTCTACTATCCAAATTGGTACAATAGTCAATTTATATATAGGTCTTGCTAAATTCGCAAAAAATAGTATGAATATCTGATAGTAATTTGCATGACCAATAAAAACATAGACTCCTCAAATTGTTCTTGGCGGTGGTAACTCGATAATGACTTTGATTTTGGAATAATCCGTAGCAATGCCATGTCTTGATATCACATGTCCAAGGACAACTCCATGAGTGACCCAAATTTGACACTTTTCTGGATTTAAGGAGATTTGGTACTTGCGACAACATTCAAATACTTTATCCAAACGATCCAAGTGGTCTGTATTTGCACTATGGACTCCAAGATTATCCAAGTAGATTTCAAAGAAATTCTGCAAGTAGTCCTTAAAGGCAAACTGCGTCACTCTTTGAAATGAACTAGGTGCATTACAAAGTTCAAATGACATAACTTTATAAGCATAGGTTCTCCATTTTGTTGCAAAAATTGTTTTGTGGCGATCCGCAAGTGCTATCTTAACTTGGTTGTAACCACTAAATCGATCCAGAAAACTGTACGCTTTTGCTCTAGCAAGACGATCCAATGCTTTTAGTAAAGGGTAACAGAAAGTGATTCTTTCGCATCACTTTATTCAAAGCTTTGAGATTCACACAAATTCTCATCTTCCCATTCTTCTTAGGAACGACAACAATTGGTGAAACCCATTCTGTATGTTCAATTTCAGAAATGAAGTCGGCTTCAAGTAGTCTTTGCAGCTCTTTCTTTATAAGATCCATAACGTTTGGATTGCAATGATAAAATCTTGTGACCTTTGGAACTACATCAGGCATTAAGGGTATCGTATGCTCAATAACTAAGATAGAAATTCCTTTGAGATCCTTGTACGTCCGAGCAAAACAATCTTGATATTTGATCAATAACTTTCTTAATGCTTGAAATTGTTCGAAAATAAGCTGTGCTCCAACTTGAATAATCTTTTCTGACTCTCCTGGTTCAGCAAGATTCATTGGCTGAGTCCTAGCTGGCCCATCATAAACCTCCTTTGTTTCTAGTTCTTTTTCTTCAAGTTCACGATAAGCTTTTGGTAACATAATCACCACATCATCCAAAGTATAACGTTTGAAATGATTAGACATATATTGTTGGAATTCTTCTAATTGTTCTTTTCCATAAGGGTTGATCTTTGATCTCCGTTTAGCTTTCTTGACAGGAATGATCTTGGAGGTGATGACTTTCTTGAAGATGTGCTCTTCTATGAAGGTGACGACTTCCTCAAGTGTGATTTCTTGCGAGAATTCTAACTTGAAGTATCATCCTTGACTTTCTCTTTTCCTTTGTCCAATAAGGGTGGTACATTCTTAGAATCAACTTTTTGAGATGATTTTTTTCATTTCAGGACCATATCATAGTGCTACTTAGCTTGTTTCTTTGTCATAGGTCCTGCCATCTTGTCCTCCTTCAATGTAGCTGCTTTTGATAGTCTTATTATTGGTTCATCCGGAATATCTCGAACTCCATATCTTGTAGGATCCATATGATTGAGAATCTGCTCATCCATAAGCTTTGTCTCTCCATCATAAGTCAAAGCATGACTAACATGTATTAGATCATCTTCAATCGGATCTAGAGTCGGTTCAATTGATATCCAATCTAGGTTCATCATATTCAATGGAAAAGTGATCGGTGTATCCAAAGTTCGATCAAGCAAAGAAATTTTGCTCAATTCGGATTGATTATCTTGTTGACACATATAGCATGCTATACAATCCACTATTGCAAGAGCTTGATTCCAATTGACATTGTCGGTTTGAGAGTCATAATGAACTCCTAGAGTCTTCACTTCTTGATCACATGTATGATCTGTTGTTGATGAATCATCATCCCCTCTTTGGACTACTAGCTTGATAATCCAAGTAATTGGATCTACTTTGACTGCATGCTCACGATTCTCAAAAGTAATTTTGCCGGTGCCCCAATTATGAATTACTTAAGCAACTCGTAACCATGGATGTCCCAATAAAACTTAATATACATTCAGTGCGTCAGGTAAGTCCATTACTATAGAAGTAACGACAAACTACACTTCAGCTATTTTGACAAGTATATCTTTAACCATTTCTCATGGCATACTATCATTTGATCAACTAGCTTAATGGCCAAAGTGGCAAGCTTCAACTTGGTAAGTCCCCATTTTGCACATAGCTTGGTTGAAATCAAATTAACTCCTGAACCTCCATCAATCACGGCTGCTTCTTTACTAAACTGTCTATGTTGTATCGGTAGAATGATGTTTTTCTGCTCACTTTCCCAGGCTGCTCCCACATTAAGTACTTTGTTCGATTCTTCAAACCCGTCACAAAAAATTGGCTTTTGATGGATTGATGGCCCCATTTGAGTCAATCTTTCTGCTAATACTTCTTTTGCTTTCGACACCAGCTTAAGAAATTCTCCCAGTGTGATATCCATCTTGCTAGACAACATATTCATGATCATTTTTGTTTATGGTGCTTCAGGTTCCGACATTTTAAAGTTAAAATAGCAATGATCGACTTATACAGTGCTTTCTTATTTCGACGACACCACGTGTGCTTAGTTCTAGAGTTATCGGGCCATCTTTCTTTTACGAGCCCTTTGAGTGTTTTTAAAGAACTCATCTTTGTACTTACGAAGTAGTTGAATATACAGTTTGAAGAGAGCAATTTTGAGTTCTTGTTGCACTTGACGTTGTGCTGTGGTGATTGATCCGGTCGGGTGTTTTCAATTGTGTTTTCTTAACTTGGTATCAGAGCCCTTGATGGCTGGAATCACCGGACAAGAACAGAGAGCTGCAAATTCACGATGGTTTGTTGGCTAGGAAGCACAAAACCGAGTCTATGGAGATTTGTGGAACGGCTCAAAACTGTAAAAAGGACTCAGAGACAGGAAATTGTTGGTTGATCAGAAAGCAAGCAAAGTTTGAAGCTGAAAATTTCTTCTGGAGGGTTGTTTGGCATTTGTGATTGGTTTGAATCCAATCGAATACCGTTTGAAGAGTGGTTTGGAGCAAAAGATAACCTCCAATAGGGCGACCTCAACCAGTTAGGAGCTGCAAAGGAAAGCTCAGGGAAAGCCTGAGTAAAGCTCAATATATTCTTCTCTTCAAAATTGCTAGGGTTTCAAGGGACAAAATCTGAGATATCTCCTTGTAGGAGGTCAATTTCAAAGCAGTGAGAGGCTGTGAATGGGCGCCCTGGTAGCGCGATTCAGCAGTAGGGAGGCCGCGACTGGCCGTGGAGAAGGAAGGCAGCCAGTTCGATCCATGTGGAGCTGCCATAGCCTGTGAAGGAGAGAGAAGAACTCCATCGCTGAGAGAGAGAGGAGGAGGAGAGGTCGCGAGAACTCTCACGCGCTCAGTCCTAATCATCAACTAGTGGCCCGAAGTGTTCAGTGCTTCGAAGGCCTTTGATCAACGCACAAAAGCATTGACATCCGTCCGATCTCAATTCATACAGATCGACGATGGTTATTTCACAACAGGTGAGTCGTTGGATCTAAAGGATCCGTTGGATTAGTGAAAAAGTCTGAAGGGGTCTGAAGTGCAAAGTGCATTGCAACTTCATTAAAAATCTTCAAACTAAAAAGATTGTTGGGTCCCAAGTCTTTGAAGGGTGAAGTTTCTTCACACTGAAGAAACAGTTCAAAAACCCAAATTGCCCTTATTTTTACCTCATTTAGCCTATTTTGGCCAAACGAAAGGCTATAGCCTCCAGACGAAGGGCACCTTGATTGTACCTGCAAGTAGTGATTGCTGTGGAGAAAGTGTTCAAAGTGCACCAGAAGTGATTTCACCATTCCACTGGGCAGGAAGCTAGGAGTTGGTGACGTGAAGCATTTTGGAAAACGACGCCAGTTTGGCTTTCAATTTGGCGAAAGAGCGGCGGGTGGCTTGGTAAGCTAAAACTTGCAGGTCATTATTATCGATTTCTGACATCACGGTTGGCTCTAGCATACACTTTATAGCCTACAGGTGAAGTTTTAAGCAGTTCGAAGATGGCAAACATCAATGAGGCAATTTTGGGCGATGCAAGCAAACTTGATGGGCTTCTAACTACAACATCTGGAAATTCAAAATGAAGAGCATTTTGATGGAGAAAGAGTTGTGGGAAATTGTGGCAGGTATTGAAGTCCGGCCAAATACCACTCCAGGTGACATAAGGGCCTTTGATAAAAAGGCGCAGAGAGCATTATCCTTGATCAATTTTTCAGTGAAAGACCATGTGATCACTCACATAAGTGATGCCACAACGGCTAGGGGAGCTTGGGAAGCTCTTAGAATGCAATTTCAAACTTGCAATCCAGCTCGAGCCATGTTCTTGAAGTCAAGACAAACCCCACAAGAGGATCAAGCCTTACTTGCCAAAGGCAAGCAGAAAGGATGGAAAAGGATTCCTAAGAAATCCAAGGATGATGATGACGAAGGAGAGTCATCATCAAAAGAGAAAAAGAAGAAGAAAGAAAAATGTTACTATTGCCACAAACCGGGTCATTTGGCACGCGAGTGTTATAAGAAGAAAGCAGACATAAAGGCGAGAAAAGTGACTCAACAAGGAAACATTGCCAAAGATGATGGAAAAGATGACGAGACAAGTATTTTCTCATCGGCATTGGCATCCCAAGTTGATGATGGTGCCAGATGGTTCATAGACTCAGGCGCCACAAGGCATATGACCGAAAAACGTGATTGGTTTGAAAAATTCTCACCAATCCATGATGGGGATAAGGTCACTCAAGCCAATGGAGAGGAATGCCAGATACAGGGTGTGGGCAATGTACCTGTGCAATTTTCTGATGGCAAAATTAAAAACATCCCTAATGTACTTTATGTTCCTGGACTCAAAAAGAGTTTGCTTTCTGTTGGTGTAATAGCAAATCAACATCTTAAAGTTGAATCTGTCAAGGATGGATGCCTTATGAAGGATACGAACCATAATCACAAAGTGGTGGCAAAGGGTTATAGAGATAGTAACTGCGGCCTTTATAAATTGGATGCTGCAAAACCAGGTGAATACGGTTTGGCTATCTCAACAACATCTCAATCCGAGTTGTGGCACAGAAGACTTGGTCAATTGAACTATGGGAGCTTGAGATTGATGGCGAAGCTAAAGATGGCAATAGAGTTACCGGCATTGTAGGATGATCATCATGCAATATGTGAAGGATGCATCATGGGAAAGCATCACAGAGAGACATTCAAGAAAGGTGGAGCTGCAAGAGCTAAGAAACCACTAGAACTAATTCACAGCGACCTGTGCGGCCCAATGAAGACCATGTCGTTGGGAAAAGCATATTATTTTATGACTTTCATAGATGATTACTCTAGGAGGACATGGATTTATTTCTTGAAGAAGAAATCTGACGCTTTTGCTCGTTTCAAGGAGTTCAAAACTTTGGTAGAGAACCAACTAGATGCACGCATCAAAGTGCTAAGATCAAATAGAGGGTATGAATACAAATCTGATGATTTTGAAGACTTTTGAAAAGAACACGGCATTAAAAGACAATTCACACAGTCACACACACCGCATAGTAATGGTGTAGCTGAAAGGAAAAACGGAACTATTATGGAGAGTGCACACTCCATGATGAAGCAAATGGGCTTGACCGATTCACTTTGGTCGGAAGCGTGCAGTGCGACAACGTTCTTGCAAAATAGGAGCCCTATAGTTGCGGTTCCAAATGTGACTCCTGAAGAAGCATTTACTAGAATAAAGCCAAAAAATCGACAAGTTTCGTGTCATTGGATGTAAGGCCTATGTACATGTGCCAAAGGAGGAGCAAAAGAAACTTGATGCCAAAGCAATCAAGTGTATCTTCGTCGGTTATGATGAAAGAATGAAAGCTTACAGATGTTTTGATCCTGTAATGAACAAGATTCACATTAGCAAAGATGTGATCTTTGATGAAACGCATAGGTATGAAGATGAAGACCATGCAAGCAGTGAAATCATCAAGAGACTTCCCACAATTCTGGAGGAAGAAAATGAAGAAGATGCTCCACAAAATGATGCACGTGAAGACAAAAGTCGAGAGGGCGAATATGAAAGAACACCACCTATTCAAGAGCCTAGGGGGAGGTACTTGCCAATAGGAGCAATAAAGGAGAAACCGGTTGGAAGTAAGAGACATTACTTGGACACTCCTTGGGATACGTACTCTCCACGTAGTGTATCACCTGAATCTAAGATACCAAAATGGTATGAAAAGATCATGAAGGACGCAAAGCTAAATCAAACAGGATCTAGCACACAAAGTGAGGTGAGAAGATCAACACGGAAAAGGAAGTCTCCCGATCGTTATCATGTGAACTATGTCCTAATGATTGACATTTTGAAGTGTCGAGAGCCATCAACCTTTGATGAGGCAAAAGATCAAAAAGAGTGGCAAAGGGCAATGGAAGAAGAGATAGTGACATGATACATGGGAATTGGTTGATCTACCACTTGGAAAGAAATTCATTGACAACAAACGGGTGTTTAGAACAAAGTTTCATGCGGATGGCACAATAGCAAAGTATAAGGCACGCCTAGTAGTGAAGGGTTATGAGCAAAGCAAAGGAATTGACTATGAAAAGACATTTGCTCCAGTGGCTAAGTGGACTACGCTACACCTTATCATTGCCTTAGCATCTCATTTTGGGTGGAAGATCCATCAAATGGATGTGAAGTCTGCATTTTTGAATGGTGACTTAGAGGAAGAAGTTTACATGGTCCAACCGCAGGGCTTCATGGCAAAAGGGCAAGAACAGAAGGTATGTAAACTACACAAAGCACTTTATGGCCTTAAGCAAGTGCCACGCGCATGGTATGGAGCATTGACAGTTACTTTCTTTCACATGGATTTGTAAGAACAAATTCAGATCCAAATATTTATGTTCTTATAAATGATGACAGCATTGCCTTGATTGTACTTTACGTTGATGATATCATTATCACTAGCAATGATGAGAACCTCACTCGTTCTATCAAAGCCAACTTACGCAAGCAATTTGAGATGACAGATTTAGATCTTATGCATGATTGCTTGGGTGTCGAAGTATGGCAAACTAGCAGTGATATCAGGTTATGTCAAAACAAGTATGTAGGCAAGATATTGGAGAGATTTCACATGACAGAGTGCAAACCTTCCATCACCCCTTGTGAAGCTGGTAAGAAATTATCTCGTATTGATGATAGTGCACATGTTGATGCTACACTATTTCGTCAGCTAGTTGGAAGTTTAATATATCTTACGACTACATGTCCTGATATCTGCTATGCTGTAAGTTTGATTAGCCAATTCATGTCATCACCCACTATGGGCCATTGGAAATCTGCAAAAAGGAAATTGAGGTATGTGAAAGGTACATCGAACCTTGGTCTAATCTACAAAAGACAAAGTGTTTTACCTAAGTTGCAAGGTTATGTTGACGCTGATTGGGCTGGAAGTATAGATGATAGAAAGTCAACAACAGGTTATACCTTCAATTTTGGTAGTGGCTATTTTTCGTGGTCTAGCAAGAAGCAAGATACTATTTCTCTTTCTTCCATAGAAGCCGAATATAAAGCGTTGAGTTCTGCTACCCAAGAAGCTATTTGGCTACGTAAGTTGTTATGTGAGATTGGCATAAAGCAGGTAAATCCCACTGTTATTTTCTGTGACGGTCAAAGCAGAATACAATTGGCTAAAAATCCAATCTTTCATGCAAGGAAAAAACATATTGAAGTAAAATATCACTTTGTGCGTGAAAAATTACAATCTAAAGACATAAGTATTGTACATTGTTCTACGTTGTTACAAGTTGCTGATATATTTACAAAATCTTTAAGTAAAGAAAAGTTTGAAACTTTTAGAGCCAAACTTGGCTTAGACCAGGTCATGTAAATAGCCTTTATTTGTAATGCTATCATGGAGGTATGTTCCATGAATAGAGTATACTCTAAAATAAGAAATGACGTTGATCATTGAGGGAGAGAGTTAAAATAGCAATGATCGACTTATACAGTGCTTTCTTATTTCGACGGCACCACGTGTGCTTAGTTCTAGAGTTATCGGGCCATCTTTCTTTTACGAGCCCTTTGAGTGTTTTTAAGGAACTCATCTTTGTACTTATGAAACAGTTGAATATACAGTTTGAAGAGAGCAATTCTGAGTTCTTGTTGCACTTGACGTTGTGCTATGGTGATTGATCCGGTCGGGTGTTTTCAATTGTGTTTTCTTAACTATTAAAAGGTTCTTTATGATGGTGCAACTGTGTATGAACATCTGTTCTTGGATCTGCTTGTGGCATAGATGGAGAAGGGACTTCGGCTGCTGCTTTAGCGGCTTCTAGGACTTCTTCTTCTTGAAATTGTTTAATCCACTGTCTCATATCCTGGTATCTCTTCTTTTCTGCTTTGAGATTCGGATACACGTCTGATGCGGTGGGTATATTTGTAGTTGGTGCAAATTTAGCAAGTACTGGATCAACTAGAACTCCTTTCTGTTTTTGAGCTCTGGTAACAACCATCAAAGGTACAGTTGGTTCAGATTGAACTACTAGTCTTTTCTTGTTTGTAATCAAGTTTACGGAGCAGTAACCGGAGGTGGTTTGGGTCTTGTAGGACAATCTTTATAATAATGTCCATAACCATAGTCTCTTCAAAATGGTACAAACATCCCTTTTTTCGGACATTCAACAACTCTATGGTTTTCTCCGCATGCAAAACATCCAAGTGGTGCTCTGGTCCATTGTCTAGCTGCTTGTTGTTGCGCGGTAGCATAGATAGCATACTGCTCTAAAGGACCACTCTTGTGATCATTGCTATAATTCCATTGCTCATTACCAGAATAAGATTCTGGTTCCATTAGATTTGCAGGTGGAGTACTCTATCTCGTGGGAGCTGCAGAGTTAGTTGTTTTGGTAATCCAAGGCCAAAATTAAAAGGCTTTCCGTCAGGACCCTTTGAATAAGTAGATTCTTGATACTGAAGCTTAGCATACCTTTGCTAGATAATCCAAGAATTAAACGAGCAAAAGGCTGTTTCATGACCCGTATAATTGCACAAATGACAAATAATATTCATCATTTGTTGTTTCAACATTGGACATTCATTCATAGTATGATTGCCCGCACAAATTGAACACCAGACATTTTCCGGCTAGGAAAAGTCTTTCAAACTTTTCAAGTTCTTTGTTCGCTTTACCATGGAAAACTTCCAAGGCTAAATTGATCTTTTCATAAAGTTGAGACTGCATCTTTTCTAGCTGCATCTACTGCTTTTGACCCAGTTGCTCAAACTCATTGATCACCTTCTCTATAGTAGCATTGATATTCATTGATGAAATGGTGGTGGATGTTGTCGTGGTTTGCCCTGCTACATAAGACAACATTCCAACATTTGGTTCATCATCATAATCTTCATCCTCCTCATGAATTGCATCAGCCATAGTGCTTTGTGTCGTAACGTATTCAATATGGCATTTCAGCTCGTGTCTAATCCATTTGGGTAGACCTACTAAAAACCACATAATCAAAGCATCTTCATTGATTAGATCGAGATCACACTCATATCTGAGGTGTTTGATCTGTTCAATATAATCTCTTACTGCCTCTCTCTTTTCCATTTTAATTTTAATTAAAAGGAGAAAGAGATCTTCCATAAATTTTCTGGGCTTAAATCTCGTAATGAGAGCGGCTTTAACCACTTCCCAATCTTGACGTTTTGCTTCCTCTTGGTTATAAAACCAATCTTGAGTAGCTTCAGTTAAGGCCATAGGGAATAACTGAAGTTCTTGTGGAAAAACTTTGTCATAAACCCTACACGATTCAGAAAAGATCTAGAGAAATCTGATGGGATCAGATAACCCATTGTGGTATATCTAAACAAGGAGACCTCTAACAATAATTGGTGGTGGGCTCAATGGTCCTTGTTCAGCCATAATTACGACAATCAATTAATGAGACTGGATCTAGATTTTTTTAACAAAAATCCTATCTCAGATCAGATGATCAATGCAGAATTATTGATAGGAGTGATAAGATCCTTGCACTCCGCAAGAGGTAAGGTTACTTATATAGATTAACACACTGTTATTCTGAGTCTAGTCAAGCCTTGAAAACCTCTGTTCTAGTCAATAAAGCATTACTATGGCATCATCACTTAGGATACATGAATCATGCATCTATTTTGAACATGTCCAAACAATCCATGGTCCTTGATCTTGACTATCCTTCTAGTAAGGTCGATGTCCTTGTCTGTCATAGTTGCATCTTTGGAAAGCAAGCTAGGATTTCTTCTAGATCAAACCATATGCATGTTGCAAAAGATCTGCTAGATGTTGTTCATACAGATATATGTGGACCTATGCAAACTCCTTCATTGCTAGATGCAAAGTATTTCATTACCTTATTGATGAATTCTCCAGAAGAACAGTTGTTTCTTTCATTAAACAGAAATCAGAGGCTTTCATCAAATTCAGACAATTCAAAGATCATGCTGAGAATCAAACTGGTAAACGAATCAAACACTGAGGTCATATAATGGGGGAGAGCACATCTCCAATGAATTCAAGAACTACTGCCTTAACAATGGCATTGAGCAACAACGCATTACCTCCTATTTGCCTCAGTCAAATGGTCTTGCTGAGAGAAAGAACAGGACCTTAGTTGAATCGGCAAAGTGCATGTTATCACATGTGACACTTCTGAAGTGCTTCTAGGCTGAAGTTGTTTCAACAACAATCTATATTCAGAACAGATATTCTACTAAAGGCCTTTCAAACAAAACACCATTCAAAGTTTGGACATGTACCAAACCTTCTTTATCAAACTTATGAGTTTTTGGATGTACTGCTTTTGCACAGATTCCTCATCATCTCAGGAAGAAGCTCAACTTCTAGAGTATCAAGTGTGTTTTCATCAGCTACCTACTCAGATCAAGCCTACAAGTTGTTCGATCCCATCGAGTCGAAGAATTCACTAGTCGGGCTGTCATCTTCATCGAAGATCAGTTTCAAGACCTCAAAGAAAAGGGCAATTCCCGTGTAGCCGACTTGTCAGATTCTCTTGATGTATTAAACTTTCCAATTTCTTAGTCGACTATTCCTATTGAAGATCCAAGATCCTCTCTCTTGACAAACAACAAATCAATGACAAATTAGAAAATGATGATGTTGCAAATCAGCAACTACAATATGATGGAAATAATCAACTTCCTATATTACCAGAAGATTTTCAAGGACTAGCAGCCCACCTAACCGGTATATCGATGAGTCTACAACCTATCTTGTTCAGGATCCGACGTCTATCCAAGAGACACTCAGTCAGCCTGACTCGAATCTCTGCAAGGAAGCTATGGATAAAGAGTATTCATCTCTTACCAAGAACCAGACATGGACAATTGTCAAATTACTTGCTAGCAGAAACATAGTTGATTGCAAATGGATTTTCAAGGTCAAGTACAATGCAGATGGAAGCATCAACAGGAGAAAGGCACAACTTATCGTCAGAGAATTTTCTCAGGTATACAACATCGATTACATTGAGACCTTCAGTCCAGTAGTCAAGCATTCTTCTATTCAACTTTTGCTATCATTTGCCACTGTAGCAGATTTGGAAATACATCAAATGGATATACAGACAACATATCTCAATGGAGTTATTGAAGAAGACCTTTTTATGGTGCAACCCAAAGGTTATATTATCGAGGGTAAACACAATCATGTGTGTAAACTCCACAAGGCAGTTTATGGCTTGAAGCAATCTACTCGAGCATGGTTTCAAAGGATCAATACTTTCCTTATTGATCACGGCTATACACCTAGCTCTTCAGATTCAAACATTTACTTCAAAGCAATGCAACAGTCTTTTATCATTATCACATTATACGTGGATGATACATTACTCTTCAGCAACAGTACCGATCTGATAAAAGAGGAGAAGACAATGCTATCTTCCGAATTTGACATGACCGATTTGGGCAAAGCTCATTTCTACCTTGGTATATAAATCCACAGAGACAAAAAATAGAAGTTGATATACATTACAGAACAGAGGTACATCTACAACATTTTAGTCAAATATAATCTGATGAATTGCAAGTTAGCTCTCTCACCAATGGAACCTCTCTCTCTCTCTCTCTCTCTCTCTCTCTCTCTCTCTCTCTCTCTCTCTCTCTCTCTCTCTCTCTCTCTCTCTCTCTCTCTCTCTCTCTCTCTCTCTCTCTCTCTCTCTCTCTCTCCCCTCCCCTCCTGCCCAGCCCCTAGGATCTCGCAAGAAAATCATCCATCGAAGAATTTTACAAGAAAATCATCATGGAATTCAACTCTGCCTAAACAAATACCAATGCAAATATCAAGAAGCAAGCAAACCATAATTTAGTCCTTGTATCGTCCTAGCTCCATGAATAACATGTGCTAAGTTCTTATAATAGAATCGATGTTGCATGCATCGACGAAATAACTAAAAATTATTTTAGCTAATAGGCATTTTGATGTGTTTTAGATTGAATCCTTTACTTTAACAGATGCACAATGCATACAAATCTACTACCTTAAATGCTATCCAAAGTAATTAGCTTTTCTGTACAGTTATGACCAATTTGAAACAATTTGGACCAATGTTAGTTGTGAGGACTTAATAGTAGTTTTATAAAACTATGGATGGCTTTACATGAGTTGGCTTCAACAATGAGAATAATTTTCTCAAACACATTACTAGGCTATATTTAATTATTTGTAAGTAAGTGTTAAAAATGTTATTATCACTAAAAGTTTTAAAATAATGACCTCAATTCAAAAAGTCACACCTGTAATATTTTTTTGCTCTTCGAGCTGATTCCATCAAGTATATGCATGACAATATTTGATTTCAGTCTGACTGAGATTTTGAAAGATCCTTTTAGGTAGATAAATTTTACAGTTTTTATGGAATTTTTTTACTTTTTTTCAAGTTAAATATCTTCTAAGTATGAGCTCCAATTCAAGTGATGTAGAAAGCAATATTTCTCTATTTTTTGAGTTCTTTGCATTAACTATATGCATGATTAGTTTATAGTATTTTAATAATGTGACTCATAATCATGCATATAGGCATGTTATCTTTTCTCAGATTGAATTGATAATTAGCTAATCATAATTTATATGGTTGTACATATTCTGACACATTGATTTTGGATCCAAAACAGGTAAGTTAGGCCTGTCACTGTATTGTTATATTTTCTTCCGACTTAATACAAGTTTATAGTCTACTTAAGTTAGGTTTCATAAATTTGATTGTTTCCCAATGTTTGATATAAAACCTGATGGTTTTTGTTCCAATTTTTGCAAGTGTTTTGCATTTGAGGAAGTGATTTCATGACATGGACACTCCTGAGTGTGTGCGAAACAGCCCTTCATACATCACTCAGGAGGTGAGAGCTAGTCTACAAGAAGAAGGAGGTTGAATAGGAAGTGACAAGCAATGCGTAGGGTGTTGTCGCTTTTAGTGACTATCCTCGCCCTCAGTACAGAGTGTTTAGGGACCTCAAAACTAGCAATTTGATGATCGGTGAGTAATTAACTATTACTCATCATTTTTAGCCAGTTTGAATTTCTTGTTCATTTTTATTTTTTTCACATTATTCCTATTACTCACCAGTAGAAATTTCTCTCAATCCACTTAATATCTTTACTCGCCATCAGTATAGTAGCAATTTTTATATGCCAACTTATGATTGATGCATCTATTGAACTTGATGCAAACCCTTCTGCCAAACTTCTTGCCAATCTGAAAGATGTCGATAACATTAGAGAAATTGAACGTCTCCTCAAAAGACCAAGCTTCTCTACTTTTCAAGATAAGTTCTCCCAAAACTCCACTAAAAGGATTAGTCCACTTAACCTCAACAATCTGAGTTCGGTTGAATCTGGACAAAATATGGGTAAAAAAAAGAAATTTATCGGATACAAGAGAAAGAAAGGACAGGGTAGTGGTACGAAGGATGATTTGCAATTAAAAGACTGAATTTTTATAGGGATTGACTGATTTGCAAGACGACAAAGTTTCGGATAGGAGGAAAATTACTAGAAATACAATGGATTAGCACATGCAATGATAAAGAAAAGATCTTTTTACATTTACGCTATTGTAATAGGATGTCTGAAACCATTCATGTGAAGTTTATGCTCGTGTTTTATTACAGATATTTGGCTTAGTTCACGAGTCCTTTCATGACACTATTACTGCTTGGTCATATATGCCTAATATCAAAACAAAATGGTACTTTCCATATGATGTCTTTTGCGATTTTGAAATAGAAAATCTACCTTTATGCTCATGTGCTACTTTGAAACGTCTCACAAAATTCATTTCTAAGAAATTTGATCATGTTCTAACAATGGATTGCAATATAATTAGAAGTAAATGCCTAAAACAATCTATAGAAAAACGTCTGAATCATATTATTTTATAGCATACTACTAGCATTTATAGTGTGGCTATCAAATTACATGATGATTGCATCAAACTCATGAAAATTCTACCTGTGTATGCAATAATGTACAAAGATATTGTCAAAAAACATGTCGATATATATATAGAAACTTCGCTATAGATTTCTTGAAATGTAAGAAATGGATTCAAGGAAATACTATATGTCTACATAAAAAGGTCGATGCCAACAATGAATGACAATGGTAAATCAAACACTTGTATATCAATGGTGTCGATAAGACACAACATAATCCATGTTTTATGTGTATATACCTTGTCAGAAAGCTTGTTATTGAAATACTTGATAGTCCAGACTTTGTGCCATTCCCCGATAATGCAAGTAACTACGTTTCAAATTCCCTAGAACAAATAAATGCAACTATGAGAAAAGAAACTACCAGAGGACTTCATCTATTCAAATGAACCTCCCTATATTCTATGTACATTCAAAGCTCATAAGAATTCTTTTAGATGGATCACGAATACATGCTGCTTCTCACAAAATTCATGACATGGACTCTTGGTATGCTGCATCCATTCCTTATGGAAGGAGCAGGCCTTAAGTCAGAAACATACAAAAGCATCCTATACCCAAGAGTACATGTTACTATATAAAATGACCGCTAAAATCTCTAACCTTTAACATATTCATGGGTTGCCCACCCCCATTTCTCGAGTGAAAACCATGTCTTGGAAGAAGCCCAAGGCTTATTAATGTTTTATGTACCATGATCAGTATGCAATTGGAACGCTTAAATTGGTGGCTTGTTTTCAAAATCCACTGATAAGTGGAGAATGGGTGTGTTTCGGTAGGGCTATGTGACATGGTCATCAAAAAATTAGGGCCGCTCAAAAGCTGCTCGCCACTTAGAGATTGTGGCTCGTGAAAAGGTAAACCCCTTGATGACAGCTCAAATCCGATAGCCATAGTTCATGCATCGAGGAATTCATCCATCCCATTTGAAATTTCCAACAGAGGAGAGATATAAAGGAGTTCTCATTTCTTGTAGAAATGTGTTGCAAGCTTTCAGAGGTGCTAGTGGTTGACCCCTTCATGGGTTGTGAAGAAACATTGTATGCCTGTAGATGCTCAGGTCATCATTGCATTGCAATGGATTTTGATCAAACAACATTGGATTTGGCCTTGAAGTGATATGATTTGTTTCGTTTGTAATGGATTCTGATCAAACATTGGATTTGGCCTTGAAGCGATATGGTTTATTTAGTTTGACCATACTTTTGTAATTTTTAGGACCCAAGAACAAATTTGCCTTTGTTAATTGTTTCACTGAAAACTAAAAAATTTCATTGTAGAATCATTGTTTGCCCTCCATAAACAATGCTAGTTGGCACTAATGAGGATCTTGATAAGTGAGATTTTGATCACTTTTAGAGATGGTATGCACAAGCTAGATATTTTTTTATTCGATTGGATATGTTTTGCTTATTGGTACTTGCATAATTCAGTAACTTTCCATTGTATGTAGAATCATTGGCATGATCAATAGAGAATGAGGATGTAGTGAAACAATCCATGAAAAAAAAGGTCCCTCATCTGTGTATCTTTGTGAATGATGAGTGTGAGGTTGAATAGACTATGGATGTACACATTTTTTAGGAGTATTTGATAATACTTTTGATTTTTTGTTGACATTTTCTTAGACTCGATATTTTTAGGGCTAGTTAGTTTATTATTTGCTACCATTCTCATGGGCTTGATACATTCTATGTATCAACGTAGTTGCTCTATTTCTGCTACCAGTTTCATGGACTTTATCTTGTAAGAAGCATCATGGACAAACTTGAAGCATGTAGAATCTTATGTAATGAATGAAAAATATTCATCAAGACCAAGTGTCGTTTTCTAAAATCTTGTCATTCGTTTTTATTTTGCGAACATAGTGTGACTCAAATGTTGTCTTTTTTTAATGTTGAATGACACTCATTTTAATCATCTTTCTTATATTACTTTTAGAAAAGTTGTGGCACATAAATAGGGGTAGTCAAAATGGCATTCAAGAATGGTGACAATGCTACCAAGCCTAGGTTGTGATAGTGCTCAATCTCTTGACACTTCTGGCAAAGGCATGATCTTGAAGGCAGAATATCTTGTTTGTTGGAGTCCCATTGAACTCAATTCATATCTACCCAACCCTAAATCTTGCAATAACAGTTACTACATTGAGTTACCCAAAACCATTGGTCTTGACAAGTAATAATATTGAAAAAATCATGCAAAACTTGCACTCTCTTTGCTTGCAAAATGTATGAGAGTCTCTTGAGACAATGTGCTCTCATGAGATATTTGACGTGTCAATTGGGCTTATAAATATTCTATAAACTAAAAAAAAATCAAATTTAGCTTAAATAAACATATATTATCACAACAACAATATGGAAAAATAAGCAATTTGGTTTAGAGATATTATATGAGAGGTAAAGCGACATTGGTTTAAATCTTGTAATATCATAGATGTAAAATGACTATTGAGACTAACGTTTGGTAGTCATAAAATTTATTGTAGCAGACTTTCTCTCAAATGCCAAACTAAACAACCCATATTATCAATATACATCAAATAAAACTTATGAGTCAATCTCCCACCATGGCCACGTTGGACAAGAATGTTTCATATGGCATTAGTCACTTGAATACACATTTAAGTTACAAAGGTATAGAAACACATATGATAATTTTGTGCAAACTTGATTGTGACACATTATAAGTGACGTATATTATAACAAGAATATAATTGCTATTACATCTCAAAGCCAAAAGAAAGAAGGTTTGATCATATAAACATACAAATAATCATAAATAAAAGTGCTTAGTAATGAAAACATTTAATTTTGCCAAAATTTGCATGTTGAATGTTCAATACCTACTTTTCCTGTGAGTACAATGTTATGAAGAGAATCATGTTCATGTTTTTTTACTATCACCAATATCATCATGACATGAATTTTCTAATTTTCTAAATTATCATTCTACCATGATTATTTATCATGAAAAGAGAATAGAATAATAAAAACAATTATATTACTAAAGTGATCATTATTTTATTTACTTGAAATAATTTGCATGATTGCTTATTCATAATTTAATATCAAATACTATCCAACTAGTGCATGGAATGTGACAATTGAGTACATTTGACTTGTTGATGCATGACATATGTGTATGGTTTAATATACAATGTCAATATAGAATGATCATTCATGTGTAGGCCCATAATTCCACTAAGAAAACAAGCTCAAATGTCATTTGGGTATATGCTACTTTTGTCCATACATTTGTTGATTATTGGATATCAATATGAGATGTACTAGATATAATGTCTTGCATGTGAATCAATGAGCTATTTTTTATGAGATAAATTGTTAATAACGTAGAACTTGGCAACAAAGAAAGTTAAGCCCATGATTGAAGTGTTTGTCAAGAAAATCAAAATGTGTCTATGATCAGCTATATATTCTTAAGTAGGTCATATGTTAAATTATGAAAAATATATTGAGTGCATTCTTTGTATTTACATAGTTTATACTTCTTTTATTGATGTAATAGATAAAGTACATTGAAATGAAAATATAAGAAAATATCACCATAGAGAGAAGTAAACCAAAGTGTCATCTAGATGTCCTTTTGCACACACATATTAAGATTCTAAATTGGGTTTCCTTTACTACAACGAGAGATTTAGATTAAAAACCAACCGCTCTTAAATCTCTCATTGTAGTAAAGAAAACCCAATTTAGAATTTTAGTATGTGTGTGCATAGAGACATGTAAGAGACTTTTATCTATCCTTCTCTATGGTGATATTTTGTTGTACAATCTAAATATTATACATAATAGTTTTATTTCAATGTACTTTATAGTTTTATAATTATAGATAGTATTGTAAGTCACTTTTTCTTTTTGAAATCCGAACATGAAATATAATCAAATATGACTTTATATATTGTTTATGATATGATATCTCATTTTAATATATTATTTGTGTGTGTGATGTCTAACTATTGGACTATTTCAAATAATGTTTTAAATATGATAGTACGTTTTCAATATGGAACATTGTAAGCCACTCAAGATCTATTATATCAAGTTATTAGGTTTAACTTAGTTTTTTATTTGTATAAATATTCTAAAATAAATCTCTCAATTTTAAAAGATTCACTTATAACACACCTACACATACACACACACACACACACATGAATTATATGTATGTATATATTTATATATATGTATGTATGTATGTATATATATATAAAACTTATCTACAATTTTGGGCATTTGTATGGGTGACCATGGATCCTCCTCCCCTCATCCATGCATACACAATTTTTTAACAAAAAATATAAAAAAAGAGGATGCGTGTATGGGGAGGAGGATGCATGGCCCTCCTCCCCATGCATGCATCCATGCTCCTTCTCCCTCACCCTGCATCGACTACAAATGGCCACTTTACTTTCATTTGATTGCACCTATATTAGTGGTGAGGCACTTCATCTTCTCCTCCCACGCTTTCTTGCACTCTCTTCCCAAGCTTGCTTGCACTCTCCTACTTCTACTCTTCTAGCAAGACAGTTTTGGAGCTCTCTGCGCCCTCCCTCCTACGTTTGGAGATGGTTCTACTGTGCACACGGTATGTGTATTCAACTCTTCTTTATTCTTCCTATCAGAACGTGTATTAAGCAAGCATATTGCATAAGTTTTGGAAGGCACCCTTTCGCTGCCTACTGCATCGCAGTATAGGCTATTGCTTTTAATAAAGAGTTTCTATGAGGTACCACATTTGCTATATGGCAATCGCTGCTCAGATATGATTTTCTTGCATCCATTCATATGTGTTTATGCATCGCTGGCTAAGGTGATTGTACCAGATGCTACATTATTTTATGTTGAAGCAGTACCTGAGTGGACATCAGATATTGTTGAATATCTTATGCTTGGCCAACCCAATGACTCCTTGACAAAAGCACAAAAGAGACAATCAATTCATAAGGCACAACCTTATCAATTGATTGATGTCGTCGAGAAATGGATGATATTTTTCGAAGATGTGTTTTGCCGCATGAAGTACCTGAACTTATGATATTTTCTCATGATGGCATGGGCGGAGGACATTTTTCAACAAATATCACTGTTCGCAAACTTTTACAATTAGGATGTTGGTGGCCTACACTTTACAAAGATACAGAAAATTATATCAGTCATGCGATGTTTGTCAATGAGCACGTCATCCTAATCGACAGAATTCTGAACCTTTACAGTTTAAAAATGGGGCCTCGACTATGTTGGTCCTATTCATCTTGTGGCAAGAGGATCTCAGGTACATATATTCAAGAAATGGGGCCTCGATATGTTGGTCCTATTCATCTTGTGGCAAGAGGATCTCAGGCCACATATATCATTGTTGCAACTGATTATATGACCAAGTGGGTTGAAGCAAAAGTAGTTCAAGTTGCAGATGCAAGTGTCTTCATTATCTAATGCCATAGGATCAGAGATCTTAGAGAGAGTGAAAGCCATTCAGAGGATAGAGATAGTAATCTAATTTGTAACTAGCAAAGTAAGATCACTACACACAGTGCACTATTACTGTGAACCATTCTTGGGCACAAAAATTGTGATCTGATTGTTGTATTCACAACTGCTTAATTCAGATTATCTATTCTTCTTATGTGTATTGCACAATGAATGCTTTCTGATTATTTTCTTTCTCTAATGACACACACTCAATTTAGAATGTGTAATATTTAAGGAAGCATGACTTTCTCAGACGCCTAATTATTCGCTCCCTTCATGGTTGTCTTTGACACCTACCAAGACATCTCTCCATTCGATCTAAGTTAATACTCTATTGTGGTTCTGGTAAAGATCTTGAATTGTTCTCTATGTTGGAACTGTATCTCTTTTTCAACACCTAATCTATTCAAGAGCACCCCAACAGAGTGGTATCAGAGCTTTGTTCTAAACTCCTAATTAGTATACAAAACTGTTTACTATACTTAGATCATTCATCATGAAAGGAACATCTTCATAAATCCACTTGATCAACAAGTTCAACGGTGACGACTTCCACATGTGGAAGTTCAAGATGAAGATGATACTCACATAAAAAGAACTCTAGGGATACATCAATGGTTCAATAGCCAGACCGGCTGAACCTGACATGTTGACCTCTTGGGAAGCTAAGGATGGCAAAGCTCTTTCCATTGTATCTCTGAATCTTAAAGATTCACAAATAGCTCATGTAGCCTAATTGCTCCAGCTCCAAAAAAGCATGGGACATTCTTACTGCTCTATATGAGACAACAAATGTTTTGACTCATCTCTTCTTGAGAAAGAAGTTCATGTCGTTCAAGGGACCTCAATCACAGAACATCTAAACAAATTCAAATAGCTACTCAATCAGTTAGCTGCAGTAGGTTCGCCAGTATCAGATGAAGATGCTAACATGTCTCTTTTGTCTAGTCTTTTTTTCTCTTACGACAATTTAGTATTGCTACTCAGTAATACTCCTGACTTGTCTCTCCAAAAGGTGACAACAAGCTTATTGCAAGAAGAAGTAAGAAGGAAAAGCTTATCCACATCAAATACAAAGATAGTCGCTCTCTATTCAAATAAGCAATAGCTCTCGAAGAAGAAATCTTCGAAGGACAAGAAGACAAAATTTGAGCAAACTGATTTAGACTAGCAATCACAACAACACAATCGACAACATCAACAACCTAAGACCAGACTCTTTTGCAAGTACTACAAGAGAACCGACCACAACATCAAGGATTGTCGAGTTCTCAAGCATAGCGAAGCCAAGAAGAAGATGCAGCAGGATGGAGGATCTGATTTTGCCAGAACCTCTCAAGAAAAACCAACCCCACTAATGATACAAGAATTACCCATTAGAGATGCAATGGATTGGTATCTCGATTCTGGTGCTTCTCAGCACATGACAACATGTAAGTCCTTATTCGAAAACTCACGCCAGCAGATTTGAAGTGTCGGAAAGTGGTGTGCAGAAGATAGGTCTAGCTCGAAAAGAAATGAATAGAAATAATTCGTATGTCTAGAAAGAAAACCTTTCATGCATGGCAGAATAAACTATCTTCATCTTTCCAATGCATGCCTATCAAACAAGACAATAGTGATAGAAATCATGTTTGAACTTATAGTAACTAACTTTGAAATTGCCAGTACTATAGTGATTACGGAGCCAAACAACTAAGCATCGAAAGTTATCAAACAAATAATTAGTCGCAAATTGTTTGCGAATTAGTCACGAAAAAATACAAAAACACATACATTCTGAGACGAAACTGAACGTGATTCAGTATGAAAACGTAACAAAAGTAAATGAGTACAATAAGTTGTGGATCGAAGCCGCGTACTCTATGGTATCTTTGAGCGGCTAAAATGGAAGTCTGAATTAAGCGCGATGCTGATAAGCAGTGGCGTAATAGCAATCTCTAAAACAACTCTAAGAAGTGAGCTAGAATGCTCAAGAGTCTTCAAGCTCACATGCTTGAGAGAGAGAGAGCTAACTATTCAAATGCTTCTGATAATTCTAATTTTCAATGAATTTTAGATGATTTCAGATAATTCAACTGTATGAATATGAACAACTATTTATACTTAAGAAATTAGGTCGTCAAATGCGATCACCAGTTGGCTAGTGATCAGTTGGCATCCATCTGGTCCTTATCATTGATTGCTGATAAGCGATGAAATTGGTCTTAAACGTTTTGTCTGCGTAAACCAAAACTGTTGCACTGCAGAAATGAACTAAAACAGCTACAGGTAACATTGTCGGATTTTTTGTGAAAAAATGAAAAAAATGAAGATGCCCTTAAATCTCATTTACGGTTGTCCCACACTTTGCTAGAGTCATTTCCTTAACAGTTGAAGCTCTTTGGAAAAAGCGAAATATGCGACATTGTGATTTTACACGAGATTTCTGTCAAACGAAAAATGCAACACTGTCATAAACTCTGTGTAATTCTGCAGACTTGTAAAAACACTTGTACTTCTATAGACTATGTAAACACATGGAAAAATCCACAGAATTGGATAAACAATGGATGAAGATTAAAACTGATTAGTCGATTGGTGAGAAGGAGAATAATCCGACACTCCTTAATCTGAATCCTTGAATGCCTTGATCTTCAAACTTAGTTCTACATAGAATCTTCTGTGTGACTTCAAACTTAATGCTTTAGTAAAAATATCTGTTGTCATATCTTGTGTTCCACAATACTGCAATCTGACCTCTTCGTTGAGAACTTTGCTTTTGACAAAATGATACTTCAGTTCAATGTGCTTACTCTTGGAACGAAATCTAGGGTTGGCTGATAAAGCGATGAAACTTTGATTATCACAAAATAATATCGTCAGAGCATATTGATTCAGACCGATATTTGAGAGTAAGTTCTCCAGCCAAATTGCTTCCTTTGTAGCTTGAGAGGCTGCGATATACTCCGATTTAGTGGAAAATAGAGCTATCAAAGCTAAAACTCAATATGGATGGAAGTGTAAGCAAACACAAGGCAAGGTTAGTTGCCAAAGGATATGCTCAAGCAAAGGGCATATATTTTGAAGAAACTTTTGCACCCATGGCCAAGATGGTCACAATAAGATTATTCTTGCACTTGCTTCATATTTTGGTTGGATGCTCTTTCAAATAAATGTTTCTAATGCATTCTTAAATGGTTATTTGAAGAAGACATCTTCATGGAGCAGCCCCATGGCTTCTTCAAGCTCGGGATGGAAGGTAAAGTATGTCATCTTCAAAGGAGCTTATATGGTTTGAAGCAAGCATCAAGATCATGGAATTCAAGACTTCATGATTTCTTAGTTTCTATTGGATTCACTCTCAAAGTGAATATGATCCAACTTTGTACATAATGTATGATGTAAATGGCATTGTACTTTTATTTATTTATGTAGATGACATCATCCTTAGTGGTGATAACATTGATGGTATTGAGAAAACCAATAAAAATCCATCACTAGAATTTAAGATGGTAGATCTTGGTCAACTTCACTTTATATTGGGCATAGAAGTACTTAGAGGTTCAGATTTCATCTTTATTAGTCAGACTAAGTATTCTCAAAGTTTTCTCAATAGATTCAAGATGCAAGATTGCAAGCATGTAGAAACACCAATGGAGCAAGATGTAAAAGTGCTCAATAAAAGTGATGAAGCATCCTTTATGGACATCACTCTTTATAGGCACCTTAATGTGAATCACCATAACTAGGCCTGATCTATGCTTTAATGTGTGTAGGCTAAGTCAATATATGCAAGATCCATTAGTGATACATTGGAGAAATACTAAAAGGATCTTGAGATACATCTCGGGTACTCTAGATCATGGAATTCTCCATAGAGGAGATATCATTCATTTGCATGCCTTTAGTGACTCGGATTTTGTAGGTGACAAAAGGGATAGGAAGTCCACAAGTGCCTATGCAACATTTATTGGTAAAGGAGTAGTTTCTTGGTCGTCAAAGAAACAAGAAACCATCTTTCTTTCTTCAACCGAAGTCGAGTATAAAGCTCTCACCACTACAACAAAGGAGCTATTATGGATTAAGAGGCTACTTATGGAGCTGAAAGTCATGAAATTAGATGTTGTTCCAACTCTCTAAAATGACAACATCTCAGCCCAACACCTTGCAACCAATCCAATCTTCCATGCAAGGCCAAAACACATTGAGATCTCTCATCATTTTGTGAGAGAGAAGGTGCAATCAAAGGAGATATCTTTGGAGCATGTGGCAAGTAGTGAATGTATTGCTGATATCCTTACTAAACCACTTCAAAGAGCTTCATTTGTGAAGTTAAGATCAGCCCTAGGGTTGATAAGCAAGTCTATGTTATCTACAAACTAGTTGTGAGGAGGAGTGTTAAATTTACACAAGCTAGTTTGCACCATTACCACTTGTAAATAACTTTGAGGCCATGTTGTGGGATGTCACACATGCCAAAAGCATAGGATACCTTATTCTAATTCAAATCATTAACCTAGCTTTGGAATGGTATCGTTGGGATATGTCCAAAGAGTGCATAGATAGGGTAGAGAAAAGGTAGGAGCTAAAAATAGCATTTTTCTTATTGTTTTTGGATCTCGAGGCATTGAGCCTAAATAGGGTGGATCAAGTGGATATTTAGGTTAGATGTTAGAGTTAAGTTATGATGAATGCATAGAAGCCCTAATATCCTCAGATCCGAGCTCTACATTTATAAATATGTGATGGGATTTCCATCCAATCATGAGCAAAATCGAGATTTTCCTTCTTGACTAGGTTGAGTCTATGATTTGATTGATGAATGCTATTGGCATTGGATTTTTTGTGATGATTGAATGAGTTTGGAGTTGCAGGTACAGTACAAAGGCGACAGCAGGCCGTACTTTCACACGTGTAAAGAGTTTTGGAGCTAATTCATGGAGTTCGAGCCAAGATAAGCTAGGAATCAATGCATTGATTAGTAATCTAGCTTCTAGATCTTGTTTGGATCTTAAGTAGGTGCTTTCTCCATCATTTTTAGGATAAAATGGGATTATTTTGCTGTATTTTTAACAGTTGCACTATTCCTTAACTGCAAGTCCATAGACTCGCCTATGGACCCAGGATTCAAATTGTCAAAGGATATGTGCCCGAAGACTGATGCAGAGAAGAAAGAGATGTGCAAATACCCCTATCAGTTGATAGTGGAATCGATCATGTATTCCATGGTCTGCACCAGATCTAATCTAGCATTTACAATCAACATATTGTTATAGTTTATGTCAAATCCCGACCTACCTCATTAGAAGGCTCTTCTCAGAGTACTGAGATACATTCAAGCCACTAAGCACTATGCTTTGTGTTATGATGGAAATTTAGAGGATGCTTTTACATTAACTACTTATTTTGATTCTGATAGGGCTGGTAATGTGGACACAAGAAAATCCACTTCTGGTTATCTTTGTTTTCTAGTGAGAGGACCCATCTCATGGACTAGTCGAAAGCAGAAATACATTTCTTTGTCCTCCACAGAATCCGAATATGTCGCAGCTACCTCTACAGTGAAAGAAATCATCTGGCTCAGAAGATTGCTTCAAGATCTTATGATCATTCAAATCAGTCCAACTATACTCTAGTGCGACAATCAGAACTGCATTGCTCTATCTCTGAACCCACAAACTCACTCTAGAACTAAACATATTGAAGTTTAATTTTATTTTTTACAAAGAGAGTTCAAAATAAAGACGTCCAATTAAGTTATTGTCCTACTGCCAGTATGTTGGCTGATATCTTGACTAAGCCTCTGTCAAGAGAAAAGCATATTACATTATGTAACTTGCTCAATTTCATTCTGGATTTGAGGAGTTAAGCTTAAGGGGGGGTGTTGGAATTAAGCATCACTCCAACTCATCAAAATTCGACTCATTTGTATTCAGGTCATCAAAACACGAATCATTCGAGTTCGTCTCATTTCTTGAGCACCAATACATTATGTAAATATACACACACACTCTCTCTCCATGACAACCTTGCAGTCTTACTCTCTGAAGTTGAACGTCTACACAATAATCAATTGAAGCAGAAGCAGGATCGACGATGAACTCTTCGAGATCTTCAACTACATCCTCTGTGTTCTCCCATGAACTCAAAGTCTTCGGTTCGAGATCCACGTCACCCAAACTGCCTTATCCAAATGCAAACAATGTCGTAGTTCACTTTAGCACCTTTTAGTAACTACACTGTTTCACGCTTGTTGTCTATACAGTCATTATAACTGCTCCATGTACATATATACATAACGGCAACTCACGTAAATGATGATGAGCCAATTTGTGATGAATGCATGCAAGTAGAAAGAGTAAAACAGAGTTTTTGTGCGAACTCAATTGTGTCTTAATTATCTTATGCCATAGGATCAGAGATCTTAGAGAGAGTGAAAGCCATATAGAAGATAGAAATAGTAATTTAATTTGTAACTAAAAAAGTAAGATCACTGCACAAAGTACACCATTAGTGTGAACCATTCTTGGACACAAGATTGTGATCTGATCGTTGTATTAGATTCTCTATTTTTCTTATGTGTATTGCACTACGAATGCTTTCTGATTATATTCTTTCTCTAATGACACACACTCAATTTAGAATGTCTAATCTTGACATAAGCATGGCTATCTCAAACACCTAATTATTTGCTCCCTTCATGGTTGTCTTTGACACCTACCAAGACATCTCTCCATTTTATCTAAGTTAATACTCTGTTGTATTTTTGGTAAATATTTTGAAATGTTCTCTATGTTGGAGTTCTGCACCTAATCTATTCGAGAGCATCCCAACATTGGGTACTATGAGTGGTGGATTGAATAGGGCCAATATAATCAAGTCCCCATTTCTCAAATGGCACTTGAGCCAATACAAGCTGCAACAGCTCATAGTTTGCCTTTGTTGGTACTGACGTACATCACATTGTTTGATGTAAGCTTTAGTATCCTTGTGCATTGTTGAGTACCAACAACTCAATTGTAGGATCTTTTATACTGTAACATCCATTGCAAAGTGTCTGCCTCCCATTGCTTCATGTTAGAGGGACAAGATCTAACTTGTTCTGTGAGACCGAATATATCATTAAAGGATATTATCCACCCCTCAATGATATAATGGTAATCAACTAACATGGTCTCACTATAAGTACAAGCTTCTTATGTTGTGCGTTGGATAGTGATCGATCATGTTGGCCATTCATCAAATATTCAATATGTCTACGGCCCAATCTGGTATGGCATCCATCTAGAGAAAAGCAGCATCGATAACTCATCACTAGTTGGGGATCCTTCTACATCGATTTGATTTGTGATACATGATATGCCATATATTTTTGCTTGCCTTTGCGTACCACTATACAAAAATTGAATTCCAACAAGAGTAACCATCGAGTGATTATCCCTATGTTGTAGGTTTTGTTGAGTAGATAGAGCAAAGGTTGACAATTAATGTAGAATGCAAAGTGTGTCACCATAAGATAATGGTGAAACTTCTTGACCTCAAAGACCATTGCCAAGGCTTCTCACTCATTCGTTGAATAGTTGGTTTTAGCATAGTTGAGTTGTCGACTAGTGAAGCAAATAGGAAGATCGTTCTTGTACTCATCTAACTAGGTCAAAACTGCTCCTATAGCATACTTTGATGCATTGGTAAGCACATGAAACTCAATTGTCCAATTGGGAGGTCGTAAGATTGGTGCATATATAATGCATTCTTCAACTTTGGCAAGCTTGCAAGGCTTCCTCCATCCAATGTGCATCAATTGTGAGCTTGTAGATAGGATGTGCCAAATTTGCAAACAATAGAATGACAAATCATTCAAGGGAGTGGAAGATCCATGATAGCACGTATCTTAGACAAATCAGTGGCCATCCCATGTCTAGTTACAATATGGCCTAGTATAAGACCATGTGTGACCCAAAGTTGGCAATTTTTTTTGGGTCCAAGGATATCTGAAATTTGTGGCATTGTAAAAGCACATTCTCTACGTGAGATAAGTATTCATCATTACGTGTGTGCACACAAAGGTCATCTAAGAAGATCTCTAAAAACTTTTATAAGTATTCTTTGAATGTTATTTGCATGACATGGTGGAAGGTGCTATGGGCATTACAAAGACCAAATGGCATAACCTTGTAGGCATATGTTTTCCATTTAGTAGAAAATGATTTCTTGTGTTGATCATCAGGTGCAATCTCTACTTGTTTATAGCCACTGAAGTCATCTAAAAACTATAGGTCTTTTCTCTAGATACTCGATTCGGTACGCTCTCTGTGAACAACATTGACCAACTCCTGCTTGATCAGCTCAGTGTAGTTTGAGTTGTAGCGATAATATTGGCTCATCTTTGGAATTGCTCCTTCAACCAAATGTATGGTATGCTTGTTGGAGGGTTTGCGGATCCCAAGGCAACCCTAACCCTAGTTGATAAGTGAGAGGGATTTGGCACCCTGCGTGTGTAAGTCCAACCCAATGATCACATAGTTATTTGATTGATCAGTTAAAAGTTAATAAAAGGACTTTAGGCCTTTTTGTGAGACTTTTAATGTCGCAGGGCCTAAATGTCAAGTTAGTGAATAAAGTTGGGTTTCCCTCCAATTTTGATGGTTCCCACACTTTTTTAAATTTGAATAAAAAGAGAGGCAAGACTGGACCAATAGGATTCAAAGGCCAGGGTCCTTCTTGCATGGCAAATTAGACGAAGCGGTCGATCCAATTATGACCTCAGGATCCACATTGTGGACGAGAAGACAGCCTTCTTGCATGGCGAATTAGACGAAGAGGTCTACTTGGATCGACCCCCAGGATTTGTCTCGAATCCACTTCCTGACTACGTATGCAGAATGCATAGAAACATCTACGGTCTGAAGCAATCAGGCCGACAATGGTACAAGAAGAAGGATCAAGCCCTGAAATCATTGGGATTCAAGCCTCTGTTGGCTGACTCCAATGTGTATATCAGAGTTACAGATGGGCAGATCATCATAGTGGCTGTTTATGTGGACGACACTCTGATACTTTGCAGGAGTGAGCAGCTAATTGCTGAAGTAAAGACAGACATCTCGAAATATTTCGAGATAGTGGATCTGGGAGAAGTCAGGTGTTACCTACGTTTACAAATTGAAAGAGACTATGAGAGAGGCAAGTTATACCTTCACCAGTTTAGATACACCTAGAAGATCCTAGAGGAGTTTGGGATGCTGAACTGCAAAGGAGCGAACACTCCAATGCTCGCAGGGATGATGCTAACAAATGACGATTGTCCAAAGACTGAGGAAGAAAGAGAACAGATGCAGCTCACACCCTACAGGAGGCTGATAGGTTCACTGATGTACCTTGTAGACAACACACGTCCGTAATTTGCTTATGCAATATTCAAGACGAGCCAATTCTGCACGAATCCAGGCTCGATACATTGGAAGATTGCAAAACGAATTTTGCAATATTTTCAATTAACGAGAGATTATGGCTTGTGTTATTATTGTGGTGCAGGTCTCAGGATACTTTCCTACAGCGATGCTAGCTGGGCATCTCTCAGGGACGACTGTAAAAGCGTCTCAAGAGGATGCACCATCGCATCAGGAGCAGCAATTCTTTGGGTCAGCAAGAAGCAGACCATAGTAGCCCAGTCGTCCTGCGAAGCAGAATACGTAGCAGCAGCGAAGATGGCCAACAAAATAATTTGGCTAAGACAGTTCCTGGACGAATTGGACGAAACAAGAAATGAGCCATTGGTCTTGCAGATGGACAACACCTCTACGATAGACCCGATGAAAGATCTTGTGTTCCACTCAAGAACGAAGCACATTGCGATCAAGTATCACTTGATCAGGGATCTGATTTAAAAGAAGATGATGCAGACCAGCTTCATAGGAACGAAAGATATAGTTGTTGACATCTTCACTAAAGCTCTGAACAAAGGGCTCTTTGAGAGACAAAGGAGCAGTCTCGGGATCATAAAGCTACCATGCTTTGAGAAGGAGCTGAAGAAACAAAGTGTTTTTGATTACAAAGCCTTGCTAGCTTTCACTCTTTCACTTGACGATGATGTTCGTGAACTCGAACATCTGGAGACACGAAACACGAAGAGTTTTGCGAACACAAAAGTCAACAGAGACGAAGACGAACGGTTCGCGAACACGAACAATTTGTGAACACGAAGGATCCACGAACGAGATTCTTTTGCGGTCCAGCACGAGAGAAAGACAGACGAGGTAAGTGAAACCAACGGTGGAAACGAAACCCGTTCTGTCCTCGCGCTCCAAGGATTATCACCAGAGATCACGTAAGTACCCAGAAGTACAGAGATCTGACCTAATGGCATGACGTCAGCAGATACTTCATAGGTTGTGGCTAATCTGCCACTCTTGTAATTCTCTGATTAGTTGTAGATGTATGATCACTCTAATCTTAGGTTTACATAGAGAGACCGTACTTACTGGATAATACTTGATACATATCAGAACATGATACACAGACTGTAACTAAGAGAAGAGACACTGAAGAAGTCAGATGCTAGTAAGCAATCAAGACGAACACAAAGAGAAGCTCCGTCTGCGTGCGAGAAGATAATTCTGTCTAGGATCAAAAGATCCAATTGTCCGCTAGTGAAGCGAGACTACTACTCGTGAGAGAACCGTGCTTCTCTCATGCCAACGCACTGCGTGGATTCGCATGTAGTGCCCTGAAGAAATCAGAGAAAATCAATATAGATTATTTTTCTGGTTGTGTCTGATCTTGGATGTCGAATGCTTATGCTGTTTATTTTTCATATGTCTGACTTTTCTTGTTCCCTTTGAATTCTGCACCTTGGTTGAAATTAAGTCGAATGTTGTATTAATTTTATGAACATAGATAAGTAGTAACTAACTACTCTCTAGAGGATTGTAGGAGTGTTTCAGTTGGTAGTGCCCAGCGAACGCATCTGAACTCCATCCGAATCTCGAAAGAGAGTCGCGAATGTTTCGTGAATTTTCTTCTCATGATTCTCATCATTCGTATTGGAGCAATGCACGATTCTCAACAATTTTGACAGCAAATAATTATGCTTGTAAGGTAAAAGGCATAGGATCCATATCTTTATGCTTGGGATCTTCAAGGAAGATCAAGATTGATGGAGTACTTTACATTCCTAGTATCACTAAGAACTTGCTTAGTGTTAGGACAATTGCTTGACAATGATTTGATTCTGGAGTTCAACACAAATGCATGTAACATCAAGAAGGATGGCAAGATCATTGCTAGAGGCATAAGATTTGGAAGATTATTCAAACTAAATGCCTATGTGGATGCTAATATTGTGATGCAAGCCGAGGAGACCAAACTATCCAACCATAGTCTTTGGCACAAAAAAAGACTTGGCCATATCAACTCAAAGTCCATGAAGGTCATGTACATCCTTGGCAAAAGAGGAGAAAGTATGTGAAGCACGTGCTCTCTCAAAAGCACATAAGAAGCCCTTCTCAAGTTCAATTACAAAGACAACTCATCAACTTGAGTTGATCCACTCGGATGTACACTTTGCAAGTACAATGTCCAATGGAAGTGCCACCATGTTTGTTACATTCATAGGTGATTACTCAAGGTTTTGTTGGGTATTTTTACTTTCATCTAAAGCACAAGTATTTGAGAGCTTTCTTAAGTTCAAAGCATTTGTTGAGAAAGCATCTTGATCACAAGATTAAAAGTTTTAGAAGTGATAATGGTGGATAATATATCTCCAATGCATTTAAAGATTTTTGTGATCAAGAAGGGATTAAAAAAGAATTATCTTGTCCCTACACCTCTCAACAAAATGGGATAGCCGAGAGGAGGAATAGGACATTGTGTGAATGTTCTATAGCCTTAAGGATTGATGCATGTTTATTGAAATCTTTTTGGGGAGAAGCTCTCACTTGTGCTAACCATTTGATGAATAGAGTTCCATGTAGCTCTATTGAAGACAAAACACCCTTTGAAGTCTTGTATGGGAGGAAGCCAAATCTCAAGGACTTGAAGGTGTTTGGATGCATACACCTTTGGAGAAAAGGACCAAGAAAGATCGATCATCAATCAAAGGAATGCTCGGGTATGGCAAAGCAAGCAAGGAATATAAGGTATACATTCCATCTTCAAACAAGTTTGTGGTTTATAGAGATATCACTTTTTATGATGATAATATGCATAGACTTATTGATAACTCAATCAAATCACCCATCAAGAGAGAGGTGGCCGAGGATCAAGATGTCATATATCTTGAGGAGGAGCTAGAGCCAAGTGAACCAATCACTCGAAGATGATCATCAAGGGTAAGAATGGAGCCATTGAGGCTCACGAGGGTAATCCATCTTCATCCTTTGCACTCATTTCAAGTTTTGAAGAACCTTCATGTGTAGAAGATGCATTGAGTTCAAAGGAATGGTTTCAAGCTATGATAGATGAATATAATGCTTTGATGGAGCATGGCACATGGATCCTTGTTGTAGACCTCTTAAGAATGTGATTGGATGTAAATGGGTTTTTAAGCTAAAACTCAATATGGATGGAAGTGTAAGCAGTATCCCCCACCAAAACTGGTGGCGGTCCCACGACACCTGCAATATGCAGTTATTGGGGACTTTTATTGGCTTCGTGCCGAATCTTGATTAAATGATACTGCACCTTCTCCATAAAGTCAAGACGTGCAGTATTGAAATCCAAATTGTGGGGCAGGAAACAATGTGGGCTCTGGCAATCCACTCGGAGGTTGTCCATGAGGTGGCGGGATTCTCAAGAGCCTCCCATCATAGCCGCACGAAAGTAGAGACGAGCAACCGGCAGCTGATCTTTGATTTGCTCTGAGGCCATTGGCTTATTTAGATCGAATGCCAGAGGAGGGAGACAATCGTCCCATTTGGTTGCCACTGACGCCAACAGAGTTAGATCTTTAGCAAACATTGCCAATTGTCGCACCGTTGGATCTGGAGAGTGGACATACTCTCTCTGATATGCTTGTAAAGCATAGTGGAAGTCCATTGAAATGGTCTAGCTGTAAAGCTGATGGATGATTGGCCAATTGGGCGTATGGATGGTGATTTTGTCCATGGCCAAACCCAAATCTTTCCATTTATTTCTTTGTGGCATTGGCACGTAATAGGGATCTACCCGCAACTGGCGAGGGCTGGCGACGTAACTCCTAATTGATTCCGGAGTTTTCTCAAAAACCGTGATTCTCCATGCCAACTGCTCTCCCAATGCAGGTATTTTGTCCAACTCTTTGTTGGCCTCGATCTTAGAGGTCTTAAATTTCAAAACCCATCCACCACGTGAGGTGTCGCAGTCTTGCTGCTAGATTTCCTCCATATTGTGGTTCTCGATATCCCATCTGGGCATACCGTTGCTGAATTATCCGAGGGTTGAAGTTGCAAAAAGCAGTCTCATGGTCAGGTGAATTACACAGATGGCAAACACTGATTTCCATTCGTTTTCTCAATTGAGGACACTCGTTCACTGTGTGATTTCCTGTACAAATAGAATACCATATATTTTTCCTAGTAGGAAAAGTCTTTGCAACCTTCTCAGGATCCTTGTTTACTTCTCCGTGGAAATTTTCCAATGCTTTGATCTTCTTATCAAATTGCAACTGCAACTTTTCCATCTGTTTCTGCTGGGTCTTCCCAAGTTTCTCGAAATCATTGAGCATCATTTCTGTAGTAGCATTGGCATTCATTGATGCAATAGTGGTGGATGTCCTAGTAGTCTGCCCTGTTGTATAAGGCAACATATTGACATTCGGCTCATCATCTGAATCTTCAACCTCCTCCCGAATTGCATCGTCCATAGCATTTTTCAAAAGTGCGTACTCATTATGGCGTTTCAGCTCACGTCTGATCCGTTTAGGTAGACCTGACAAAAACCACTTAATCATGACATTTTCATTAATCAACTCAGGTTCGCATTCAGATCTGAGATGTTTCACCCTTTTGATGTAATCTCAAACCATTTCTCGCTTTCTCATTTTAACTTTACTTAAAATTAGAAAAGAGTCTTCCGTAAACTTCCGCGGTTTGAACCGTGTGATAAGGGCTCATTTAACAACCTCCCAATCTGTACGTTCCGTTTCATCTTGGTTATAGTACCAATCTTGTGCTGCGTCTGTTAAGGTCATAGGAAACAGCTTAAGTTTATCTTGAGGATAAATCTCACCATAGACCTCACAGATTCAGCATAGATTTGAAGAAATCTAACTGGATCTGTTAATCCATTATACCTTGGGTAGATCCAATCGGGTTGCTCTTCTAACAATAATTGGATTCGTCTCCTGTGGAGCAGCTCCAGGGGCAGTCATCTTTACAAATTTAGCTCAAGCAGACAATGAGATTGGATCTAGATTTTTTCAAAAAACTATCTCAAATCAAATTTGCTAGATTTATTTTCTTTTTCAAGAATCTGACTCTATATAATAATAACTTTTCAAAATTTGATCAATCGATACTTCTCAAAAATGATAAATCTCTCAAAATCCAATTCAGAATATATCAGATTTGATCCAAATTTTGACAGACTTGATCTGAAAAATCAGAAACTAAAAATAGGACTGGCGAAGGTTTACTAAGCAAAGGTTGGCTCGGCGAAGGTAAATAGTGCTATTTTGGAAAAAAAAACTCTCTAAAAAACTTTTTTGACAATTTCTTGAGAAATAACCTTCACCGACAGATAAAACTATGAAAAACCGGACGAAAGATTCTGACACAAGAAAATACAATTTCTGTTGTCTGGCAAGGGTGAAATTCAAGATTTTCTATGATCTGATCAAGAAGAATCTTCATCGAACTCAAAAATAGTATTTTTTTATAAATAGAATGTTCTGAAAACTCGGCGAAGGTTATGGCGAAGGACCAAGAGTAATACTGGTAATTTTGCAAAAAAGTGATTTTTTTGACAAAAATATGCCAATATGACATCTGATCCTCTGAAAACCTTCCTATTTTTGGTATTATTCTTTGTCAACTTGGCAGTAGATAGATCTGAATCACTTCTAAGCACAATGAATCGGGCGAAGGTTTATTTTCTGTATTTTTAGAGTTTTGGTGATTTTTTGATGTTTTTTTGACAGTTTTCTTGATGTTTTTGAAAATCTGCTTGGAATTAATCTTCGCCCTTCAAATTGAAGGTTCTGTGAACAAAACCGAAGGTGTCTGCAACTCGGCGAAGGTTTCTTGAAAGAGGATAAAAAGTTCTAAGCTCTGACGACGCTTTTTGTCTCTTTTTGACCAAATCTGACAGATTTGACCGATTTTTGTTATTTTCGCTGATATCTCAGATCCAAATGGACCTTAAGATTGGTGATCTAAATAGATTTTCCTGTTTAACAATCGGATTAGATTTCAAACAAATCAAGCAAAATCAATCCCAAACTAACCCTAAAATGCAGATCTAACACTATTCATGCCACGACAAGATGCCTAATGCAAGCTAACCATCAACCCAACATGCTGCAAACTGAAAAATTGGCATAGCTCCCCGGCAACGGTGCCAAAATTGTAGTGAGTTTCTTTCTTTGCCTATCCTCAACCCAAGATCTAATCAATCTAGCATTAAGGAGATGAAATTAGTTGTCATGCGTAGGTTCGCTCCCATGAGAGCGATAGTATAGTTCAGATTTCAACATGAATGGAGGATCTAACACTAACATCCATTAACACTAAGCATTCATCCATTAGCCCTACTTCCATTAACTCTAAATCTATAACAATGATAGAAACTTACTCTTTCTTTCTCTCCCTTTCTCTCTCACAAAAAGCATAACAAAATAGCAATCCCAATAATGATCAAATCCAACAATTAGCAAAATCCAAAGGAAGCATGAGAAATGGAGGAAAAGAGAGGAAGAGCAAGGACATTCATCGATCCATTTCTAAAGAGAACCAATATGCTTTATTGAAATGAGGAATGAACATTAGGAGCAACTCGAGTTGGTCCCTTTTAATAGTAGAGAGGTGCTACAGAGAGCAAGTCTTGTTGCAGAGTTGGCACAAACAGAACGTCTTCGAGTCGTCTGTCTCTGCCGTTGGTATTGAGTCAGAGTAAACCAATATCGTTCACTTGATGTCTAGATCCATCTCCAAGAACTATGAATCTTGAGGGATCTGCACTTCTGAAATCAGACATGATTCGTTTTGATGTCACAAAGTGCAAGGTGGCTCCTGAATCCAATATCACCTCGTGTGTCAGACGTTGATGCTGCACACACATCCTCACAAATTTAGGCGGTCAAACAATTTTTGTTCGTTCTTTCTTCGCCAATCTTCGAGCTCTTAGGCTCCTCAACATAGGAAGAACTATATTATCGTTCTCCTGTCTGTTCTGTGCTGATCTATTTCTTGGGTTCTGATGGCAATACATGGCTGCATGACCCTTCTTATGGCAATGGATACACTTAATCTTGAGATTGAGCCAACAGGTATCTACGGTATGTCCGTCTCTTCTGCATCTCGTGCAGGTCTTCTTGTCGACATCTTGTCGTTTCGACCTCCCTTTGGTCTTCCAGTTGTTTTTGTTGGTCCCCTCTGCTTGCTGGTCACGATTCTGCCTCTGATTCAACTCCCTCTAAGGCTTGAACTGATTCT
Source organism: Diphasiastrum complanatum (assembly GCA_029204225.1). Classification (NCBI taxonomy): domain Eukaryota; kingdom Viridiplantae; phylum Streptophyta; class Lycopodiopsida; order Lycopodiales; family Lycopodiaceae; genus Diphasiastrum; species Diphasiastrum complanatum. The sequence goes on from CM055097.1 coordinate 63,185,726, forward strand.
TTGATTTTTCTTTGTTATCGTAGAGTGCCTGGTCAGAACCATCTTTGTGATCAAGATGCTCTCTGGCCTCGACTTTCTCTCGAATCTCAACAATCGTCTTCTGTCTGTGTTCATCTTGATTGTTTGCTAGCATCAGACTTCTTCAGTGTCTCTTCTCTTAGTTACACTCTGTGTATCATGTTCTGATATGTGTCAAGTATTATCCAGTAAGTACGGTCTCTCTATGTAAACCTAAGATTAGAGTGATTATACATCTACAACTAATCAGGAAATTACAAGAGTGACAGATTAGCCACGACCTAAGAAATATCCGTCGACGTCATGGCATCAAGTCAGATCTCTGTACTTTTGGATACTTGCGTGATCTCTGGTGCTACTCCTTAGAGCGCGAGGACAGAACGGGTTTTGTTTTCACCATTGGTTTCGCTTATCTCATCTGCCTTTTTCTCTTGCTGGACCGCAAAAGAATCGCGTTCGTGAATCCTTCGTATTCGTGAACCGTTCATCTTCGTCTCCGTTGACTTTCATGTTCGCGAAACTCTTCGTGTTTCGTGTCTCCAAATGTTCGAGTTCGCGAACATCTTCGTCAAGTGAAGGACTGAAAGCTAGCAAGGCTTTGTAATCAGAAACACTTTGTTTTTTCAAAAATTGACTTGATAAATCCATCATAGGTATAGATAAGTTTGAAAAATACTCCCTTTTTACTTGTCATGTGGGAGCTAGCCCCACTATTTATCCACCAAGGGTCTTCACCTCTTATGTTTGAAGATGAGAAACTTGAAATCATGAGTGAATCTTCATGAAAGCTCTCTTCCTCTTGGCCTAGGTTTGCTTGACTTTGAAATTGCTTTTTTTTTAAGCACTCCAAGGCATAGTGCCCCATCTTGCCACAAAAATAGCATTTGATCTTCGACTCATCCTTCTTTGGCTTGCTTGAGCTTAAACTTGAAGATCCTTCTTGATCTTCATCTTTGACTTGGTTCTTCTTGAATGCAGCACCCTTGCCTTTGAATTTGCTCTTGCTCTTGGCGAAAAGAGCCTTCTCATCTCCATCATTGAAGGAGAGCTTCTCCATCCTTGAGTTGATGTGAGTTCTCTTATTCTCCTTGGCCGTGAAGACTCCTTGGAGACCTTCAAGTGAGGGCAACTTGCTCAAAATTGCCTAACCTTGCACTAAGCTAGCAAAATCCACACTCAAACCATTCAAGATTAGTTGAACAAGTTCACTTTCCTTGATGGAATTTCCTATGTAACCAACCTCTTTGTTTAATCCTTAACTCTCAACACATATGAATGTCCACTCTCTTCTTTAGCTTGAACACATTGAAGCATTCGATACTTCAAGGATAGCAACCTTGAAGTATTCTTGGATTCATATATCTTTTGAAGAGTTTTCCATGCTTCTTGAGCCGAGGTGCAAGCAACTACCTCCTTAAGAAACTAATTGGCTACATTCATTTTTATACAATGGACAGCAACCTTGCACCTACTTTCATATTTTGTACCTTCTTGAAGGTGAATGGGCTTTATCCTCTTCACCACTCACTATATCCATTACATCTTGTAAAATAAGAATTGATTCTATTCTTAGCTTCCAAATTGAATAATTCGATGCATTCAATCTATCATGTGAATACAAAAGATATATGCATTCATTGAAGCCATCTATCTTTAAGCAAGAATTTGATCCAAGAATAGATGCAAGATAAAAATGATTGAAAGACTGGCTATCCCACTAGCTAGGGACTTGAAAAAGCTCAGAAGTTGACCTCTCAATAAGATTCTATCTAATCTTAAGCCAAATCAAATCTATTAATGTTAACAAGAAAACTAACTTGAATTTGCACAAAAATTAGATCTAGAAATGCCTCAACTTCACATGGATACAATATTCACCTAACGTGAACCAAAAGGAATCCTATGCACATAAATGCCTTCAAATCATTCCTACAAGATCAGGTTGAATCATAATGCAATAATCAATCCAAATTACCTCACAAATATGCAAAAATTGAACACAATCTTGACTAGAATTGCATTCCTTAATGAGCACTTATCTAAGTCTTTGGACTGAAAAATTGAATTTCTAAGAACTCAATAAGTCTAAGAACGACCTTTTACAGTATCAAAGATAAGAATCTACCTTCCTTTTGATTGATTGAAAACTATTCCTTGTGATAGACTCCACAAATCAAGTAGCATCAATATGATAAAAGTGCAAAATACTTGCTATTTTGATCCAATTGATAAGAGAAGACCACAACTCAGATTTTGAAGCTAAAAAGCCTGTAAATCAAAAACCATTAGATTTCTCTTCACTCAAATTGATCAAGAATTGAATGTACTAAAGATTATGTCTAGATAACAATCAATGCTTGAATTGCATTAAAATCTATGATTCTAGCATATTGATAAGAGATGACCACAACTCGGATTTTGAAGCCAAGACAAATTTGTCTTTCAAATCAAGAAGCATACATTTAAAAATATATCCAGTTTTGTTGCATTCAGCTTTCAATTCCTACAAAGCGACTCTTTTATTAGGGAACTATTTGATTAGAAGAAACTTATTTCCCAAAACCCGATTCAATAAAAAGATTCATATCCCCCAACAGGGAAACGTCCTTTTTCAGAGACTTTTACAAAGTAATTTTAAATTCCCATTAGAACTTAGAAGACAAAGATAAATACAAATATTAATCAATTCAAATAACACATACCTACTATGAAAGCGTGGCATGTTTTAAAATCCATAAATCGAAGCGATTATACATCCACCAGCTGAATTTAGAGACTTTACGCTGAAAGCTCTAACGACTGTAGCAAGGTAGTTTTTAAAGCCCTTCTCATGCCGCATTAGAGATAGCAAACTAGAAAACCTAAACACACAACTCCCAGAATTTTCATTCTCCCAGTGAAAGCCTGAAGCAAGTTTCGTACCAACTCAAAGCAAATACCAAGTTCATACTTTTTGTGAAGAACACTAGACTGAAGAAAAGACCAAAATCGGTTCTCAGCACAATAAACACATTAGCAGTACTTGAGAAACCTAAACACACAACTCCCAGAATTTTCATTCTCCCTGTAAAAGCCTGAAGCAAGTTTCATATCCACTCAAAGCAAATACCCAAGTTTATACTTTTTGTGAGAGACACTGGACTGAAGAAAAGACCAAAATCGGTTCTCAGCACAATAAACACATAAGCTGTAAAATATCACGACTGAGTGAGAAAGACTGAAATTGCATTGATACTTTAGAAAAGTCTTGATCTTGATAAAAGGCAGTTAACTACTACTCATTCAAAAGGAAGAAAATATCAAGATCTACGTTCATAATCTTTCGTGTCAAATGTAAATATTGACTATGCTCATCTAAAATGCCACTACGAAGCAAGTTTCGTACCCACTATGCGCATACCAAGTTTCGTACCCACTATTTGTGCGCATACCATAAAGCTTGTCCAAGGTCAAAAATTGGACTGAAAAATGACGAAAATCGGTTCTCAGACCATACTAAACACGCTAGCAGTAAAATATCACGACTGGCCGAGAAAGACTGAAATAGCACGGATACTTACAAAACAATTGATCTGAATAAAGGCAACTACTCGAAAGGCAACTACTTTTCGAAGGGCAGAAAAACATCATGGTCTACGTTCATTTAAAGTATACTTTGGTGTCATATGTAAATCTTTATTATACTCCTCTAAATCACGGTTGACCGAGAAAGACTGAAATAGCACGGATACAACAACAAAATGTGACCCGAATCATTACGATTCAATAAAAATTTGATTTCTACCGAAAGAAAAGTTCCATTTACGTTTTAAATTACCTAATTATGTATGAATTTTGAAATGGGCCGCAAAAGAACATCTACCAAAGTTCCGAAATCAGATTCAGCTAAACACATAATTGACATGTACAACGACAGTATAATTATATGGAAGTTTATATTATATGGTAAGACGGGACGGAAGTAGAATGATAAACTACTTTATACTGTGTATATCAGTACTAATTCATGATCCAGAATATAAAAAGCAAAGGATTCCAAATAAGTGACGTTGGGGATTTTTCAAAGTTCCAGAGAGGTTCATAACAAGAACGCAACTTAATCTTTCATAAATGTGCATCTCAACGGAATCAATTCATGCTCCCGTATATTGAAAAGCGAAGAAAGATTCCAACCAAGTGATGTTAAGAATTTAAGCCAGAGCAGGTTCATACCAAGAACGCAAATTTATATTTTATATATTGATTTTATATGAACCTGTCGACAGAAAACAACTCAGAATTATCAAACCAAGGCAAGATCATGAACGCAACTTTTTATCTTTCATGGGATGATTCTGTCGACAGACTCAGAATTATCAAACCAAGGCAAGTTCATGAACGCAACATTTTATCTTTCATGTGACGATGCTGTGTAAAAAACCTATCGACAGAAAAACAGCTCAAAAAATTAATTCGTATGAAAGTATTCGGAAGAATCAGCCTCTGAGTAGACGACTTAAAATGGGTGCAAAAGTTTAACCCGTAATGCACCGTACAGAAGAGGTCTAAACTTAAAATGCGTAAGTTGAGTTGCAATGCATGTACAGAAGAGGTCCAGAGACTACTACTTCAATAATTTCACCATCATTCTATCAACGTTCACAGATTGAGACTTCTCCTTGGAGAAGGGAAGATTTAACCATTTGTATAGATGATAAAGGTTATATTTGTACACGATGAAAAAAAAGAGGTCCAAAAACTAACTACTTGAACAATTACACTATAATTCCATCAACGATACTTTGAGACTTCTCTTTGGAGAATAGAATAGAGAAGATTTTACCATTTCTGTAGATGATTTAAAAACGTCATATTTGTACACGATGAAAAGAAATTGATGTTTCTCAACGAGGGAGAAAACTCAATAAGCCAACGAATATAACTTTAAATAATCTTCGTCGAAGTATTCCGAGACACATCATCAAAAAATGTGAATGCATCTTGCAAGCACGTAGAGGTTAACATCGCAAGGAACATCACATCGATTTCGTAGAATCTGAAACATCAACAGAAAAAGTGAATACAAGCATAGAAGGGAGGTACGCATCGCAGCGAGCACAACATTGACCCCCTAACATCTTCAACCACTCCCTCAGTTACAGTATTTTTTAGAAGACTGTAACAATAAAGCAAAATAGATCCAGGAAAAAAATGAAAATGAAATGCTAAAACACATGAAGAATCAATGAAGAAACTTAGGCAACGAGGATGTTAAATCAGAATGTCAAACACATTTCCCAAACATAACAATATTAATCATTTCAAGGTGTCAGAATGTCACACATTTCCCAACATAAAAATATTAACCATTTCTCCACGATGAAAGTTTGAAGGTCTCATGGAGTATACGAATAAACATTAGGTGTCACGGAGCTATACGAATATTAAACGCTAGTATTTATCAAAATTCATACATAATATTCTTAGTTCTAAAACTAACGTATCAAGATACGTTTACTAAACTTTATCATGAATTCTACTGCAAAGACGTAATCACAAAACTTACAAATCATAACACTTGCAAGAAATCCATTATGTTGATAGATACTATATAGAGCAATGTATAATTATGATGCTCAAACAGTACAGGAGATTGTATCACGATTGTTGTGGGACGTCTCGTTGTCAGACAATTCATGATCGTTGTGAGATCATCGATCAAACAGAAATAAGTGTCAGCTGCTGGCCAGATAATAAATTCATGATAGACGTTATTCATCATATCTTCTAGCTGATAGCCATATAAAATGAAATCAATAGGAAAAAGTACTTAATGATAACTAAGGTGACGTGATAGAGAACAGGCTTACATGAAATAACCACATATCGTATGCTGCTTGAAAGCCAGGAGTAAGTAATAGGATAAATCTACATATTTGAAGTCCAATTAATGAATGGAAATAATTAAATCAATCAAAATAAATAAACGGTACTATAATGGACGGCAGTTTAAAGACATATTTGGCAATCAACTTCAAGTATTAAACCGAAGAGTAATTAAAGCAGACGACAGAATTTCCAGAGAGTTTTGACTCTTTTAAGTGAGGAGCCAACTTTAGATCACATGGACGAAATATACACAACTAAAATCTACGTTGTGACTATATAGACAACAAACGGCAGGGACGAAACGTACAACTAAAAACTACATTTTAAGGAAGTATATAAATATATGATGCACAACTGTAGATTACATGGACGAAGTGTACAGCTAAAATCTACATTTTAACGAAATATATACATATATATATACACATGATGCAGAACTGAAATCAAGATTTAACGAAATATATGCATACATATGTATAACAAAGAAGGCCGACAAAGTTTATAGATACATATCATACTGTATTCAAATCTAGATTTTAACGAAATATACACATCCATATGGTACAACAATGATATCCAACAAAGTTAACAGGGACTAATAGTCAAGTTATTCTGTTAACGAATAGCATGTCAGAAACTACACACTAACTACGTTCTAGAAACTAGAAAGAATAATGCACATGCCGACGGAGAAGATTTTACAAGTGTCTTGTATAATACAGATAAGTGGATAGTCAAGTCAGTTTCACAAAAAAGAACTACACGATACAGTCCGTACTTTCAAAGTACTGGATTATAATAGAGTTTAACTTGCTTTCATTCAGAAAAAACGCAGAAACTTTCGCTTACAGAGAACCGACAAAATCGTACAACCAACCAGAAACCAAAAGTATACAGGCTAGTTCACTGAGAAATTTGGTTTTAAGTATGTGCATCTAGCTGCAGATAAAGAAAGGTCCCATAAAATTCTAGGCTAAGAAACTGTATGTAATGGTACAGGATATTTTCAGGAAGAGATGCTTATAACTAGCATTATAATAATCGACTATAACGAAGAGATGATCTACCGACGAATATAGGAGATGTGGAATCTATAAATTGATGCCGCGCAGTGTGCCTTGTCTGAATGATCATGTTGATTTCAGCTACCATTAATGATAGTCCAGCAAACAAACATCTGTAACAAAGAAAGCAGCGGTACTGTCAAATATGGTACTGTCAAAAGATTCGATCTAAATCTTTTCGAGAGGTTTAGATGAAATTCAAGTAAATTAAAAGCAATAGTAACAGGCTTCGAATTAGGATATGCGTTGTGGAGCAAGGACTGAAAAGAACAAAAAGTTACCTGCACGCATCGTCGGATTAGAACAGTTCACATGCATGCAACAAGCACAAAATCTAAAATGTCAGTAATAAGTTAGGATACTGCCGTGGACTGTGGGAGCTCCCTTCAATCCAAGAGAAGAAAATAAGACGTAAACCAACTCCTCGATCATGCAAAAGTCTGGATTGTCAAGTTACCAGACAAGGCAGGTCAATGCATGAGCTAGCAGCAGGAAAAACTTCTTGAGTCCTACTGTTGAATTGAAGGGAGCTCCTCAAAGACAAGCAGTTAATAGTCTGGAAAAAGTACTAGTTCACCTGTTCAATGACTTATGTCACAGCTGCTAATATATTGAGCATTCAAACCGGTATTGCAGGAGCATAGCGTGTCACAACATTGATGGCTGAATAAAAGGCTGTCAAGGATGCCGAATCCAGCCCGCTTAATTATGATCGTGCAACTGAGAGCTCCAAGGAACATGTCAACAACACCCAGGATACGTACATCGAAATGAATTCTTGCAAAGACTGGTTAGAACTCAAAAGCAAGAAGGGTTTTACATTCTCCGATTCAACTTAAAAGCAAGAAGGGTTTTACATTCTCAGTACAGCAAGAATTGAAAGTAAAAGCTGGTCTGGCCGCTCGGCGTTCAAGAAAGTAGAGCTTGCCATCGAAAGACGAGGCTGACTCCAGTCTCCAAGCCATGAAGACAGGAATGAGCTTTAACTACTTCACTTGACGAGGCGCTACTGACTGGAATCACATGGGATGACGACGATGACAGTCTCTCTTATGCGCAGAATATTGCGAAAACAGAAGACAGCCATCTCCTTTTATAGAAGAACTAGATCTACCACCGGCGAGAATGCCGGCTGACTCCCGAGTCTTTTGAGTGGCGCTTATTAAGCCTTTCTTCGAAATCGGGAATATGTCTCTGTGCACGCTGCTGCGTCTCGCTGGTAGCGTCTAGCATCTGTGAAAGCACCTTCGTCATTTAAGCTTGGTAAGTGCTCAGTGTTCACCTTGCAATTTGCAATGCATTTCAAAAGCTGCCCTGCCTTTAAAAGAAAGGGAGGAATCTCACAAAATCACAGTTGGAAGTCATTTGTTAAACTTGCCCTTCAGATTACTAATCCAATAAATAAATACATTTTTTTTTTTTTTTTGGGGGGGGGGGGACTTTGCCTTGGACCTTCAGCTTAGTAAGATACCTAAGTAAATAAATTCTTATTACGAGCGGCAGAAGGTCACCCTGGAGAAGGTGCATGGAAAAAACTTTGAGAAAAAAATAACAAAAAAACAATTGCATAATGGTTTCTTCACAAAAACATAAAAAATGATTTACATCAACAAGAAGGTCATTAAAACCATTCTTAAAACTTGACCCTACCCAAGCAAAGGAAACGAGCGAATAACTAAATACAAAGTTTATCGAAGTTATTGAGACTTTACCCTCAAGTAAGTAAAGAATTGAAGTGAATAGTTAAATACAATTTCATGTCAACAAAATGGCATTCCAAAACAATTCTTAAAACTTTACACCTAGGTAAGTAACAAAAAAAATTTGTTTTGTCAACAAAATGTCATTTTAAGACCATTATAAATGAAGAAATAAAGCTTCATACTATATATGCTATAGCCAAACTTCATATGGTAAAACCCCATGACGAGGATTTACATTTGTGAAGGTAAGACCCTGAAGAGACATAAAGCATTGGCTAGGGTCTGTACCCACCATAAAGTCACATTGAGGTTGTCTCCATGATTCATGCCCGAGACTTTTTGGCCATATTTCTCTACTTGGGTAGGCAATTGTGCATTATGATCCATAATGATGGCCAATTTTAATTGCCACAAAAACTAGAGGAATAGGTTTCCAATATATTCCACAGTATGTTTTCAAGGAGATTATATCTCTTCACATTCTATCACAATGGCAAACTGTGGATATCAAAGTGAGTATTATAAAAATGTGTGAAGGTGTGACATGCAAATACCAAGGTTGAGGACATTTCTTTCTCTAAACAAATGTGATCCACAATTTGACTAATGCACCCTCGCTACTAAACTGGACAATGAAGTGGCAAATCTTCTAATGAAAGCACAATTTTGTGCAACATTACTATCTAAAAAAATCTAGAGTGCCCTTGCCTTTGTTTGTTATGAGTTTGTATTTACAAAATAGAAGCTCTTTCCAAAGATATGTGTTCATATAGGAAAAGGCCACACATCATAAAAAGCCTGGAAATTTGCAGGCCTTGTCTTCCTTCCTAGATGAAGTTCTTTGGTTTGCTTAGCACCATGCTTCTTGGTATATAATCAACTTATGGGATCACAAGCTAGGCAAGCCCAACTCAAACATTGGATAAGCAGAATTTCTCTATCTTTTTTGCATAGAAAAGTTCCATGTTTCTTTTATTCTAAAGATTATCGTTGGTTTTTTGTTTTAACCGTTTAAAAAGCTTTTGATGCATGGCCTTAAGAAGCACTGTAGATGCATGTTTCACATCAAATCAAATCAAATCAAATCAACAAAAAATTAATATGTAGGTCTATTTCCCATCTCCAAGGTTGAAAGTTGTTCAATGTTGTCTTTCATAGCTTCCAAATCATGTGGGTGTGGTGTAGATTATTTGATTGTTTTGCAAGTGATCACAATGGTATTTTGTAATGAATTAGTTGCCTTGTTTTTATGTTGGATTAATTTACGCAGATTTCAACATTGAATTCTGAGTGATGGTATTTTTTTTAACAATTAGGGTACTAGTAAAAGAAAGAAAGTAGAGAGAATGTAAGTGATCCACCATCATTTAGGAGTTTATCATAAAACCACAAAGTCTAGACTCTAGTTATTGACAATTGGCAGTTCACAGTTGGGTGGGTTATTGATTTTGATTCGATGGGTGAACTTTGCATTGACCCAAAAGCAAATCGTAGTTGCACTACCATGTATAAGGCCGGTTTCAAACTACCAAGTCCCTTTGCTTGGCCCTTTCACTTGTCGTCCAATTTTGAATCTTGGCAAGTGAGTTGACCCGACAATGGACCAACTCTCTTTCACACTTAGGCGGTAAGTGTTAAATAAAGGGCCACACTATGATTGGCCCATTTGAATCTTGACATACGATTGGTCCATATTAAAAGGTTGAAAGGTGCTCTAAGCTGTTCTTTAAGAAATCGCCTTTCAACTAGTAAGGTGAAAATTGAAATGGGGCATTTCATTTCATTGAAAGAAATATTGGCAATGGAGGGTTAAAAAATCTTCAAAATGTAGGCCAACGTGCTAGGATATATTGGCTGACCCAAAAAATGGCTTTGAGTTGCCCATAAGTGGCGGTGGGTCCCTACCATCTCATCTGGCACATAGTGGCAAGCGCTTGTTAGCTTGAAAGTGTGGAAGGCCCATTTTTTCTCCCTGGACCAATGGAAGTGCTCCATTTTAAATTTCGGACTTGTCGGACATGTTGTTTGAAACCGGCCTAAGGGTTGTTGCAAAATGTTGAGAAATATTACATTGGCAAAAGAGTTGCGGAGCTCAACAAATGAAGGGTTGGCATGCTGATTTTTTAAGTTTTGACATAAGGGCCAATCAAGTCTTCAGAGATAGCACTTCTAAACTCTAAACCTACCTATGTTCAAAATTAATTCTTGGCATAAATTGCAATTTGAACTTTGAATGCAGGAGGGAACTTGGAAATTCCTTTACCCAAGGTCATGTTGTAGTGTCATTGCTAAAGCAAGCTTGCGGCATGACATTGAAGGGCACACCTTCTTTTCATATTTATGAGCTTATTTATTATTATTCTTTTTTTTTTCTCTTGAAAAGGTTAACCATAGCTTAGTGAGTTTATACAAAATACAGGAAAAAGAACCATTAACCTACAGATGATAAAGTTATTATTATTCTTTGACTTTATTATAGTTTTATTTATGTATTTGCCTTTCTAGCCAAACTTATAAGAATATTTTAATATATCAGAATATAACTTATTTGTCTTTATATATTTTCTCTTTGGAGGGTTTTTTTGACGTTTAGTTTATTAAGTTAAGCCAAGCCATTATTTAACAATTGTTAAAGTATGCATAAAGGTCACAACTCACCCTCTATCTAAGTGAAACCTTTCTAGAGCAAAGCCCTTAGAGCAGCCAAGGCAAAGAATTGTAGCCATAATGCTCAAATAATGGTTGTTTGGAGGCCCATGGTAAGGATATAATGACAAGTCCTCTCATCTTGCCTCTACCACAAACCCTTAGCATGGCAAGTCCTCTCGTCTCACCTCTACTGCAGCCTAACAATGAGGACTTGTCCTTACCATGGGAGGACTTGTCATTGTATCCTTACCATGGGCAGACAAACACTCATTATTACATCATGTGTCAAGAAAATCTTAAAAAATTTACGAACATCATTTTCATGATAATGTCAAAAATTTCATTCGTGAGGGCTAAGGACTTTAAAGATTCCATCCATGAAGACTTTTTATTTTGAGGGCTGAACATTACCACCAATCAGATTTGTAGGCAAAATGAGATCCTACTATTATGCCCTGAACAATGGTGGTCCCCAAACTCACTCTAAACCTTTGCTTTATGCCATATTTGAGTAGACACATATTATGACCCTTTACGAGCATAATGTTCATGTAAAAACCATGTATCAACTTAGGAGAATTCATAATGTGTGAAGAGAAATATGATCTAAATTTCAAATTTAATCTTTTATGGGCAATGTCCTCGAAATCTATATGCAAAAGAGTTCATGCAAGACATGGCAACAATTGCACTAGGGAATGCTCTTGAGCATTAAGAAAATCATTTGAATACATAACATCTTTAGCATGAATATAAATTTGAACAGACAGGTAATTTGTGTGACCACTTTAGATATACGCTTTGTTGATATTTGAATCTTGGAGGCAGATAAACCTTCCACATACATCCAAATGAGAAGCCTGCCCAGTGCCGACGAGCCTTGAATCTTTGTACACTTGAGGTACCAAACTACAGGCCAATGGCAATCCGGCGATGGCCAGTCCAATGGAGGTACATAATATGACATCGGCTTTGGCCAGCGACGAGCTACTACAGGTAACAGCAGCCTGCTGCAACAGAAAATAGCTATCCGGCTGGGACCCTGGGCCCCTGGGACGTTAGGTTATATGTCATGGGCTGCGCAACCGCAAAGCTGTCAGTCTTGCGCTGCTTAATCCAGATTCCTCCGCAAATTTCTATTTAGCTTTTAACCATATCTTTCCTAATCTGTGACGCCGCCTTGACAGCCGTGACTCAGACTGACTAATATCACTGGCATATACTGCCGTTTGAAGCTAAACCTCCTCCCAAATTTGCTGTAACGCGTCATCAAGTCGGTCCCACAACCGCCGCAGAAGAGATCTTCAGAGTCCAGACTCCAACCATCAAAATCCTACAGACCTCATACTGTCCAGTGTCGAGAAAAAAAATTCCTGCAATTTTGGGAAGCAGCCACAGACACGGTGCACTGCAAATTTGCAATCAGAGAGGGTCTGTGAACCTTCTTTTTTCAAATAACGGCACACGTCACATCAGTCATCAAAACTTCAACTGTAATCACTATTGTAATTGGAAAATGCAAAAGAAAAAAATTAATGAAACGATCGAAATAACGTGAATTTCATACTTGAAAGCTCTTCACTTGAGAGAGTCTATTTTCTATCTGGGCATATTATCAGAAACCTGGCAATTCAAGGTATTTGAAAAAATCTTATTTCAAGTAGCCACTCAAATGCTAAGTTTACCTTTTGCCTGAACCTATTAGTTTCGGGGCGGCAGTAACAAGGTATTGTCATGTGTTGGTTGGGTAGTAACTACTAACAATGTGTTAATTGGGTTTTACGCTGGGTATTGATCTACAGGTGACATTATTCACACACATATCAACTCAGGATGACTGAAAAACTCAGAACATGCATATATTCTGAGAGCCAAACCTGGAACCTCAGGTTAGTAAGTAGATTGATCATTGATTCTATGCCTGCCCAGCACTACTTGTTATTATAAATTTTTCAAGAGATTAAAATATTCTCTTTTCAAACTTTCATCATTCCGGTAAGCAGCTCTTCTATTGGTAAAGGCATGCTCCACAATCAATGCCCAATAATTTATTTCTGAAAAACCTTCCATTCAGAAAATGCCCAATCGATGCCCAATAATTGATTTCCGAAAAACCTTCCATTTAAAAAATGCTAATTTAAAGAATACTCAATATATTTATCCTAGCACCTCGGATGGTGGGCTAGGGTGGGTTGCTCAGGGCAGTTCAGCTTAGGCAAAGATGTGCACAATGAAAAGAAGTGTTGGTTATTTAAAGGGGGAGAGAGTCTCCACTTAGTTTCAGTTGAAATAGGCAAGGAATTGACCGTCGATTGTTGTCATGGATGCGCAAATACTACCATTGAACGCACAAGGGGTCATTGTCATTGTTTGGTGTTTTTGTTGGGCGAGAGAGGAGGTAGAACGAGTATTGCAAAATTTTGTCACTGCATACGTTGAAAAGGGTTGACTTTGCTCATCATTTTCATTGGTATGGATATGTTTTTATTAATCCAAATATGCGACCAACATTGTGGCTTCTCATAATATGTGAAATTGTGGCTAGGGCTCCTTGAGCAAGGTGGTGTCCCACCCCTGTCTCTTGTTAACACAATGTGGATAAGAAGAGAGGACTTTGTTGTCGCCATGCATTTTTTGTTGCTAATAAGACTTTATGCCCGATGATGCACTTCTATCTTTCATTCTTCTCCCCTTTCAAACACACACTTTCTCAGCCTTTTTTTTTTCTCTCGAAAATGTTGGAAATTAAGTCCACATTTGCCTCCTTGTAATCATAACTTAGACAGCCAATATATTTGAAGGACGTCTACAACGGACTTCCGGCTGATCTTCAGCAAAGGGTAACCAATCTCATCATAATTTTAAGTTCAGATGTTAAGTTTAATAACATGAAGCCATTTAAGACCTGGCCATCTTCAAGGACTTCCACAAACTTGCATTTAGAACAAGTTTGCATATTCATACGATTTTTGAACAATTTGCAGAAATACACTAAGTGTCGCAATTTGCATTTTTTGCACTTTCCCGAAAACTGCAACACTTACCTTCAACTTCTTCCGTTCAATTAGAAGTCAACTTGTTCATAGTTCAACAAATAAAACTTTTTCAACACCTTCACCTTTTTTCGCATTTTTTCAAAAAATGCGAAGAGAGAAAATTCCAGAAGGTCCTCTATTTTCAAGGGTTAAACTATTAAAGACACCTTCGCCAACTTTTAAGGGTAGCTTAAACTTGTTTTAAGGGCACCTTCAATTCTTTCGCTTTTGCCGAAAAGTGCGAGAAAGTTGAACTGCTAAAGACATCTTCACCTTTTTGAGGGCACCTTCAACTTTCTAAGGGCACCTTAAAACTTGTTTAAAGGCACCTTCGGCTTTTTCGCTAAAAACTCGAAAAGAGAGAAAATGCCGAAGGTTGTCTGTTTTTGAACGAGGAACGTTCCCAACCACTTCCCGAAATTTGCGAAGGGAGAGAAAACCACTTCACGTAAAATACGAAGTGAGAGATTTTGCGATGTCCTCGTCCGTGTCAACGATCCTGATTTGTTGACCATATATGTACTATTTATGTATAGTTGTCACAAAAGCCATATACTTCCAAGTACAACGACTTTCCTGATTAGGTGACAAACATTCAATGTAATTAATACACGGATGAAATCTATAAATAGATCATCCAAGCACGGATTATTGGTTGCTCCATCCATGAGACGTATTATTTGAGCCTCCCAGTTATGCCGTCAATTTTTTGTTGTAATTGTTATTTGTATTGTGCTTCAATGTAATATAGTAGCAGCAACTTTTCTATCTATGTATAACATAGATGAATGCTTGTTGTGATTGAATGCACTCTATCGTTGTTTGATCGCGCTTGTTTTCTCACTCTGATCAGAACACGGACGTCTATGACTCCTCAGTTTCTGATCAAACGATGGTTGTTTTTTATGCCTGAGGGACTCGCGATATCATATTGTTCTTCCATATAATTCAGAATCAAACTTCACATTAAATCTAATTTTCAGTAATACCACACACAAACCATTTCTAATCTCTTCGGTGGACTATACTTTCGTTGAGTATGAATTAATTTTTAAGATCCTGCTGGGCAATTAGAACACTTAAAGTTGTGATTACATTTAGCATAAGCTGTCCATTAGACTGTTTTTGCATCTAGCAGCTGATTAGACCGGGAGAGCTGTTCCGCGATATCCCTGCTCTCTTCTCCGTTCGCATTCTTCCATCTCCCTTGCCCCATCAGAAAAAGCTAGCCATAGATTAGGAAATTTATGCAAAGTACATGCAGGAAATAAAATTAAAGAAATGAAGGTTTTTCAGCCTCTCTAAAATGAAGCAGGGGGAGATACAAAAGTCATCGCTCCCGAATTCCCTGCTATTTCTATCTAGCCAGATGCTACAAAGAGTAGTTACTCTAATATGTTGCATTAGTCTTAGCATCCTCAAAAGTGATATCGTTCAGTAATAAATCTGAATCTGAAGAGAAGAACTTTTGACATGTGTGCATCCCTCAGCCCATAGTCTTCACAAAAAATACAAATGTCCTTCGAAGTTCCACCTTCATCGTTGATGAACATTGGCAATTTACAATACTTGACTCCATACAATGCAATGGTACCTACCTTTCAATTAATTACACATTAATATGGGCTACATTGTGTAAGTTGGCAAAACTTTGAACCAATAAATCAAATAGAAGATTAAAAAAATGTAAAGCTTTGAGTCCTTCTATAAGTTATTACACAAGTTTTAAAAAAAATTAGCAATCTACATTTAAATTAACTTGTTTTCAGGTTACACATGTTTGGGGTCGTCTCCTCGCATCTCATGGGAGGGGGAGCATTGTTTGTTTCTCATTCATTCTCATGGGGGGGGGAGGGGGGGAGCATTGTTTGTTTCTCATTCATTCATTCATTCTCATGGTTCAATGATTTGTTCTATGCACTTTGACAAGTAGGAATGTATCAACAAGAAGCATATGTTCCTTTTAAACTTGCCTTTTGGACATAGGCATGTGCAAAAGATAGCCAAGTGCTATAGAGTACTTGACCTATAAGGTGTGAAAAATTGTCAACTAGTAGTATTTTCCTAACTTGAGATTTTGTAGGCCTATGGCCAAATAAAAGTTAGAGATAGGTTCATACATGTATGTAGAGGCCCAAAGTATGTGTACACTACTTTTGAGGTCACATTAATTAGAGGAGGTCGAGTGTGGAGCTCTTCTATTGGCTCATAATTTGGTGCATTCCTATTTGACCAAATTTCTAGGTAGATGGGTGAATCCTATTGGACCCCAATTTTAGCCTATCATAAGACAAGTGGCCAAGAGGCACTATGGCTGCTATAAATAGCCATCTCCACGAGTATGTACACATCTCATTTTCATTCTATTGAATGAATGTTATGCTCTTTGAAGATCCATCTTCTTCTCTCTCACTTTTTTGTTCATATCTTGCATTCTAGCCACTAGAATTGTGATTTCTTTGTTGCTATGGCTTCACACGTGTGAAATGCAGGTTGTAGGCTCTGAAGTACGGACAGGGACAGCAAGTTTCTGTTTGTGGAAGCTTATGATCAGATCTTGATGTTTAGTTGATGTTTAGTATGCTTAACATCACAATTTCTATCATTTTTTCAATCTAGATGTGCATAACTTCCATGGCCAAGATCTTTATGAAACTTTAGCATCTTTTGGATCTGAGTTTTTCACATGGTATCAGAGCATTAGGCGGCCAAATGTGCAGGTTTTGCCAGATTTAGAAGAGATTTGTGGGCGAGTTTGCTTTTGTAGCATTCCAATCAAGTTTCTAGCTAAAAATCTTGTTGATTTATGTGTAGAAATTGGATCTTTGTGATCAAAACATCATTTGTATGCATTTCAATTGAAGTAGGGCGAATTCCCTCTGTACTTATCAGAATAAGGAGACAAAATTTGTTTTGGAAAGAGGGAGATGCAAGATCCAACAAGATCCTATTAGTTTTCCATTCTAGCATATAGTTTTTTGATTCAATTTCTTGCTTCTTCATGTCAAAAACTTCAAAATTGATGTAACCCTCTGATTTTCTGTTTGCTGAATGATTCAAGAGTGTATTTCAATCTTAGGAGTGAGGGAAAAGCAAGTATATTGAGGTTTGGTCTTGGTTTGATCAAGAAATCATAAAACTAGTGGCTAAAATTGAGGAAAAAGTGAGGAAAAGAGAGAAAAAGTAAGGTTTTAGGTTCCAAATCTTTGTGATTTCTTCTTGTGTTTCATTTGTTGATTCAAGAGAGTGCTTAGTGCATTGGAACAGGTCAAAGATCAGAGATCAATCATTGCAACATGGCTACAAATGGAGGCTACATGTTGGAAAGCAATGATAGGCTTACCTCCCTCAACTATTCTACTTGGAAAGTAAGGATGGAGTCTTTGCTTGAGATGAATGAGTTGATGGATATTGTTGTAGGTGTGGAGGAGAGACCTTTGGCACCTCAAGAACAATTGAGGTATGACAAGAGGGCAAAGAAAGCCCTTCACATGATCAAGATGAATGTGACAAATGAGCTTATCAAAGAGGTTGGTAAGTGCACATCATCTAGTGAAGCTTGGGAAGCCTTGAAGAAGGTTTATGAATCCAAGTCTACTTCTAGAGTGTTGACTTTAAGAAGGCAAATCTTTTCTTGTATGCAAAAGAAGAGTGAGAGTGGACATGCTTTTGTTTTGAGAGTTAAAGCATTGAATGATGAGTTAGCATGCATTAATGATGGCATAAATAATGAGGAGCTTGTTCAAGTGATTCTCAATGGCTTGTTGGATGATCATGCTAATCTTGTTCAAAGTTATGCTATCCAAAAATGTTTACCAAGTGTTGGAGACTTGCAAGAGGTCTTGTTGGCTGAAGAATTCAGGTTGCAAGCAAGAGTGGGAGCATCTTCTACATCTCAAGGAGGAGAAGAGGAGGCAATGTTCTCTAAAGGCAAGTTCAAGGGCAAAGGTAAAAGCAATTGGTCTAAAGGGCAAGACCAAGGTGAGCACTCTACTTTTGGCAAAAAGAAGGATAGATCTAAGCTAAAATGTTTCTATTGTGGAGTCAAAGGGCATTTTGCTAGTGATTGTTTCAAGAAAAAGAGGGATCAAGGGGAAAAGCAAACCAATCTAACTATTGATGAGGGTGGGGATGAGCTTCTTTCAAATGATGCTTTTGTTATGTCATCTTGCTTGTTGGCTAATCATGGAGACATTGATCCTTGGTGGATTGATAGTGGAGCCACTTCTCATATGACATATCATAAAGAGTATTTTTCATCTTTAATGGCATTTGATGGTGATAGGAAGGTAATCTATACCGCAAATGATGGTGAGTGTACAATCAAGGGGATTGGCACAATTCCTATTTCACTTTCTACAAATAGGAATATAGAATTGAAAGATGTTTTGCTCATTCCATCCATTACCAAGAACTTACTTAGTGTAAGCCAAATGCTTGACAAAGGATTCAAAGTTGAGTTTGATGGTGATGCTTGCTTGATCAAAAAGGGGTGTAGTATCATTGCAAAAGGGAAAAGGCAAGGGAAATTGTTCAAGCTTGATGCATGTGTTGTTGCTAACCAAGTTGGATGCATGGCAAATGAACAAATGTCAATTCAAGAGGTATGGCATAAAAGGATGGGACATCTCAACTACAAGGCCTTGGAGGTAATAGCCAAAAAGGAGGTAGTAAGGGGACTTCCCAAGTCTCTTACTTGCTTGAATCATGTTTGTGAAGAATGTGCTTTGTCTAAATCACATAGATTGCCATATACTAGATCTATATCTAGATCTAAGATGCCTTTTTCTCTCTTGCATTCGGATATTCATGGTGTTACTACAATTAGCAATGGAGGTGCTAAGATGTATGTAACTTTCATTGATGATTTTAGTAGATTTTGTTGGGTTTATCTACTAAAGAGCAAGGATGAGGTGTTTGATGTGTTTGTCAAGTTCAAAGTTGCTATTGAGACTCAATTTACAACCAAAATCAAATGCTTGAGGAGCGACAATGGTGGTGAATACATTTCTAACAAATTCAAAGCCTTTTGCGATGAGCATGGGATCAAGAGGGAGTACACATGTCCAAGAACACCACAACAAAATGGAGTGGCCGAGAGGAAGAATAGAACCTTGTGTGAGAGTGCAAAGGCAATGAGATTGAATGCTAATCTTCCTAAACCTTTTTGGAGTGATGCTTTGTTGTGTGCAAATTTCCTATGCAATAGATGGCCAAGTGTTGTATTGGAAGGAAAAACCCCTTTTGAAGCTTTGTTTGGTATGAAGCCTAATGTCAAGTTTCTAAGAACTTTTGGATGCATTTGCTACTTCAACATTACTCTTGATGATAGAACTAAGGAGGATCCATCTTCAAGAAAGGGCATTTTTGTTGGTTATAGTGAAGTAAGCAAAGCATATAGGATTTATGTTCCTTCAATCAAGAAAGTGTTCACAAGTAGGGATGTCATTTTTGATGAAAGTAACATTCCAAAAGTTGTTTCAAGTGATGATGGTGTTGTTGCAACTAATGTGCTTGATGACAATGGAGTTGATGACACATTGGATGTGGATGTTGAAGAAGCCTCTTCAAGTCAAATTCCAAGGAGAACTCCAAGGCATAAAGTGAAACCCTCAAGGCTCACTTATGATGGCAAAGGTAAGCAAGTGGTGGATGGATCCAACTATGCTTTCCTAACTTCTTTTGATGTACCTTCATGTGTAGATGAAGCAAGGCAAAAAGAGGAATGGATCCAAGCAATGGATCTTGAGTTTGAAGCACTTATGAAGAACAACACATGGAGATTGGTGGAGCTTCCAAAGGGCAAAAGTGCAATTGGATGCAAATGGATCTTCAAGGTAAAGACAAATCAAGATGGATCTATCAACAAGTTGAAGGCAAGGTTGGTGGCTAAAGGTTATGCTCAAGAGCATGGCATTGACTATGAGGAAACCTTTGCACCCGTGGCAAAGATGGTGAGCATAAGAGTAATCATTTCCCTTGCAACTCTTTATGGATGGGATCTTTGGCAATTAGACATTTCTAATGCTTTCTTGAATGGTGATCTTGAAGAGGAAGTCTACATGGAGCAACCCGAGAGCTATGTTTCTCATAGCAAGCCTAATCATGTGTGTTTTCTACAAAAAAGTTTGTATGGTCTTAAGCAAGCACCAAGGAGTTGGTATGCTAGGCTTAACTCTTTTCTACTTTCTCAAAACTTCACTATGAGTGAGTATGATCATTCACTTTACTTTAGAATTAGTGCTAATGATGTTACAATCCTTCTAATTTATGTGGATGACATTATTTTAAGTGGAGGGAACAAGGAAGATATAGAAGATATCAAGAAAGCACTAAAAAAAGAATTTGAAGTGCATGATCTTGGTCTTTTGAGCTATATCTTAGGAATAGAAGTAATTAGAACTTCTCAAATCACTTTTATTTCACAAGAGAAGTATGCTATTTCTATTCTCAATAGATTTCATATGGTAGATGCAAATCCTATTGATACACCTATGGAATCACATGTAAAGCTAACTATAAGAGGTAATGAAAGATCCTTCGAGGACATTACTCTCTATAGGAAGCTAATAGGTTCTCTTATATATCTAACCATCACAAGACCTGATTTATCTTATTGTGTTGGTAGATTAAGCCAATTCATGCAAGATCCTAGCATAGAACATTGGAAACTAGGAAAGAGGATCTTGAGATACATCTCGGGAACAAAAGATTTTGGCATTGTTTATAGAGGATCATCACCTAACTTATTTGGTTTTTCAGATTCAGATTTTGCAGGAGATCTTATGGATAGAAAATCCATAAATGCACATGCTATTTTCATAGGTGATGGAGCTATCTCATGGATGTCGAAGAAACAAGCAACTATATCACTTTCTTCTAGTGAGGCCGAGTACAAAGCTTTGACATCATGCACAAAGGAGATGGTGTGGATCAAGAGGATGATTATGGAGCTTCACTTGCTGGATTTTTCAGAGAGTCCAATCATCTTTTGTGACAACCTTTCAGCCCAAAGTCTAGCAAGCAATCCGGTTTTCCATGCAAGGAGCAAACATATCGAGGTGGCTTACCATTTTGTGAGAGAACAAGTGTTGGCAAAAGAGATCAAGCTTGAACATGTCCCATCAAAGGAATGTGTGGCTGATATCTTTACCAAAGCATTGGGAAAGGACTTATTTTTCAAGCATAGAACAAGTCTTGGTGTACTTTCTAAATCTATGCTAAAACTAGTTGAAGAGGGAGTGTGAAAAATTGTCAACTAGTAGTATTTTCCTAACTTGAGATTTTGTAGGCCTATGGCCAAATAAAAGTTAGAGATAGGTTCATACATGTATGTAGAGGCCCAAAGTATGTGTACACTACTTTTGAGGTCACATTAATTAGAGGAGGTCGAGTGTGGAGCTCTTCTATTGGCTCATAATTTGGTGCATTCCTATTTGACCAAATTTCTAGGTAGATGGGTGAATCCTATTGGACCCCAATTTTAGCCTATCATAAGACAAGTGGCCAAGAGGCACTATGGCTGCTATAAATAGCCATCTCCACGAGTATGTACACATCTCATTTTCATTCTATTGAATGAATGTTATGCTCTTTGAAGATCCATCTTCTTCTCTCTCACTTTTTTGTTCATATCTTGCATTCTAGCCACTAGAATTGTGATTTCTTTGTTGCTATGGCTTCACACGTGTGAAATGCAGGTTGTAGGCTCTGAAGTACGGACAGGGACAGCAAGTTTCTGTTTGTGGAAGCTTATGATCAGATCTTGATGTTTAGTTGATGTTTAGTATGCTTAACATCACAATTTCTATCATTTTTTCAATCTAGATGTGCATAACTTCCATGGCCAAGATCTTTATGAAACTTTAGCATCTTTTGGATCTGAGTTTTTCACATAAGGTAGGAGAAGCTAGAGAAATTTTGATAGAACCTTTTCCAAAGCACAGATAGGGGACCAGGTGTACTTGAGAAGATTACAGTAGAGTTTGAATTGGACATAATTCTTCATATCAGTCCCTTTGAATTTTGAATTCCTAGAAGTGGTGCAAAATCAAGTATAATTGTTTCAAGGTCTTTAATTTTAATAAAAGTTCTTGAAAGATATGGCTCATTTTTTATATTCAAGACTCTTCTATTGTCTAAAGTTTGAAATGATGAGAGTCTTGCTTGTAGGGTCCAAGCTTTATTGGCATGTTGAAACTTGTTAACATTTTGTCATCATTAGCACATAGCAAGTTTGTAAACATGGGAATGCCACTCCATCTCAATACTCCTTGGGGAAACCTTTGCAACATTGGCAAGGTACAAATTTTGTCTTAGTACAAAAACCTTGTAGGTTGAAAATGGATGTCACTCATCAATTATTATGACAGGAGGCGATGACATTATTTACTATCCAACCATGTGTAGAAGGGGATCCACGCTAAAAAAAACTATTGTGGTCACAAAAGTGCTTGCTCCTAGAATCACGTGGATTCAAATTGAGCTACCACATTAGACATTTTAGTGGGCAAGCCCATATCACCTATCTTAGAGGAATAATGATATGCAAAATAATATTTTTGGGGCCACGCATAGTTGTTTTGGCTTTCATGGTTTCAATAGAATTTGTTTGAGAATTCATAGCTAGAAATTTGTAACTAGAAATTCAATAGAATTTCACTTAAAAGTTTGGGCCTTGATCCATTCTTAAAAAAAGGGCCTTCTTTCCTTTCAAACCATGATAGAGTTTCCTTTATGTAACATTGATGTCTCTCTTTGCCATCGTAAAAAACCAAGCTTATATTTGAAACCTATCCTCATTGGCAAGCTGAGTTGAAGTCTCAAGAACAAGTACGACTAAAAGTCTAATCCCAACCAATTTGTTCAATGCAAACCTACCATAAGGCACATTTCTTGTAAGGTACTAATAGATAACTTGGGCATTTGTTGCTGAGATTATCTGCCATGCTCTATTAAGATGATGTTTAAAATTTGATCATGTAGTCAGTTGTCTCTAGATACCATTGTTGACATTTACTAGCATGTAGACATGGGTAAATGGTAGGCCAGTGACCTCTATTGATCAAGGTGAAACATGGCTGCCCATACTTTACCACAAGTATTTTATAAATTAATAGCTCAAGAATTTTTACTCTATATTATGGATTATAATCTGCAAACTATTTTGTTATTATCATGACAATAGTTTTTGGTTTGGATATCAATCCCTTTTATTGAGTCAAAAGGCCAAATGGAGATAACAATGTGAAAATCTTTGATCTTTTAGGAAGCCTAGTGACATAGTTCAAAATTGCTTTGTTTGTTGTATTTGGAGTTTGTAGCACTGTATGGTCCAAAAGTATTGATGGTTTACAAATGTATCAATGATACAATTGATGTCTTCAGTTCTGTATTGCAAACTTATATCGAATTTTATTATCAATTTTCTATACATGTTTATCAAAAATCTCATGACTCAGCAACATTATTGTTTCTTGCATATTTCCAACACTGGTTTTTAAAATAATTTTGGTTAACATGATTGCATCTTGCTTTGTGTCTATGTTACATTAGGGGATATTAGAACTCAAAATGGCCCGTTGTCAAGATGTTTTTTTATTACTTCGCACGCTTTCAATGTCCAAGTGGCCCAATAAATTGTGTCCATCTGTGATGAACTATAATAGTCCTTGACAGATGTTGGGGGTCTCTGACTCTCTCTCCTCTCTCTAGAACTAAGGACCCAATTATAGGGCACCAATAGCCTAAAATAGCCAATTTTGGCCTATATGTCCAAATAACATGATTTTGGTGTCATTTCGAAGGTCCTGAAGTTTGAGACTTCTTCAACATAAAATATATACTAAAATAAAGGTATCTAGGCCTCTTTCACACGTGTGAAAGGTTAGATCCAAAACTATGTACACAAATTGCCAATTTAGGCCTCGTTCTAGTAAGAAGTAACCTTTGCAAAGATTTCTAAATTTCCATCCCATTGAGACAAGGACACTGAAGAGTCTGCAAGAGTTAATATGATGGCAGGAAGTCTGCGAGAGTTAGTTTTAGATATTGATTGATTTATGAGCAAAAAAATGGTTTTGAACCCTCGCAGACATCAAAAACTTTCATTTCCCTGAGAAATAATTCTCTGCACTTTGAATAGAGCCAGATCCATACCAGCTCGTAAAAAGCCTGCGAGAGTTAGTTCCCAGTAGATCTTGAGAAATCAAAGTTTTAGCCTGCAAAACAATGAGAAAAACTCTTCCACAGCCAACCTTCACACTGAGTAACTCTCGCAGATATAATCATTAGCAAGATCTGCTTCAAATCCAGCCACTATGAAAATCTAAAACCAATCAAAGCAGATCAAAAAGTTATCAATGAAAAACCACCGTAAAAGGCCTAAAATCACACTTTTGGCCAACAAAACTGATCGAATCCTTACTGATCCAGGTTGCTTCTCACATATCCATCAAGATTTAGCTACCCTGGACTCCCCCGCCGAATGAATCTGAGATCAGGTCGATCAGTAGTAGGAAAAATTGCAAATCGAGCACTGAACCTTCCAAGAGTTGTAGCTGCGCAAATCGAGGCAAAAGCAGAACCAGCAGCAATGGATCCAATGGGCCAACTTGTACCTATCACGCCCTTGCAACAGTCCAGAGGGCACCTCATCTTGAAATGCCCAAATATGATGGATCATCAAATTCTATCAGGTCCTCCAGATCTACGAACACATGCCAGATTTATGGCGAGCGGACACCGATAGAGAAATTGATGTTGTTCTCCATGTCTTAAATCCACCGGAACAGAACCAGCTGCAGTATCCCCAAAGAGATAACGTACGGTGTCCAGTTTGTACACAAAACCACATCGCCAACGAGTGTCTAGTTTTGAAGCAAGATTTAAACTGACACAATGGTATTGCCACATGTGTAATGTTTCATCGCACGAAACAACATTCTGCCCATTCAACCCCAGAATCATACAACAAAAGAGAAATCAATATCAGAATTCTTATCCTTATCACCCAGGGGCACCAAATGTGGCATCACACGGTACAGGACGTCAGTGAATCAGCAACACATGGCTTTACCTGCACCACTAGGGCTAGCTAAGAACCAAGTGGCTCATGTGAATTTGATAGAAGCGAAACAAGAATTGCCACCCCAACTTGAGCAGCAGCATCAGCGGTATGGTTCGGATGAACCCTTTGTAGATCCTGTTGATGGAGGGAGATAGAAGAACGCGAACGGAGAAGAGAGCAAGAATATTGCGGAACAACTCTCTCATTACAATCAGCTGCTAGATGCAAAAACAGTCTAATAGAAAGTTTATGTTGAATATAACCGCAGCTTTAAGTGCTCTAATTGTCCAACAAGATCTTAAAAATTGAATCATACTCTCAAAAACAATAGTATAGTCCACCGAAGAGATTAGAGATGGTGTGTGTGGTATTACTGAGAAATGGATTCAATGAGAAGTATAGTTCTAAAATAGATAACAATAGAATTATGATATCGCAAGTCCCTCATGCGTCAAAGACAACCATCGTCTGATCAGAAACTGAGGAGTCATAGACGTTCGTGTTCTGATCAGAATGAGTAAACAAGCGCGATCAAACAGCGATAAAGTGCATTCAATCACAACAAACATTCATCTACGTTATACACGGATCAAAAAGATGCTGCTACTATATTATATTGAAGCACAATACAAAATAACAATTACAACCAAAAATTGACGGCATAACTGGGAGGCCCAAATAATATGTCTCATGGACGGAGCAACCAATAATTTGTGCTTGGATGACCTATTTATAGATTTCATCCATGTATTAATTACATTGAATGTTTGTCACCTAATCAAAAAAGCCATTGTACTTGGAAGTATATGGCTTTTGTGACAACCACACATAGTATATGTACGGTCAACAAATCAAGATCGTTGACACACGAGGACGTCGCAAAATCTCTCAATTCACATTTTACGTGAAGGGGTTTTCTCTCACTTCGCAAATTTTGAGAAGTGGCTGGGAACGGTCCTCGTTTAAAATAGACAACCTTCGGCAAATGTTCACAGATTCTCTGAATCTATGAACACGGTTCTTGTGTTTTCTTTACCTCTTCTTTAGTTACAGTTCTTTATGGTTTTTCTTCTTATTAGAACAATTACAAGCAGAAGCGTTACTTCGATTTCAAGATGGATTTCCCAGCCTGTTAGTGGGAGACACAATTCCGATGCTCAGTTACATGCAAAAACCAGCCATGTTACCATCTTTAGCTCAAGAGGATCAACGTTTTGGAACAGGGAGCAGATCTACCACTATCTACTAAATCAGAAATCAATCAAGAAAAAGATTAACTACTGAACAAGAAACAAGAAACTAGATTCCTAACAGCATTTGACAGTCCAAGAATCAAGAAACACTCATTTCTTGATGCTTAGAATGCCCAAGAACAATCAAGAACTGGAAAGTAAGAGAGTATGCAAGATCTACACCACTATTCCAGCCTATTTAGTTTACTTGAATGCTGATTTCTACCTTATTCCACAAACAAGAAGTGAATTCTAATCCACAACTAAGCAAGAAACTAAAAACAAGAAACTAGTTAATCCACAATGCAAGGAATTCAAGCATGCTCATAGAAATTTCACTCAAGAACATTGCCATGAACAAGGAGCTTAGCAATCATCAAGAACTCGTGGAGGATCCTCTTTATATGCTCAAGAGAACTTGACAATACATTCAAAAGCTCTCTCACGAGAGGGGAGTCCTTAAATAAGTAAGAAGGCTGTCCATGTGGAGCCCAAGTGGCAATTCCACCAAATTAGAAATTACATGTGGAATTTGCCCTTCCACTAAAGTCACCATCAAAAGGTGGCTCCCTCTAACTAATTTAAGGGGGGGTCTACATTTATTTACAAAGCCTAGGAAATATGACTAGCTCCTACATGGTCATTTCTTCTTTGGGATACACCATGTAGGCTCACATAGATAACTCGCTGTATTCCTAGCTAGTACTTCCTCGGCTCTCGTGCTCGGCTCTCAGCTTCCTGCTCTCCTCCTTCTGAGACCTCCTCGGTCATGGGTGAGAGATAACTTGTGTCTTCAGCTTGGATTGGCATATGGGGATTCTCTGGAATCTGCTAACATTATCCACCCCTAATCTGTTGCAGGACCCACTGCAACACCGGTGATGTCTTCCGCTTGGCACTTGGAAAAGCGTGGATCTTCGTTCGCTTCCGTAAAACCAGGTGCTTATTGTCCGCAAAATTTGTTCTTCAAAATTGAAAGTCTCTCAATTGGCCGCTACATACCAGCCCTCTTGAGAACTTCTTGCAAGTCTTGCTCGCCTCGTCGTCGTGTCATTTGTTTTCGTTCGCCCATCTTTCATCCTAGGGCTTCAAAAACCTGGAAGCGGAGCTTACTTCCGAAATTGAGGGGCCCCATATATTCTCTTATCTTCTCCACAAAGCCCATTTCCTACCAGTCTTCCACCATGGTCACATAGCGTGACGACATGAAGGTCGCTCTGTAGTATAGCCTGGCCATCATTTCATGGTCTTCTTCTATCTTGAGGGCTACATTTGGGTTGATTTTGATGGGCTCCAGGCCTCGATCCTAGAAACACTTTTGTTACATCAGAAAGGCCATGGATCTACAATACTGGGCACTTTCTTGCATGCAAAGTTTGACACTTGTTTTGTTTTTATGCCCGAAGTTGAGTAACTGCAGCCTCATATCATCCGGGGTGGTTCTCTCTGAAATTCCTGGGATGACTGGCCAGTTTACCAACTCTACTCACGGCTTTTCCACCGGCCATGGGTTTCTACGTTTGAGTGGCATGTAGAAAGGATCCACTCGCTTTCATGCCGATGCCTTCAAATACTCTTGAAGTCGCCTGCTATCCTTCAGGACTTTATTCCACCATTCTGGCTGCGGTTGTAACGCGACAATGATCTCGGCCCTGATGGAGTATTGGCTTTGATCAATGTCTTCTTTCCCTCACCTCATGCTGGGAGGGTATTTTCTTTCAAACTTTTCTGATTCCCTTGTATCAGCCAATTTGCCTCTGGGCATGGTAGGGGAAGTTGTCCTACGCTTTGGAGCAGGTGATGCTTTGGAGTTCGGCTTGTCTAGAAGGATGGTGACCAGGATCAAAGACATCAGGTAAGCATAGTATGTGGATGACGAGTCCATTGGGGTGGTAGTCAGGGAGATGCTATAGTTGCTCAGGTATGATATGTCATTTGATGTATGGACAATGTTCTTCAGTTGGTGCATCATGTGGTGACCTAGGGACAGGTCAAGCCTATTTGGAAGTAGGTGGCATTGAGAGTACTTGGGGTGGTACATATCTTGAGGGTATGGACTGCATTACGGGGTGATGTGGATCCAGCATGCCCATGGTTGTGAGCTAACAGAGATGGAGATGGTTTCTCAGGGAGTGACAGTTGATACTTTGGCAAGGGTTTACCACAATAATAGCATGGACCTTTCTTTCTATAATAAGAACTAGAATCATCACCTTGAAGAGAGAAAATTCCAAAAGGTCCTCTATTTTTAAGGGTTGAACTGTTAAAGACACCTTCGTCAACTTGTTTTAAGGACACCTTCGGTTCTTTCATTTTTTCTGAAAAGTGCGAGAAAGTTGAACTACTAAAGACATCTTCGTCTTTTTGAGGGCTGTTAGCAGATTCTAAAGAATCCCCAGATGCCGAGCCAAGCTGAAGACACAAATTATCTCTCACCCATGATCGAGGAGGTCTCAGAAGGAGGAGAGCAGAAGAAGCTGAGAGCCGAGCATGAGAGCAGAGGAAGTACTAGCTAGGAAGACAGTGAGTTATCTATGTGAGCCTACATGGTGTATCCCAAAGAAGGAATGACCATGTAGGAGCTAGTCATATTTCCTAGGCTTTGTAAATAAATGTAGACCCCCCTTAAATTAGTTAGAGTGAGCCACCTTTTGATGGTGACCTTTAGTGGAAGGGCAAATTCCACATGTAACTTCTAATTTGGTGGAATTGCCACTTGGGCTCCACATGGGCAGCCTTCTTACTTATTTAAGGGCTCTTCTGACGGATCCCCAAGATACTCGGACAAAGCAACTCAAGAGCACCTCTCACCTTAGACCGAGGAGGTCTCTGAGAAGACGAGACTAATGAAGACTGAGAGCCGAGAAATACTAGCTAAGAAAAGACATGCAAGAACTGTGTAAGCCTCATGGTGAATCCCGGAAGATGGAATGACCATGTAGGAACTAGTATTTCTAAGCAAATGTAATAAATGCAAGTAGACCCCTCTTAAAGAAAGTAGAGTGAGCCACCTTTTGATGGTGACCTCTAGTGGAGAGCAATATTCCACTTGTAATTTGTGAAATGTGGAAATTCCACTAGGATGCCACCTATGGAGCTCTCTTGCTTATTTAAGAGACTCCCTCTTTATGAAGAGGAGCTTTTTGCATTGTATCTACTCCATGCTTAATAAGAAGATTTTCCATGAGTTTGATGCTACACTAAGCTCCTTGATCATGATGGTTTTCTTGAGTGATGCCCCTATGATCATGCCCTTCCATTCATATTGTGTGTGGTTGTGGATTTAGAGTGGATTAGTTTTTTTGCTTTCCTAGTTGTGGACTAGGTTTCTTGTTTTCTTGTGGATTAATGTAGGAGCCAGCATTCAAGTAAACTAAATAGGCTGGATCTGTGGTGTGATTCTTGCATATCTTTGTACAATCCAGTTCTTGATGTTCTTGGGATGTCCAAGAATCAAAAGGCTGGTTGGTTTCTTGATTCTTGGACTTCTAACATGCTGTAGATTAGTTTCTTGTTTCTTGTTTTGTCAATTTATGCAAGGTAGAGTGTTAATGTAGTGTAGGCTCTGATTTCAGTTCGTTTTAAGTACAGGTAGCTGTAGAATCTGTAGAACGTTCATTGGTTTGTATGTTGATATGTGAATGAGCGTTCTTGGCTTGAATCCATGTAGAATGTAAGTGCGTTCAAGAATGACGTCTCTGAGTTGTCCTCTGACAGACAAGACATAAAGAAAATACTACAACGAAACTTTGTTTCCTTCTGCCTAGGTTGGCATCGTAAAATCTATCAAAAAACCATCTAACGACTGCCATGAAACCTAATAACAGGCAAAAATGGATCTGTAAGCAAGAAGCAGAAAAGTAAACAACAGGTCCTCTAGAGCAGGGGATCTGTCAACAAGGTCACGGTTGGTGCCTTGATATCTTCATCAGATTCAGCATATCGAAGAACTTCTGGTGCCTGATCCTGGGAAGCGCTTTGGTGAAGATGTCTGCGGCCATTTATGTTGTGGAGCAGTATTGAAGGATCACTTGTCCTGAAAAAAATTTCTTCCGAATGAAATGATACTGAATCTCTATGTGCTTAGATTTGCCATGAAATCTGAGATTCAATGATAGTGAAATACAACTCAAGTTGTCACACAAAATGGTGGTAGCATTGAACTAAGTATGATGTAAGTCGTGAAGTGATAACTTGATCCATACAGCTTCTTTTGAAGCTTGGCATGCTGCGATGTACTTTGCCTATGTCGAAGAAAGCGCAACTGATTTCTGCTTCCTTGAGTTCCACAAAATCGGTCCCCCTGCCAGATAGAAACAAAACCCGGAGGTAGATTTTCTGGTGGAGACTGTTCCTCCCCAATCTAAGTCGGAATAGACTCATAGGTTGAGTGGGTTGATAACATTTCCATCATAACATAAGATGGGATCTAAACTTCCCTGAATATAGCTCATCACTCTCTTTAACGCTTTCCAATGAGAGATCCTAGGGTGATCACGCTCCATATGCTCAAGAGCCGACTCTACAATACTCGTAGCTCACCGAAAAATTGCATGGCAGCATCCTGGTGCAGATGCTATAATTGATGTGGATGAAAAGAGAGATAAACCTCCTCACGTTCCAATTGGTGATGCACCAATGCCACCGGCACATAATGAAGAAAGGCCGTTAGAACTGCTTCAATCAGTTGAATCTCCTTCTGAAGAGACCAATACAGAGAAAGATTTGGAGAGAAATTACGATGTACAGGAAGCGGAGGAACTACCTCGGTCCAGCCCACTCATACATTAACGATCCTATTAGTGAATG
Source organism: Diphasiastrum complanatum (assembly GCA_029204225.1). Lineage (NCBI taxonomy): Eukaryota > Viridiplantae > Streptophyta > Lycopodiopsida > Lycopodiales > Lycopodiaceae > Diphasiastrum > Diphasiastrum complanatum. Next base: position 63,217,172 of record CM055097.1, read on the forward strand.
ATAAGGGTACTTCACTATCAGAATCAACACAAGTAGGTTTAGTCAATACTATATTTGGATCCATTAGAGTATCAATGGGTTTGCAATCAGACATATGAAATTTTTCTAAAATGTCTTTTAGATATGTCTGCTGGCTAAAATATATCTTATTATGAAGCCTTTTTCTAGTAATGTGAACTCCTAGCAAAGAATTGAGAGCTCCTAAATTAGTCATGTCAAATTCTTTTGACAAATCACTCTTAGTAGTGTGCAGTAGAGAAGTGTCATTAGACAGAATAAATGCATCATCTACGTGAAGAGCTATGTGAACTGAATTGGTGCCTATATGTTTCGAATAAACATTACAGTCAGCTGAATTGTTTGCAAATCCCAATTGAATGAGATAAGAGTTGATTCTAGCGAACCATGCTCTTGCGACCTGTTTCAGACCATAGATTGCTTTGTGCAGCTTGCACACTTTGTGCTCTTGGTCTTTGACTTCAAATCCTTCCGGTTGGATGGTTAACAGTTCCTCTTCGACATTGTCGTTGAGAAATGTTGTCTTGATATCCATTTGGTGCATTTTGAGATCTTCTGCGGCTGCTAACGCAATCAGAGTCCTGATTGACTGTATCTTGATGACAGGACTGAAAATTTCTTGATAATCCACTTCTTGGACTTGAGTGAATCCTTTAGCCACCAGCTGTGCTTTCCATTTGGCAATGGAACCATCAAAGTTGATCATCTTCTTGAAGATCCACTTGTTGTCGATTACTCTCTTGTGACTGGAATACTCGACCAGTGTCCAGGTCTGATTCATCAAAAGTGAGTTGTACTCGCTTTCCATAGCTTCTTGTCACTTCACAACATCTTTGGAGTTAATTGCTTCAACTAGGCACTCTAGTTCTTCTGATGAAGTCCATAATGATTAAGGTGCATACCTGTCAGAAACTGTTCAAGTCCGTGTGGATCTGCGAATGTTTGGTTGACCAGGATGCAATGATGCTTCTTCTTGAATTTCTCCATATCTGTTCGAGCTAGCCTGGTCTGGTTTGATGACAGGTACTGTCGGCAGCTCGGCTTCTGTAGTTGTAGTTGCAGGTTCTGTAGAAGAAACATCAACATTGGAAGAATCCATGCTATGTAAAATAGGATGAAATGACATAGCATCATTTATCGATGGTTGTTTGAAATCATAGTATGTATGTTCTTGAAATATTACATCCCTAGAGACAAATACTACATTGGTCGATGGATCATAAACTCTATAAGCTTTATGTTCATCGGGATAGCCAATGAAAATACATTTATTTGTCCTATGATCTAGCTTCTTCTTAAGCTGTTTAGGAATGTGAACAAAACATATACAACCAAAGATTTTTAAATGACTAACACTAGGCTTGTGCCCATGCCAAAATTCATAAGAAGTTTTGTTGCTGACGGCTTTGGTGTTGGATCTGTTCTGCACGTAACAGACTGTGGTAGTGGCTTCTGCCCAGAACTTCGCAAGTAGGTGTGCTTGATGTAGCATGAATCTAGTTGAGTTGAGAAGAGTTTGATTCTTCCTTTCCGCAATCTCGTTCTGTTAAGATGAATAGGAAGTGATAAACTGTCTTCTAATACCATGTTCAGCCATGTAGTCGAACATCTCGTTAGAGATGTATTCGCCACCACCATCAGTTCGGAGTGCCTTCACTTCTGTAGATGTTTGTGTCTCAACCATGGCCTTGAATCTCTTGAAGCATTCAAAGGCTTCATATTTGTGCTTAATAAACATGACTGTAGACCATCCAGACTAATCATCTATGAAAGTGATAAAATAGATTGCATCTCCTAAGGACGGAGTTGGCATTGGACCACAAAGATCACTATGTACAAGATCCAAGATCCAATCAACTATCCAACAGAACAATACTGTCATTAAAATTTTTACAAGGAGCTGTAGCAGTAACGCCACATAAACCAGAACCGAACCAGCTGCAGTATCCAAGATGGGAATATGTATGGTGTTCAGTGTGCACGCAAAACCATACAACAAACGAGTGTCCAGTCCTAAAGCAAAATCTGAGACTGACAAATAGATTCTGCCATCTGTGCAATGCAACATCGCACGATACGGCATTTTGTCCGTTCAACCCCCGGATTGTTGACACACCCATCACATTTGGGGTGAATATGATAAACGTAGCATGGCTGTCAGCGGAACCTATTGAGAACCCAATGGATCGATGATTTGGTCCCTTGGCAACATGCTCTAACTTATAATAAAGAGATTGAACTAACCGATGAATAGGTCCTACACCACATGGACCCAGATCGTTACGGAATCAGGAAAGTACCAACTCAACCACCGCAAAAGTCTGCTATGGCGAAGGTCTCAAAAATCGATCCACCCAAGGCACATGTGAATAAGAAGAATCAGTTGAAGCAGCGCTACAACCAGGTGATCCGTTGGAGTGATCTACCCGATGAGGTGATAGCTACAATGGATGTGGATATTCGCAACCATGAGGCGAATGTCATGGCAGTCCCGATGAAGGACAAGAAGGACGAGTCCACCAAGATGACAAAAAAGAGCAAAAAAAAAGTATTGGAATCCTTGAAGTCAATCAAGTTGGACTCAGATACAGCATCATCTTCTACACAGGTGACAAAAAATAAAAAAAAGACCAGTCGGGCTAAGATCAATATGCTAAAAGAGGAATCTTGATGAGCGCCAGTTCACGAGATGCCTGAGACTTTCAAGAACTATACCTTGGACGATGTGGTAATCATGATGCTGCAAGCCCATAGAGAACCTGATCAAAGTCAGGCACCAGCGGAACAAGTCTTCGAGGGACCTACGCAAACACAGCCAATGAACCTTGCCGAGCCAGGTGAAGAAGAAAAGATAGTGCATGTAGGAGAGCAGTTAACACCCACACAGTTCAAGAAACTACGATCATTGTTGGTGGAGTATAAAGATTGTTTTGCCTGGAGTTACAATGATCTTAAGGGCATTCCACCAACAGTAGTCCAACACACCATACCCTTGGTGGACGGAGTAGTCCCCAAGGTAAGCCGTTATTATCGCTTGCGCTGGCAGATGATGCCTTATTTTACGTGGACACAGTACCAGAATGGGCTCCGACATTGTTGAATATCTAATGCGGGGCCAACCAGACAAATCTTTACCAAAGACGGAACAACGAAAATTGATCTTAAAGGCTAGACCTTATCAGCTGATTGCCGGCCAGTTGTATCAAAGAGGTCCAGATGGAATTCTTCGGCGGTGTATTCCTCCTTGTGAGGCCACCCAGATCATTTCGTTTTCACATGAAGGCATGGGTGGGGGTCATTTTGCATCTGACATTACAGTTCGCAAGATCCTACAATCAGGTTGTTGGTGGCCAACGATTCATAAGGATACGGAGAAATACTTGAAAAACTGCGATGTGTGTCAAAGGCCAAGGAGACCAACGAGATTGAATTACGACTTACTACACCCGGTCTTAGCCCAAGCATCATTCGAAAAGTGGGGATTGGATTACATCGGTCCAATTCACCCTGCAGCAAGGAGTTCTCAGGCTCGATACATAATCGTAGCCATAGACTACCTCACCAAATGGGTCGAAGCCAAGGCAGTAAGAGTAACTGATGCTAGGAGCACTGTCAAGTTCCTTTATGAAAATATCATTATATGCTTCGGATGTCCGGTGGAGCTAGTTAGCGATCGCGAAAGCCATTTCATCAACGAGACCATCAAGGTCCTGTTGGAGGAATTCTTCGTGATCCACAGAACCAGTACACCTTATTATCCTCATGGTAATGGGCAAGCAGAATCATCCAATAAGATCCTGTGTAGCGTGCTCATGAAAACAGTTGAAGCTAGCAGATTGGATTGGGAACATAAGTTGCATGCTGTATTGTGGGCATTCAAGACAGCATATAAAGGAAGCACTGATCAAACACCCTTCCAATTGGTATATGGTCAGGATGCTGTAATGCCAGTACAGTTTTTAGTCCCTTCATTAAGGATTGCCACCACGCAACGTCTTAATGAGTCCAAATCTCTACAACTACGCCACGAAGCTCTACATAAACTCTGTGAAACACACTTACTAGTTGTGCACGCACTGGCAGCTGAAAAGGAAAGACGCAAGGCATGGCATGATTGCAGGTTACAAAAGAAGGATCTTCGCTCCGGAGATCTGGTCCTGATGTATAAAACCAAGGCGATCAAGGAAAAGTTAAAATTCATAGACGAAGGTCCTTATAGGATCAAGGAAATTCTTAATCATGGAGCTGTGAATTTGGAAAAGCTAGCTGGGACACCATTCAATACACCCATCAACGGTAGCCGGTTGCACAAATACTGGCCACCGCAGTAAGATAGATCCATTCAAACGGTTGCGCATCTACTGAATAACTTTCTAGTTATTTCAACATTTCGCAAAGACAGAATCCAGTCTAAGCTGCTGAGTCAGATAGTGAAATCCTTTCTGGAATTCCCTGGTCACTCAGTTGTGCCATACGACTGGCATAGCTTCCTCATTCGAGAAGTAACCAAGTCCATCAAATCCAACAACCATGAGCGTATCACATCAGGCCCCCTGTTGTGTAACTTTGCCTGTGCACTTCTCGAGGCGAAAGTGAGCAGTTTCCAACGCTCATCTCTTTTGTCTACCCTCGTGCCACATACTAACCTTTATCCGCCATCTCAGGCATCCACCTCCTCCCAACCTGCAGTTATTAACACAACGACCAGCAAACGAATGTGTGGCGCTACCTCTACATCCACATCTCCACCTGCTACCCGAAGACGCATCTCCACTATCGCACTAACCACCCCATCAACAACTGTCACTTCTTCTTTCGTGCAACCCCCCACTCCGATTTCTGTTGTCACTACCTCTCTTCCTGTTCCATCCACATCTATTTCTGTCTCCATTCCCATTTCTTCTGATGATACCACTCCTATTTCTCTTCCAGTATCCACTACTCCATCTATCACCATCGCATCTTCCATCACTCTTGCTGCACTGTTGTCTCCATTTCATTCAATCCTTCTAATTCTCAACTGTCTCCCGACACTCTGGCATGGATGCAAGTCATCAATTTCTCACCCTCATGTCAGACACTTCCTGCTCCATCCTCACCTTCTTCCATACTCCACACCACCCTCCAGTTCCCTTTTGTTCCTCCCATCCTCTCGTTCGAACAAACCGTCCTCACCCCTGTTTCCACAGTTGCTTCTCAAATCCCACCCACTTCGCCAACAAAGGTTGACGAGGGCAACCAACTGTTGCCTGATGATGCATTTGTCCAAACAGAGTTTGCACCATCGCTAGATCGGACTGATCCTACCGCCCCAGATGGCATCAGGTCCAATGAGAACCTGATAGAAGACAATCATGACGGTACTCCACAAGTCGTCGGGGCCGATACAACACAAGCCCCTACCAGTGCCAGTGTACTGGCTGCTCCCACAAATCTAACGATGGCGTACCAAACTCTGGGGAAATACATCCTGGATGCGGTAGCGGCCAAAGCCATTTTGGAAAGCAGGGTACTACATCTGACGACGAGTAACACACAGCTGCAAGCAGACCTCACCAAGCTGCAGCAAGAGTTGATTTTGGCTCAATAACACAAACAAGCAGGGCACCAGGAGATTTCCAAGCTGTAGAAAAAGGATGAGGGCCTCAACAACTATATCCAAAGCCTCTCCAAAGCGCTGACAGAGGCATCCACGAAGGTGCGGGAGCTGCAATCTGAAGCGTCCCAATGGCTTGCTCCCATCCAGACGCAACTAAACCTTTTGGAAGCAGAGAATACGCGCCTGGGGATGGAGGTCAAAGCCTTACAAGAAGAAAAGCTCGTCTGTTAGCTCAACCAGCACCAGACTCAAGGCCGCTTTCTCAATCAGAAATGAATCTTCTACGGCGTCAGGTGCATATTTATAGCCAAACCTTAAACAGCTACCAGGCAGAGTTCAACAAATATCGGACAAGCGCAACGCATGAGCTCGCCCAGGCCGAGCAAGCCCTCAAGGCATGCCAGAAATTCATGGAAACAAAGGCCCAGCCCACCCCCCGTGGTAATTCCACCGCCACCTACTTTTGATGCTGCACAGGCCAGTACAAGCCAAGACCAGAGCTAGTAGGCAGCAGGGGGATTTCAACAAGATCAAGGATCCAAAGTCCAGGGCCAAGGGCAGATGGATACAGTTGTTGAGATGCGAGACCAAGGCCAAGGCGCAACTACCAGCCAAAGCCAAGCCACATCATCCAGAGGTTCGCGCATGATATCTGCCAGCCGGGCCTTCCAAAGACCAAAGTCCGTGGAGGAGAAAATCAAAAAATTTCTATCAAAGTATCTCCGCGAGTCATCAAGAGACGACTGGCAGATATCATTTTCTGCTCAGACAATCAAGGGCAACGAACTACAAGTATTACCCACCCTCCAACACAACCAGAGTGGCATCAACAGTTGTTTGAAAGAGACCCTGCGGCCATCAGGGCCTATGTGACGAGTCCACAACAATTACGGGTGAACGCGCACTTCCTGCCATGTCCACGAAGATCCAAATGAATGGAATGCGGCACCCCTCTGGACAAGATCACACTGCAAAAATTCAATTGGCTGGTAATACCATCAGAATATGGGTGGAGTACGGATGTAGACGCCAGAAGGGCTCTCACCGCGTTCACCAACCAATATATCAATTGCCTTGATCCAACAGTCCGCACGGCAGCCACTTACGCCCGAGACTTGGAACATCTGACGGGGATCGAAACTAAATTGGACAATTTTCTCCCATCCATATTCTTTGATGTTAATAAGGCGCTACCTTCAGACAACATCGAAAATCAGTTGCCAATAGCTCGTGTCTATTACCGAGCTATGCTTCAGGGTGATCCATGGACACGCCTATTCCAAACATGGATCGACCAAGATTGGTTGCGGGGGGCCCACAAGTCTCTTCACACGCTAAAGGACTTGAAGAAATTGGACCGCCTCAACTTTATGGAGGACGTCACCACCTACCTCATCCAGCAAAGGCGGGCGAAAAAACGCTCTACTAAATTGGCAGAGTGCCGAGGGACCGACACTACTTCAGGCCGTGGGTCCTATTGGGGGTTATTCCCAAAAAAGTGTAAATAAATAAAATCATTCAATAAAATGTGTTGCGAGGGCATGGCATCATGCGCGCGTAAGCCCATGGCCCAATGAGCACACGAGTAAAGTTGTAAATAACATAAACTTGACTTGGGCCTTGGAATTAAAATAAAACTAGAGGCCCAAAGTCATTTTTAGACTTAGAGATTATTTTTTAGAGTTGGGTCCAAATTGGGACTCACATGAATCTTGTGATTACCAATGTACTTTTTGTGGATCCTTGGATCAAGATGGGTCCAAGATGAATGGATAGGATCATTGTGAATATTAGCCTATAGGATTGAGGGGCAAGGGTCTTCCCCATTTGATAAAAAGACACCATTTGTACACTATTTTCATGCTTAATGAGAAGGAGGAAACTATACCAATTTTGGAAGAGAAGCAACCTCATTTGCAATTCAATGCTTGCTATTGCTCTTGTTGTTTTCAATTGCTTTCAAGTTCATGCTTTTTGGTTTCAATAGTTTATGTTTCTCCTTTAGCAAGTCTAATGTGCATTTGAGCTAACCTCCACCCTCCCTCTATCTCTCTCTTCTATCTTCTTCTCCCTCCATCTTTTCTAATCATCCCCTTCCTTTCACCTACAATCATGATGAATGTTAGTGTAGAGGCGTAGAGTTAAGGAAGAGTAGTGTTAGTGGTGAGTAGAATTAAGGGAGAAAGTAGGAAACTAACTAAAAATAACATCTATGCATAGTTAGGTACCTATCCAGTGATCTAACCCTTGTTGACAGGCGGGAGGGCTATACTACGCAAGATATTTGACCCTACAGGCCTTCTGATCTTTTATCTTTCAAGTCTTAGCTAGCGGAAGATCAGCGTTGTCTGGTTTTGGGTCAGACCCGTCTACAACATCCTAGAGATCTCTATCTATCATCATCATCCGGAGTTTCAACTTCCAGATGTAGAAGTTAGATCCGTTGAACTTGTCAATGTCTCTAACTTCATTGGATGAAGAAGACGAAGTGTTACTTGTAGAAGACATGTTGACAATAACTAAAATAGATGGACTCTCAGTTTACTTAACTAGTGCTCTGATACCACTCATTGAAAATGCCACCAGCTGGATGTAGACCAACACTGACAAGATTGCTCTAATACCAACTGAGGGATCATTGAATCACTGGTAGGATAGAACAGAACATTTTGACAATGTTAGTGGAATCGAGTGGATGAATGAAATGAACGAACAAGACGCCGAGAGGTTTTGTTACCACTTGTTTGATTTGAACAGGAGGAAAGAAAATAGTGCGGAATAGCTCCCGTCCCGATATAGGATCGATTTTAAAAACAAATGCGATATCAGATGTCAGAGTAACCAGGTCTCAATTTGTCAAAGGACCAATGTCCTTGAACAATCGAAGAGGAGGAGTAAATGTGTGAGTATCCTTATCATTCGATAATAGGATCTCTTATGTATGCAATGATTTGTATTAGGCCAAATGTAGTGTTTGTAGTCAGCTCCGTAAGCTAGTTCATGATTAACCCTGGTATAACATATTGGAAGGCTCTTATCAGAGTCATGAAAGTATCTTCGAGCTACTATGGACTTTTTCATTTGTTACGGAACGGTCGAGAGTGACAAACCCACTTTACTTAGTGGTTACGCATATGCAAGTTGGGCAGAAGATGTAGACACTTGTAAATCCACTTTTGAATTTACATTCTTCCAAAACAATGGTCCTATTTCTTGAGACTCATGATGTAACCATGCAGTTACACCATAGAAGGAAGATCTTTACATTAAGAATGTCTGATTCTATTGCCACCACTTCTCACATCAATAGCTTCAAGTCCCTGTTGGATCAACTATCAGCTGTGGGATGTGCCATTCAAGATGATGATGTCGTATAAACGCTACTCTCTTCTTTGCCGAAGTCCTACGAGCACTTGTCATGATCTCCACACATCTTGATCTGACACTTTAAAAGGTGATCGGTCATCTATTGAAAATGCGGAGAAAAACCAGCGATTTGTCCATCAAAAACAAGTCCCTGGCCATGTACACAAAGAAGAAGAGCAATTCCAAGGGCAAGAATCAGGTGCAGCAGCAGCAAAGCCTCACACTCAAGCTGAGAACAGTGGATCACGAAAGAAGCTCTTTTGCAGATACTATAAGAGAGCTAACCACAACATCAAAGAATGTCACATCCGCATTTACAATGAGGCTAAGAAGCAACAACAGCAGCATCAGCCCAACTCCACCAATGTGGCAGAGTTCAAGGAGAATATATTTGATGGCGACAAGCCATCAGATTTGTTAATGGCTTACAAAAATAGTAGCAATGAAGACTACAACAGTTGGTACCTGGACAGTGGCGCAACTAAACACATGACACTCCCGACAAGAGTGGTTTATTGAATACATAGCTTGTACCATACCAAAATTCATCTACCTCGGATTTTTAAACACCATCTGCGTTGAAGGCAAAGGGACAATCAAAGTTGTATTCAAAAATAATCTTTCTATTTCTGTTCCCAACGTTCTTCACATGTCGTCATTATCTAAGAACCTGTTGTCAATCTCCAAGATAACTGATGAGGGCTACACTGTTACTGTTACATACCTATGTAACTAGCAGTACTTCAGACCCCTATTAGTCCATTTAGTGCTGGGGGCTACATGGCAAAGCACCCTTAGGATTAAGGGTATGTACCCTTGGATAAGGGTAGGCAAGTGACTATACCTTAGTCAGAGGTATGGAGTCGTGTGACCCGTGGATAAGGGGTATCCTAAGGAAAAAGAGTAGGTGCCTTAGATAAAGGTACTAGTGTCCTTGGTTAGGGGTAGGTAGGTGTCTGTGCCTTGGATGGAGGTATGGAACCTAGAAAGGTCTTAGAAAGTCGTTGGATGACTATATTTCTAAACCGTGGGCCTCAACCTTGAACCATATCACTTTATTGGTCTTGGACCAAAGTACACAAGCACAAATTGGGCAATGGGTTCTAGTAGGAGGGTGCCCTCCTAAAGGGTCCATTGAGTTTCAAGTTCCACAAGAATAGTAATCAAAGAGTCATAAGTTATGGAAGATGTTTGATGACCTTCCATAAGCCTATGAAGGCTCTTGGACTCCTCTAGCTCTCTCCTCCTCCTCATTGGATGTGCATGGAACTCCATAATGTGTTGGAGAGAACTAAATGCCATCTATATAAGAGGAGTAGGGCGCCCATTGGGAGAGAGAGAGAGAGATCTCTTTTGCTTACCTTGCTTATGCTCTAGTGTGGCTACTAGTGTGTAGAATAATTCTTGTGTGTAGTATGCTAAGAGTTTAAATCTTGCTTATGGTATGGGACATAAGTAGGGTTTGGATATTGAGTAAACTATGGTTTGTTGTGATATGCTTGTGATCTGTTTATGGTAAGCAAGGGGTTGCTAGATAGGTCTTGCTTGGAGCTTGGATCTAGCTATGGTTGGGTGGTGAATACTTGAGGCCAGCTTGTTGTGTCTAAGAGTAGGGACACAGGTGGAGGAGAGATCCTTGGAGGCTTGCAGATCCTTACTTGCAAGTGAAGGCATCCTAGCTTGGAGTTGGAGAAGCATCTTGGAGCTTGCAGGTTTCTTGGAGGACATTTGGAGGCTCTACCTTGGATTTAAAAAACTTTCTCCTTTTTACTTGTTAAAGTGGTATCAGAGCTAGACAAAGGATGGTAACCTTTCTAAACTTTTTCAAGTTCTATTAAGATCACTAATTAAAAATTTTTTTGGGGAAGATTATTGGTTTTCCTAGTTGTAGGAAGCTTGTAATTGGAGTACCCAATGAATCTATTCTTCTTAAGAAAAGAGTAGTGATCCTTATAGAATTGTTTAGGGGCTTATTTTTTTATCATGTTAGAGAAGTCTTAAAGTGGGCTTTGGGTTTTTGAAAGTTTTGAAAAAAGATTTGTGGGATGGGTAGAGGAAGTCTTCCTCTACATACACAAACTTTTTTTTGCAAAAATATTGATTCTAGCTATGTGTTTTGATCAAAACTAAGTTTTTGTGCATAAATGAAGCGTTTGAAGTGCTGATTTTCATTCTGAAGTTCTGTTTTTCAGACCTGTAAATCTGAAAATCAGATCTGAAAAGTGAAGTTTTCATGAATTCGAGGAAGTAGAAATCAGTGGTGCTATCCTCAACCAAAGAAGAATACATCGGAGCATGTCAAGCTTCAAAGGAATTTATTTGAATCAAATTGTTACCTCATGACTTACATCTCACTCAATTTAATGCTATTACCATTCTGTGTGATAACATGAGCTGTATTTCACTGTCACTGAATCCCAGATTTTATGGCAAGTCAAAGCACATTGAAATCCAATATCATTTCATTAGGGAATAGATTTTTTTGGGACAAGTAATTCTTGAATCCAGCTCCACATCCGAAATGGTTGCAGACATCTTTACCAAAGCACTTCCCAAGATCAAGCATCAAAAGTTTTCTAGCATGCTAAACGTGATGAAGACACTCAAGACATCAACCACGACCTTAAGGGGGACTATTGGAGATTAACCTTGGTGATAGAATTCATTCAAGATTCTTCTTGCACATGTTTTTTTTATCATTGATCTAGGATCAGATGCAAGCTCTTTAGGTTTTATGTCTGCTCATATGATACCTGCAGGAATCATATTTTTTTTTTTGCTATTCAGCATATTTAGTCGTGTTTTCTTGACACAGACTGCACTTGCAAAACTATTCTCATTCTATGTGCAGAAGTAGACATGGTAAAATACATGGGTTTCTACAAAGCAGTTTGACACCTGCAAATTCCTACACAGAATCAAATAATTCGAAGTAAAGAGTATCCATTCCTATTTGAATCTACATTCCAATGTCAAGCTATTCGAAGAACATCGAAGACCTGGCCATCTTCGACGACTTCAACCATCGGTTCACTAAACAACTTTGAAGTGTCTGACTTATCCAACATCTTCAACAACTTCTACCGTCTGGTCACTCAATCCGACATCTTCGATGAGCAATAGACTCAGCTACTTCTATCCAAAGTGTCCAAAGTATCCAAAGTGCACGACTTCATCGACAACTTCAACAAGTCACTATTTCCAAACAGTTTGCAAAAATACATTGTCTTCACAACAGTCTACAAAAATGAACTATTTGTTGCACAGTTCGCATTTTTTCAAAATGCGACAATTTAATCCACTTCACCAAATGAACTGTTTGTCAATAATTTCACATTTTTTCAAAAATGCGACAAAGCATCGGCAGTTTTAACTACTTTAACATTATGCGAAGTATGCGACAATTGGTTCTACTTCGAAGTTTGATCGCTCCACTACTTCGAGTAAAATCTGAAATATGCAAAGTGAGAGACTGAAGTATGCAAAAAATGCGACAATCTACGACTTCGAGTCATTTGACTATTATTTATTTGTACAGATGTTGTTATACATAATTTCATGACCAAGTACATAGTTTAAACTAAAGTTATTATAGATTAGTTAAACAATTCTTGTAATAAACAAGCATATGTATAAATACATCTCCAGCTCTTATTTAACCCTGTGCAAGAGAGCGGAAGATTTCCATTTGAGTTATGCCCCCGTTTTTCAAGTTGTAACCATTTACATGCTCTTTCTCCATGACAAGTATTTTCAGTGTGATATACAGAAGCAACACTTTTCATATTTGTGTGTAACGTAGATATACCGTGTTGTGATTGATTGCACTTTCATATTTACTTGTCTTGCTCATTCACTCAGTCTGATCAAATCACGGACGTCTCCGAATCCTTTGAATTTGATCAGACAATGGCTCTCTTTGATGCCTGAGGAACAAGTGCTACTTTGCTGCACCATTACTCTAATTCTCAATTGAACCTTCACTCAAACTAATTAACAATGATTCGACACTCGTCGGTGGATGTGCTCAGACTTGTGTCTGAACACGCAATTAATTTAACATTCCTAGAACGCACAAAATAAGAGAGTTATTCTGCCCTTTGTTGTTCTCTCCAATCCTTCTCTCCATCTGGAGATCCCCCCACCCCGCATTTATGCTGCGTTTTCACAGAAGTCGGTCTGAATCCAATAGACGTGGTTTCATGCATCGAGGATTTCTTCACCGGATTTTTCCAACATGGTATCAGAGTACTAAGTTTTACTCTCTGCATCTTTTGAAGCGGATTTAGAGCTTACATTTGTGAAGAATGGTAAAAAATATCTTCCTATATTCTTGACTTTGGGGGCTATGCTCACCTTATTTCCTTTGTATATTTTATTGCACATAGAGGTATGTGAATTGAGCACATAACCTTCTTGGAATAGGTCGAGTTTGAGCTAGATAGATTCATTTATGATGTCATGCAAAAGTTTAGATAACATGCGTAGTCATTCAAAGTGCATGCATGCAACATGCAATCAGTGCATGCAACATGCAAAGTAGTTTATATGATCTACACATGTCTAGGTAATTTTGAGAGTTGACATGCAGTACATGCAATATCCATGCATGCAGTTTTGCATGTGGATCCTTGGTAGTTGGGTTGAATAAGTAAAGTGGACTTTCCATGCAACTCCATGGTAGGAATTTGAGCCTCTTTGATGTAGGGAAACTTTGGCTTGTTTAGCCACATTGTGAATATTGAGATTTTGGTGATTTTGGCTCATCTTATCTCTAACCGAGTTTTTGTTGTTGATTTTCTCTCTCTACTCGAGAGCAGGCTGTTTTCTCCATAGTGAGCACTTAGAATATTTTCTAATATCCATTTCTCATTAAGGAGTTAGTTTTTTCAGTCTGTTGTATGTCATTGTGCTCTTGCCTTGGATCTTTCAAGTAATCTGTTCATTGATCATTCTTGTGCAATCACAACACCTCATGAAGATCCTGTAAGGTGTGTGGTGAAGTTCACATGTGCTAAAAACTTCACAACAATATCAAAACGATTGTTCTGATATAGAGTGGACACTTACTATAATTGTTTCCATTCATATAATCTACTATCTGCATACACTCATCCGGAACTTGCAAATGGATTCGCAATCACAGAATGCTCTAATGGTAGACAAACTCGATGGTTCAAATTACCATTTATCTAAATCTTCTCACAACTGAATATTGTTCCAGTAATCTAGATCGTGTATGTCGTGTTGAATGCTTATTTTATTCATGTTCAGACTGCACTAAAATACTCTTCCACAAAGCTAAATCTAAAATTAATCTAATTCGTGCATTTCATATGGAATCGATTGTATAGATCCAGTGGCTTCGAAGCTGTGATCAAGTAGGACAATCTATCGAAGTCAGTCCGAATCCGATAGATGTGGTTTCATGCACCGAGGATTCCTTCACCAAATTTTCCCAACAATGTCCTCAACAAAATAAGACAAATGCACAGACTACAAGATGTCCTACAATTTCTCTCATCTATAACATCTAGAAATATTCTTGAGTTTGAGAATTGGTTACCTCTTCTGCTACAAATGTTAGTTACAATATGTCAATCTATCACTTGACTCTAAAAAAGTGCTATCAACGGAATTCAAATTCAGAATTTGAGTAATAGTGATGCAATATAGCTTAAATTCTGTAAAAGGAATAGGGAAAATGAAGGACCAAGTTGCATTTAAGATGGATTTAGATATGCCAAAAATTGAATGCCCTAGCTTCAGAGATATGCACTAGAATTGCCTACTTTGAGTGTCAATTTTGAGCTTCCCTTCAAACTTCCACAAACACAAAATGGATTACCTACAATAAGCTTGAAAGATCAGTAACCAAAGCTTTGATACCACGTGAAAGTTTTATATACCAATTGTAATTGCCAAGATCATAATTGACCTCTAACAATGAAACTTTTTGATGCAAAGTAGCTAGGAGATAAACTACCAACTAATAGTGCACTAAGATTTATCTTCCAACATAATAATGAATTTACACAAGGTTGATAATATCCATGACAAAGAGTACACTTTCTGCATATAGATTTACTCAAGTATGAAAATAGAAATTGACACATTAGCTAGGGAGAGAAAATAGACAATATAGTCCAAATGTAGATCATCTAGTTCTCTTAGCCGAATCAAGAATATTAAAATAACAAATGAGGGTTGAACCCTATTTATAGTATTATGATGCTCAAATTTGGAATCTTCTAGATCGCTCTATAATAAGTAACCAAATATGATTGGAAGTATAAAACTCGGCTAATAGTTCCAAATGTGTGAGGGCCACACTTTGACTATGGATAAGTCTTTCAAGATTGAAGAGACTTACCAAATTTGGCTAAAGTTCATATCTACATATTTTCACATGCTATTAGGCATAAATGAATGTAAATTGATCAGAGGGAGTGTTAGAAATTAATGCTCAATGTACATTCATTTTAGTATGTACTAGACTAGTTAGCATAAAAAAAAATCAAAACTTGAGTGGTTATTTTGTTGAAGCCATTTTCTACCATATTGTTACAATATGTTACGTTGCAAAAGTCAAGGGGTCAAAATGGTGTGCAAGTTTTAAGTTTATGTTGATTATGTTAAGAATGTAAATGGCTTTAATAGAGGAAAAATGATGAGGTGATTCAGATATTTGCTTGGGGACTATTATAGTTTTAGCCATATTCAATATCCCAAGGGTAAGATTAAGTCTGAAGGAGAACATTTATCATTTAAGTTCCCTCACAAAATAATTACACATCACCTTGTTTTTTTTTATTTTAAATTTTTTCAAAAATTAGAATTTTTCAAGTGGAAATTCTAAAAGCAGACGTTGAGAGCGTTCTTGTATATCAACTAGCTACTAGGCTTGGACATTTCAAAAAGTTTTCACTCATGTCTTATTTCATGTAGGGGGATCACCTTGGTTTTTTTTTTTTTTTTGAAATTTTCAAGAATTAGAATTTTTCTAGTGGAAATTCTAAAAGCAGACGTTGAGAGCATTCTCGTATATCAACTAGCTACTAGGCTTGGACATTTCAAAAAGTTGTCACCCATGTCTTATTTCACATGTGGGGATCACATATTTGGGTGCCTGTCAATAAAACTTTTTGTTCTCATTAAAGTTATGGTTCAATTGTTACATCACTTTGTGTGGGTGATTTTTAACCACTTGGTGCTATGCCAATACCTTTTTTTCACCCCATTCCACAACCAGACATGGACAACCAACATCCTCTATGCATGTTACATTTAAGACATATTTACGTACACCAAGATATACGAACATTGCTTTTGAACATGCCAAACATTGAATTTGGGATTTCGAAGCATCTCTCTTAATATTCATGTTTTTGGATATTGTGCACCGAGATGTTGTTGTGCAAGGAGACATTGATTTTCTATTGTTTGGGAGAGTGATGACTATTCATAGATGTCACAATTAGTCTATTCAAACTCCCTTGATAAGTTCTCTCTCCTGAATCTTGATGGGATCCAAGTTCTTTGGTTTTAACATGCTTTAAGTGGCTGATTTACAATGAATTCATAACATATTTGATTCAAAGTGCATATACTTATTGGGCCAATTTGTGGGATTGTGAATACTAATCAGTCCACAAGAAGTTTATGTAACAAAAACAGGATTGTGTTGACAAGACAAACTAGCCTCAAGTGGTGTTTACATGCTGAAACTTTGTTGATCAAGCAACTTAAAAGTACAATGGTAAGATCTTCTCCAAGGGAGGCTCCATGGAGCCTGGTGTGGCAATGAGCTCCACACCTTTTGATATTCAGCAAAACATTTCAAAATTAATTTTAAGCTCTATCATCCACATGGGTTGCATAGATTGGTGCGTGGTGCTGCTCCAGGTCCCCTCACCTTTCAAATCAAAGAAGAAATTTGCTACAATGTACGCTTGGAGGTCATCATTCGCTCTGTGCCTTTTAGTACCTTGTTTCAGAGGTCAGAGGTCCCTGTTGGCAGTGTTGTAGCACAGCACAGCACTGTGGAAATCCTGAGTATAGTATAGTGTTTTTCTTCCACGCAAGGCAGCAGGCATAAATTCAATTGACAAGTACCTGAGGTAGCAGGTGCACTTATGTGATCCAGTCACTTTACCTTTCTCACAACACAAGAATTGCATTCCAGGTTGATGGCTTGAGACGAGCCTAACTGAGCAAGGGGGATATATCATTTCAACGTAATGGCTGTAGCCTGTACAGAGTACAATGAGAAAAAGGTCGAGGCAGCATCTCGAGTTCTGCGAGTACTCTCGACTCCCCAAAGCACTAGTGGATTCCCCGAGGATCTTTGAAGTATGAGCCACGGGCCCGGCCGGCCTCGCTACAGCACCTGTCACCTGCAATCTGTGACTGTGAGTGGCGTGCACGGGCAGCGCGTTCGATGATGGGATGGATCGACGGAACGGAGGATGTGCATTGTGCATTGTGCTTGGTGATGGATCATTGGCTTAGCAAATAGATTAGGTCAGGCCCCAGGCTGTGGATTAACATGCAGTGAGGATCGATGGATGGATGACAGGATGGAGGCGGGACAACACTGAGGCAGATTGCAGCGGCCTAGCTTATCCCCGAGACCTAAGAGTTGCAATGTTATTTTTATAGCTGAAGGATGAAAGTGAAAGACATTACCTCTCGAAGTAAGGAATGACGCTAGGCTGTTGCTGGATGGGGAAAGGGCTTGCCTAGTCCATCCATGCCACATGGTCTATGGACAAGAAGAAATTCAGGACAAGAAGAAATTCATGCCGGGTCACGGATCATAATTCTGGGAGCTTTCTTTGAGGAAATGCTGTAGGCATCTCGACTTCCCCTTTCTAAACGGCCATTCCTCACCTCATGAGTCATGTCATCTGAGTCAAGCTATGGACCATGGACTGCAATGCTTCAAGGTAGGCGGAATTTTAATTTTGATATCTTAGGTTATAGTTTTCCACTTTTCATGATCTTTTTCATTTTTTCTTTTTCTGACATCAATTCCTTATAAGATTTTAACGTGATCCGCCGCTGGATATAATATTTGCTGTACTACCTCTTCCATGTTCCATGCTTTAATCCATCATGTACAGATTCTATTTTTGATTTTCTTAGTAGTATTTATTTAATATAACATTCTGTTCTTGTTTGACTCATTGCCACAATGGCACAGACTACGATGAAGCTGTTAAAAAACCTTAGATATTGCACTCACCGAAACCCCTTTTGTGATCAAGGTTGCTGATTCCAAAGTACATTAGGCTCATTAAGGTCTAGACTCTGCTTAAGTGACGTGTGAACGCATTGTTGTTAAGGATTTACAGACATCTTGTTTACAGAAAATCAGAATCATGACGTTTTCTTGATAAGCAGCATGATTAGAATATTAGATTTATGTTTATATCCTCGAGATTGCACTTGCTAACTCAAATATACTTTCTAATGGAACCCGATCACACTGACAATCGATTTGCAACTTTTTTTAGTGGAGCAGCGTGGAAGGTCGAGTCATTTTAATTTTTGAGGTGCTGTGGCCCCTCCTCTGCCGTCCGGCGTCATCTCTCGTTGTTAGTTGTTAGATTCTGCGTCACCTTTTCCATTCGGCAAAACTTAACAATTAACCTCTAGAACCGCGCGAGATGTGTGAACTTGCTGTACAGATACCTATATTCCTAGAAACTTCCTGAACCCTAAGCCAAACATTCTGTGTTCTAACTTCTGACCATGCTACATGTTACATAACAACTTGCAACTTGCAAGCCTCAAGCCATGACTGTCCCCTGACCATGTCCATGTTTGTCAGGTTACAGGTACAATATCAAGGCAAGTCCGTTGTAATCTGTAACTTTGTTTCTTGAAAGTTGACATGATCATTGATCACTTAGACGCCAGCAACAAAAATTGTAGGCTATATAGTATATAGGTATCTATTTACTATATACATCGAGATCGAGTGCAGCCTTTTTTACTTTCTGCGTGACAAGACCATTGGAGTCGTTCAGTTCATCCGTGTGACAGGAAAAAGCACTTCGACATGGCCCCCTCATCCCCGTCGGACGTCCCATCACCTCCAAGTGGAGGTGCCTGGCCCCGACCTCCGTACCTGCACATATGGCTTACCCTTTCAAAGCTTATCGCTACTGCACCTTCAACGTTTCAAAGCTAATTGCTCCTGCTATAACAATGCTGTATACCAAATGCCTAGCAGCTCCTTTAGGTTATAAAGTCAACATATGGGAATAAACATCTGTTAATCTGCGAATAAATCAGACTGATGCAAATTTATTAACTATACCTTCCTCAGAGTACCCCGAATCTACCGGTCTTCGTGAAAAGAATTCATAAAGAAGCTTTGTTTTAAAGATTATCAATCACAAATTTGACATTTTAAGTTGATCGAGTCAGTAATATCACGGTTTTGTTTATGATCCTGCAGTCTGCTCATATGCATATCGATTAACTTAAAATATTAAGATTTCTGGATCTACCTTTCTAGTGGGTTTGCCTTGAAAACAGCTTTTCCATCTCATTACAAGTCGTATTAGATGAATCGTGACAGCCAGCAATTGGAATTAGCATATCCTGGAAATACCTCTTGTTTTCAATAAACAAAGCTGTTTCACAATACCATATGATTTCTCCAAATATATAAAAGAAAACTTTGGTCCTTATCACTGGCAGTAATAATATCTTGGACCCTGACTATTTTCCTGTGGACATAGGACTTTCAAGGTTTGACTAAGCAAAAATGATTTACAGGATAATCCTTTATGTTTTATGCCACAAATGAGACAATGAGTGGGAATACAACCCCACAAAAACAAACTAGAAATAATGGGATGAGTTTCTAATGAAATGATACAACTTATGGCATTGCTAAGACATATTACTACAAGGTGTGATATTTTTGGGAGGTTATAGCATCAATTTCATACCCAACAATCAATTTAGAATCATACAAAACGTTGACAAGGCTCATGTTTCTCATGATTTTGTATACTACACTAGATTGCTGACCTATTTTGATGACAATATTTCTATGATAATCACCTTTGTGATAGTTTCTTGCAAGGGTCTTAGGAGGCACAATAACTATTTGCAAGTGAAAAGAATAAGATAAAATTTGAGTCAAGTTTAATCTTTAATAGAAACCAGTATTACATGACATACACAAAGTCTTCTCTAGACCCCTAACTCCCCTTTTTGTGGTTAGTGTCTTATTCAGGAATGGAATCATATAATATGTATTAACTAATTTGCTATGCCTCTGAAGGCTAGAGTAAGATAAATTTCACTTAATAATAAACAATGAGAAAAATGGACTCAATACGTTTACCTTGGAGGTTTATACATTTTCTTTAGCAATAGTGATCACTAAATACTCTAGCTACTAAGGACAGTGTTAGAGATTCAATAACAAGTAATAGCTAACCTAACCTCCAATACTATGTTAACAATGATCCTTTGAAGTTCCCGTTCCCATAAGTCATACGAACTTTGGGACAACAAAGCTCGTCTTTAGATTTCAAACAAGCAGCAAATGTAGATGTGCATTCAAGCATTGCAATCCACTAGCTTTTTAAAGTAAGAATCAATGCTTAGGCACCTAAAACAAATTGTAGGCAATAACTTTCTTGCATATAGATCTACATAGAAAACACCTACATAGAATTGTTGGGAAGCACATACAAGGAGCAAACAATAAAAAATAGAACAAGTACTATAGAAAAAGATAGTGGTTTACATAAATTTGTCAAAAGTCAACAGTCAAATATGATTGTGACGACCATGGTGATACTCAAATCGATAACATAAACGTGTGTAAAGACTAGAGCACAATTGAAACACATATTGCAATGGAGAGGAAATACAATATGTAGTAGGTACATGAAGTGAAGGAGAAAATGCTACAACAATGACCACACTCTTTTAAGTTTTTTGCTTTGCATGCAAGTTATTTTTTGCTCCAAACAAATTGCTAAATTCAACTTGAGTACATGAATCATTTGCATCAAACATTAAAGTGGTAGTGACTCTCCGATTGACTAGAAGGCATAATTGGGGTCAGGACTTATTCATAATAGGTATCAATGGTCTAAGAGTCTAGGTTCTACTAGGATTGTAGTTCAATTGGTCTTTGCAAGTCAATGTATGCTATTGCATGCATGCCATGGACACCCAACAATTATGGGCCATGGGGGCTCAACATAATCTAAGCTAACTTAGTTGAAAATAATTTAATTATATGTAAGGTACAATGTCCAACTAGGCATTAGTCCCATAAAATATCCTACAATATAAATGTCAAAAATAGTCAAGTTTTTTAAACACTCAACACCATCATTCAACAACATTTATGCTAACACACCAACAAATTTTGGTGATATTCAAAATCTCCCAGAATTACATCACAACACTATTGAATGAGACTTCTATGCCATAATTATCATTTTTATATGATTTCAATGTCATTATGAATGTGTGGTGTAGAACTAGCAATAAAAAGGCCAAGCTATAAGCAATATGTA
Source organism: Diphasiastrum complanatum (assembly GCA_029204225.1). NCBI lineage: Eukaryota > Viridiplantae > Streptophyta > Lycopodiopsida > Lycopodiales > Lycopodiaceae > Diphasiastrum > Diphasiastrum complanatum. The sequence goes on from CM055097.1 coordinate 63,238,715, forward strand.
ACATTGCCCAAACATCGTTTTTTAACAATGCATACAAACATCAATTATTGACACTATGGAAATTGGCTTAGTCATCTAGGGGCATATATGTGCCCCTAGATGTCATTAAATTTCTAGGGGCACATACGTAACTCGAAACTTTGTGCCGTAATTTCTGAAAAAAATACTATAGAATTGTTATGATGGGATATGTTGGCATTGTTCAACAATAGTTTGTTGGGATAGAGATGGTCGAGTTGAGTGCTCACTCGCACTCGCACCTAATGAGATGTCTAGTACAATGAGAAATTTTTTTATCCATTTTTAAAATCTTTCTATGACTTCTATGATCACTATAATTTTTATGGTTTTCTTGTAATGTGATTCATTGCAACTATCTTTAATTCTCCTTACACTAGAAGCTTACAAAAAAAGTGATTAGTTTTTTATGACTAGAGGAGCTCAATCTAAATCTTGGTCTCTTTCTCGGGAGGGTTTTGACATTCTGCAAATATATTTTTTGTTAGTTTTGTGAGGATTACTATTTTTCTTTGTAAAAGATAATGTGTCACTAGGTATCTTACAATGTCTTGTTTTAATGAGACTTTTTACAATGATTTTAAATACTTTGCAAACAACCCCCCCCCCCCCCCCCCCCTCCCCCTGCGCCGATTTGATTTTTATAAATGCAAGTATAGTAATGATATTAGATATATGACATACTCGCCTAGAAATCTAGAGGGGTATGCTAAAATATCGTGTACGGTAGTTATTATTTAAAATTTAAGTATAACACAAAATATATGGCATAGTTGCCTAGTTGGCTAGGGGGTAAATGCTAAATTTTCTTTCTAGGATAAAAATAAATTCCAATTCTTAAAATGTGAACATAACAATGATTTAGAATACTTGGCATACCCGCCTAGAACACTTCAATAGATTTTCTACGACCCTAAATGTTCAATTCTAAATCTTGACTCCAATTTGAATATTCAAACTATGGATACAAAATTGGCAAAGCATGGAACCTAGCCATATGCTACCTTTTCTAGTCTTGAGAATGTCGTAGAACATATTAACACAAACTTAAAATTGTTTTCTTTTTAATGAAAAAATGTCTTTCTATATGACAAATCTAGCATATAAAGAAAAATTTTGTATCTTAAAATGCTAGGATTTTGTCATATTTATGCTAGATCCATCACTTCAATAGTTTTTTCATGTTTTGAGATTTTTCATTGTAACAAGCTATATATTCTTCCTAATTAGAGGGCATACCATACATTTTTACAAAGAAAACACATGATATCCATGATACACAATTCATACTTGTTTATGATTTATGGTATTTATAAAATAATCATGAAAGCATAGCTTCTCTCAAAAACTATTTTAGCAAACACTCTCCTTACAAAAGTAGACTCTTGTAGCCTCTCTTTCTTACACATTTTTGTGAGGGGCCCACCTAGCCATCATTTCTCAACGTTAATGTTAGCCAACGAATCAAAATCAATGATCTAGATCTCATCTACAAGTGTGCACCAATAAGAAGTGAGTTATGTGCATATGAAAATAGTAAGTAGCTTCTAGAAATCCTGTCCAAAATGTAGAGGAAGTGCCAAAATTTCGATGTTACCAATAGGCCTCCAATTTCGGCATTTGGCATAATATGGCATATGTTTCACCGTATATAAGCTTGTGTCGTAAAACTGACTGTTATCTGATACCATGTCGTAAAATTGGATGTTATCAAGAATGAGCTCTGATGCCATGTCGAAAATCGAGAGTATGAGTTGATATTGGATTAGTAGAGAACTGATAGAAATAGAACTTTGATTTCAGATTGTGATGACTGGCAGCAGAAGCTTGAGTGGGGACGGTTTAGGATCGTAAGCACGTCAGTTAGCAGTAAAATAATCAAGATGAATGATTCACACAAATACTCAATAGAACGATACAGTAATGAGACAAAAATTGCACTCTGATTAATATCAACAATGAGTACAATTGCTTGAAGTAATAACTTCAACGTGTTCATTGAGTGTAGTAACATTGGCAACAAGAATTTTTTTTATGACAAAATTGCTTAGTGATCAACTATCAACTAAGTGCATTTTCAGTTGATTCTATATTACAAATATCTACTTGCTGAATATTTGTCTATAAAATATCTTTTGGCATTAAATGCTATCTGCTATTTATTACAATCGTCTTATAACAATAAATGTATGTACAATAATAGGTGAACTGTCATAAAGACTTCTGACAATTTATTTGGATTGGTTTTTTCTTGATGGAAAAAAGTCGACAAAAGTCGATTTTGATGGAGTTAGAAAAATGTCAATGTTGAGCAAGTTGAGTATGTCGATGTCGAGTTTGAACATATGTATATATCTACATGAGAGAAGTCGAAGTCGATGAAGTTGGACTTCGATAGATTTTTCAGGATGCTCATTATTGAATGGATTTGAGTTTTAGCATCAAAATCCAACATTCCCCCTTAATGTGGATCTTGAAAATTTTTGATCTTCAGATGTAACATGTCATTAAATATGAAATGGTGCTCCTTTGATAGAGCCTTTGTGTAGTAATCTGCTGCCATAAGATCTGTCCTGTAGTAAACTAGTGACACTTCTTTGCTTTGCACTTTTTCTCTAATGTAGTGATACCTGATTTCGATATGTTTTCTTCGAGAATGAAATCTCGGATTTAGAGATAGTGCAAGGTTGATATCTGCAAGTAGGTGCCTTAGCCAAATTCTCTCCTTGGTAGCATTCGTGGCAGCTATGAGGATTTGATATGGCCCATAGAATCTTGCTCTTGGTTTTCTTTAATACTGATTGGCGATAGGGCTGTAATCGTAAGTACACATAATCCCCTTCGTGGACTTCCCTAAATGATCGAAGTTTGTCCACGTAATATTTCATCATTTGTTGAGATTCTCGCATATGATCCTGATTCGCCTTAAAGATATTTTGCATGTTTCACAGTTCATCTGCTACTGCTGCCACGGTTACGTCTGCTAACTCCATGTCAATTGGCGTTGTAGGTTCACATCCATACAATGCATAAAACGGTGTCATTCCAATCAACATGTGGGGTGTTGAGTTGTAACTGAATTCTGCCAAATGCAACCAATCAATCCATTTTATTTGTTGGTCTACCACAAAATGCCTCAAGTAACATTCCAACCATTATTTACCCTTCCGGTATGTCCATCAGTCTCTGGGTGAAATGCAGTGCTCAAACATAGTTTGGTCTTTAACTTTTCCATCATCTCCTTCCAAAATTATTTAGCAAATCTTGGATCTCTATCACACACTATTTCCTTCGGTAGTCCATGCAATTTAAAAATATTTTTAAGAAATAGTTGTGCCACCTGTGCTACACCATAAGTAGTCTTGTAGGGGATGAAATGGGCATATTTCGTCAACCGGTCCACCACATCATAAATTCCATTGAGTCCTCCCAATGTTGTTGGAAGAGATGGGATGAAATCCATACTAATACTTTTCCATCGTTGAGAAGGAACCGATAGTGGTTGTAACAACCCAGGTTTCTTCACACATTTTGATTTATGGATCTGGCAGGAGGTGCTTTCCCTAACCAACTTGTAGATATCTTGCTTCATTCCTTGCCATTTGATAAGGCTTTTAACTTTTTGATAGGTCTTTAGTATTCCCGAATGACCAGCACTAGGAGACGAATGTAGTTCATAAAAAATCTAGGGTACCAACTTTGAATTTGACACTAGGACTATCGTTTTATTGTCATATACCAAAATTCCGTCTTTAAGTTTGTGACGAGATTGTTCTCCAACTTTGGGATCTAATAAGCTTTCCAGAATTTGCGTCACAACTACATCCTTAGTATACTCATCCAAGATGACGGACTTCCAGTCATTTTCCAAAGAAATGAGGGGATTCAGTATGCATTTTTCTATCATGCAACATAACCTTTGTGAGGCTTGATCTTGTTTTGTGGACATGCAATTCTCCTCTGCATCTTGGAGAACAGTTATATACTCCTCTAAAGATTCGCCTGTGTCACACATTTGCATTCTCGACAACCTTGATAAAGCATCAGCAGCTTGGTTTTCCCTGCCCTTGAGATATTCAATAACAAAGTCATATGCCTGAACTTGTGCCAACCATCTCTTTTGTTTGTCCTTACGTGGCTTCTAATTTAAGAAATACTTAAGGCTATGGTGATTACTTTAAATGATGAATTTCAACCCATAAAGGTAGTGTCACAATTTTTTCAAGGCATGAACTATAGCTACTTGTCATGCGTAGGATATGACATCTCCTTGTCGGTCAATTTTCTACTCTCATAGGCAATCACACCATCCTTCTAACTTAGTATGGCTCCTAATCCACTTCCACTTGCATCAACAGTCACCTTAAAAGGTAAAGTGAAGTCTGGTTGTACCAAAACTGGAGCACTTACCAAGGCCTCCTTTAATTGATCGAAGCTTCTCTGAGCATCTTCACTCCATTCGAATTTTTCTTTCCGCAACAAGTGTGTGAGTGCTATTTCTATCCTTGAAAAATTAAATACGAATCGTCAATAATAAGATGCAAATCCCAAAAATCCTCTTAAATGTCGCAGAGTTTTAGGGCTCTTCCAATTTTTAACCACTTCAACGTTACTTTGATCCACCTTAATGCCATCTTTGGTCACCATATGCCCCAAATACTCAATCTCTTGTTGGGCGAACTCACATTTTGACATGTTGGCGAACAACTTACATTCCCGCAACAATTCTAGAACCACTTCCAGGTGTTGAGCATGTTCTTTTAAGTTCCGGCTATAAATCAATATGTCATCAAAGAACGCCAAAATGAATTTGTACAAGTATGGCCCAAATATTTGATTCATCAATGCTTGGAAGGTAGCCGATGCATTGGTTAAACCAAAAGGCATAACTTTGAATTGATAATGCCCCTTGTCTGTATGGAAAGCAGTATTGAGTTGATCCTCCTCGCTTACCTTGATTTGATGATACCCAGAACAGAGATCAATCTTTGAAAACACTTGTGCTCCTTTAAGGTTATCTAATAAGTCATCAACTCGAGGAATTTGGAATCTATTCTTGATGGTAATCTTATTGAGCGCACGATAATCTATGCACATTCAAAAAGTACCATCTTTTTTTTAACGAGAAGAACAATTGAGGCAAAGGGTGATTTGCTCAAACTAATGAACTCTTGATCAAGTAATTCTTGAATCTGTTTTTAAACTTCTTCCCTTTCTAGTTGTGATAACCCGTAAGGAGGAATATTGACTGGCTTTGAACCGGGTTTAAATTTTATGACATGGTCCACGAAGCTGGTTGGTAATGTGTTTGGAAACACATCTGTATATTTGTCTAAAACTTTTTGTGTCCTTGTATTCATAGGCTTTGCATTGATTTCTTAAATTTTACCTCATCCATTTCCACTTTCAATAGGAACATATCTACATGCTTTCAAGCTATGCGTCGAGAGTTTTCCCTGATTGTGCAAAGTGCATTGTTCCCTGTTCAAAATTAAAGGTAACGTCACCCAACGTCTGTAACCACTCAACACCAAGTATCATGTCGATAGGACCCATGTCGACCACATGGAAGTTTGATTTAAACTCATAGTTACCCATTTGAATCTTGGATTCTGTTGTGATTTTATCAAAATTGATGAAATTTCCATCAGCAATCTGTACTCTCAATGGCTTCAGAATCTTCACAGTAGCTATATTACAACTTTTGATTGAATGACTATTGAAGAAGTTATGCGTACTTTCACTATCAACTAAAATATAAATCTCTCTACCATTAATTTTTGCTTTAATACGGAAAGTCCTAGCAGAATGAGAACCATTAAATGCGTTTAAGTGTTCATCATCAATTGACATGTTCTTGCAGCATTTGAATGTCATCTTCACTCAATAAATTTTCAACTTCCTCTTCGCCTGATTGATTTTTCTCATTGGGATTTCCGCTCATGGCCGTTAATCGAAAGTTTACGAAATTTACATACCTTCTAATGATCCTTGTCATATTTCTCCTGGCATCTGAAGCAAAGCTCCAATGCTCTAAGTTTCCTCTCTTGGTCGTCCGATAGTCTCTGCACAGGTCTTGGATTTTGATTGCCCGTCATTGTAGACACCGTTCCCTTCCCAGCTACTTTAGTTCTCGGTTTATCGCCAATTTTCACTGTTGGATAATGGACAATAGTACCCTTGTTGGTATTATTGTTACTTTTGTTATCCTTGAAGACTCCATTCGAGATGTTTGATTCGTAAAATTGACTAGTACCAGACTGAGACTTTGGAGCCCCAAACGTATTATAAGATGTGTTGATTGCAGTTGTCCCTTGTTTTTGATATATTTTTGTCATTGAAGAGTATTTTTGTTCATGGATCGAAGCTGATTGCATTGTTGAATCCAAACTTGTACATCTGGCTACTTTCACATCAGCTCCAATTTGAGGCTGTAACCCATGGATATATCGGTGTAAATGTGCAATATAGAGGACCGTTTTAGATCTTCAAAAATATTGGATCCTTAGCTTACCAATTGGAACTCCCCGATGGATCTCAAGTGCATCTCGAATTTCACGTAAGTTGTCTTTGAAAGAGTCTACATGAAGGAGAGCATCTTGGATCGGGAGATCGATTGGACCTGTTGGATGAATCATCCGAGGTGTCTTCGCTTGAACCCGAAAAGATCTTGGATACCAGAACTAAACGATTGAGAAATCATATAGTTACCGAGCATCTGGTTCGATGAAAGGGATGTATAGACGATGATGATTCCTGGGAACATGAAGGAAGCTTAAGGAGAAACTTCGCTTGTTTTAAGTTCTGAGGACAAAACTTGAATAAGGGGGGAAGAATTTCATGCCCATGATTGGTCTTGGATAGCGTGTCCACGCTAGGGACCGGTAGACTGACAACCCATAAGTTTATTGTGACTATAAGGGATTTGGAGCCCTTATGTGTACATGGTCATAATTAATGGTTGTAGGCCTAAACACTTGATGGTGGATTGGTATGAGTCTATCAGTGAGTCATTGAGGAACTGGATGACGTGGCCCAAATAGGCTGCAGAGGTGTCCAATGAGGTGTCACAGTGCACTACTAGTGGTGCATGGGCCTTGGAGGGTATAAGTATACCTATTGGGCTCTCACTAGTGTATGCGTGATAGCATGATCAGTGGCAGGTGCTGCTGGTGTGATGCCATACTCCTCTTTATGATTGATCCATAGCTTGGGGGCTAAATCCGTTCGATCTAGGTTTGGTTGGGTTGGTTTGTCCACCATCAGGTTCCCTTGTGTTGCTTGTGATGGGCATGCTTAGAATAGGATCCTTGGATTGAGGACTTTATAGATAAGGTCGATTGTAGTGCAATCCTGAACTTGACAAAGACATAGATGTAGAAGATGATCCTCCTCTTGCTTGGATTCTAAACTCTTCAGCCACCAAGACCTCTTGCAAGTCCTCCATACTGGCCAGATCGATTAATTGGGACTGGTCAATGGAAACTCCTCATGCATACAAGAATGATGAATGTCTGGCTTGGACAAGACCTTATGGTAATGTGCTTTACCTACATTATAGCAATGTGCCAAGAGGGGGATGGAAAGTTGTTTGGTTCTTTTTTATGCTTGAGGAAGTATTGATATGCATCTTGAAGTTGGAGTGGCAAGAAGGCAATAAGAGGCTCCAGATGTTTGACATGCACCACTTAGGTAGGAGTGGTTGGTTGAGCTCCGCCTCCTATACATGTGAATTTGTGTTGAATGAAGATGTAGATACTAATGTAGGTAAATACTTTACAAAATTCAAAGTCAAAGGAGCAGATGTTGCAGTAAGTAGTTCTAGCATGGAGTGACATTTTGGATTAAAAGAAAGTAAAAAAACAAATTTATGAAAGAATATGTACAAGTGGACATGCAAAAACTTTCACAAAAATAAGAAAAATCATGTTTAGAAAACTTTTTACAAATTATTGCAAAAGTAAAAAGATTTTTGTAATTTTCATTTAATAACTGATGAAAACATTCAAAATTGCTATTTATTGAGATGACTAGTTAATGCAAGATCAACATGCAATGGCACTCCAACTCAAGAGTAATGGAGTTGCTAGGAGCCATGCTTATCTACTGGTATTCTGCCATGGCTTGATCACTTCATTTTCTCAAGGGTCAAAGCCACTTTGGTTGATTTTATTTTGTCATGCAGGTTGGCAATATTTATCTCATTCTACTTGATTATTGATTCGTAGCTATTTTTTAAGTCCACAATGCTTGTTGGTAATTTATTGTTTTGGCCTTATAATGTTCAACTCTTTTGAATTGATGTGAGTTACTGGCGGGCGTACTGGCGGGCATGGCCATTTCCATTTGGGCATCTTGAGCATCATTGAGAGATTTGGCAGATCCAAAAAGACTATTTAGTGAATCTATTTACCCTTTCATCTCATTGATGGTGCTTTTATTTTGTTCGAGTTGTCTGGCGAGGCAAGTTTGGATGGCTTATTCATTTGAATTATATTTCTTTTTAAGCCTATTCAATTCATTTTTCAAAGCTAAACAATCCCCTTATAAAGATATTAGCAGAGTGCAGCAACTTTTGGAATAAGTGGTGGAAGTAGCTTGCTGTGTGACTAATGAGTTATTTATTTCTTTTATTTGTAAGCAAAGCTTCTCGATCTTGTCATCTTTTTTTTGAATTTTTTTTTTCTTTATTTAAATTTTTATTAATATCTTTAGCTTCATTCATCTATTGTATTGACCAACTTGAAGCTCATTCTTTGTCACATTTTTTTGGGTCATGGAGTTGAGTCTTGATGATATATATTAGTAGGCCACCGACGATGACATTTCATGGCTTGTTGAGAGCTAAACAAGACCCCCCCCAACATATCTTGATTAACATCAAAATTGATGATTGTAGATTCTTCATGAGGTGACTTGATCTCAGCCCCTTCCAAGTTGAACTGTTCATCTTCGTGGAAGATCACATCTCTACTCCAATAATCTTGTTTATAGAGGGAACAAATATTCTATAGGCTTTCTTGGATGTTGAATATCCAATCTTTACTCCTTTGATAGAACTAGGATATTCCTTCTTCCTAGTCTCTAAAGGCACATGATGATGAGTCTTGATGTTGGATCTTGGAAAAGGGCTTCTATGAGATTTTGTCATTGCACAAGCTTCATAACGTTGAAGCTCCTTTGTCATAGACTTTGGTAATCCAATAGCTTTTCCTTCTTTGACCATAGATGTCATGGCCTTAAAATTGGGGTGACCCAATCTCTTGTGCCATAGATCTTCTTGTGGAATCTTGGTCTTATAAGCAACATCAGAAAGGTTAGCACTCTCTCTAGAATCTAGTTTGTACAACTTTCCAAATCTAGATCCTCTAGCTGTTGAAAAATGAAAAATCATCTATCTTGACTTTAGGCTTTGGTAAAGTTTTTTCTATGTGTATGTAATGTTTCATATTGCAATGCCAAATTTGGCCTAGAGAAAAATGAGCTACATGGTTTCTTGTGTCTAATTGATCATATACAACATGCATATAGAATGTAGATATAAAAATGCCAAATATGGGCTTGTAGAAACTCATGGCATGTCACATGCAATGATTGTAAGTGATCCAAAGTGACATGCAAGGCATGCACAAAGTGTATTGGACACATGCATAGTGATTTGGACAATTCTAGTTTAGAAATTGCCACTAGGTAAAAGTAAGTAGATATGCATGCATGTAAAGTGACAAATGTCAGTAGTTTTTTAGTTGTCACTTTCAGATGTGGAAGAAATTAGAAGAGAGGTGGTTCTACCTCGAGCTATTCCATTCTCCATAAATGTATGTGAGCTCTCTCACAATTTTTGATGAAGAACCAAGCTTTGAAGCTATTCCATGTCAATTTGGATCTATCACCTTGTATGCTTGAATTTTTTTCTCTCTCTCTAACTTGTGGAGAAGGCTATGCTAATGCATTAAATTCTCTTTTGATGTTGAAAGCAATCATTCTTTTTTTTTCTAGCATGCTAGATTGTGTTTTAGTCATAAATTCTTGTACTAGATCTTGATATTCAATCTAGAATCAGATTATGTGCTAAACACAAAGCTTAACAAGATCATTCACACTTTAGGATTGTTCCCCACACGTGTGAACTTGCTGAATTTTCATCATGGTATCAGAGCCAAATTAAGCTTTGCATGCTATTATCATTGATTGTGTAGGGAATTTTGAGTACAATTCAAGCAAAAACGTGTTTACCACTTTTGTTTACCTTTTCTTGAAAAGTGTTTGGATCAAAGAGGATAGAATAAAGATTTTCATATCAGAATTGACATTGTACAAAATTTTGGAATTCCGCACGTGTGAAAATTAGGAATTTTCAGACCTCTTTATTTCCATCATCTTAGGTCCAAAGATACTAATTTATAGCTTGATGGAAAGCTTATAGGATGTAATTTCCATTGTGATTGATCTCAAATCAATCTGTTGTGTCTATCAAAAGTTATAAGCTCTTAAAGAGGGTAAGGAGAGTTCCAAAATCCGAGTGACCGCTTTTTGATTTTGATCCAAATTTTGCTTGATTCACAATCCATTGTTTGAGTAATCAATACAAGAAACTTGAGATCTAGACATGGTTTTGAGTTATTGAACACATTGAGCTTTTTTTGAATCAATAGTATTGTCTTTTGAAGCATTTCACACATGCCAAAAGTAGAACCAAAACTTGTCTATACCCTTATTTCATTTTGAGAGGTTGATCTAGTTTATCTTGTTTTGGTGGAATATTTGAGATCTATCTCAAATTCAGTTGCAAGATTTCACATAGGATTTGGTAGTTCACCCTTGAAAATTCCTATAGTGAAAGAGAGTAGCAACATCTAATTTGTTTGGAACAAGCTCAAACATATAGTTGTCCATTAACAAGAAAAGTCTTCACAATTATGGCTTCTGTGGGAGGATATCTCCTAAAAGCAAGTGAAAGGCTAAGTACCCAATTATTCAATATGGAAGGTTAGAATGGAGTCTATTCTTATACTCCAGGATGTTATGGACATAGTACTTGGTATTGAGGAGGAGCCTCAAGCACAACTTGAAATACCAAAGTTTAGGAAGAGAGCTAGGATGGCTCTACACTTCATTAAAATGAATGTCTCTAATGAGATTCTAAGAGAAATAGGATCTTGAACCACTGCTAAAGAAGCTTGGAATGCACTTAAGTCTATTTATGAAGCTAAGAACACTTCAAGAATTCTCACTCTTAAAATTCAAATTTTTCAAAGTTCTCAAAGAAGTGAGGAGAGTGCATCAAATTATGTTCTAAGAGTAAAAGATCTTCATAGGGAGCTTGCTTGTGTTGGTGTCACAATCAATCAAGATGAGCTAGTACAAGTCATTCTTAATGGCTTAAAAGAAGACTATGATAATCTTGTTCATTCCTTTGCCATAAAGGAGGAGTTGCCCAATTTGGAGACTCCTCATGGAATTCTCATCTTTGAAGAAGCAAGGCAAAATTACAAACTTTCAAGGATGAACAAACTCGAGCATGTGGACAAAGACAAAGCTATTTTTGTCAAGGACAAGAACAAAGATGGAGAAGAGGATGAGTCAACTCATCCTTCTACTTCCAAGACAAAGAAGGAGAAAGTCAAGTGTTTCTGTTGTGGCAAGAAGGGGCACTATGCCTCTAATTGTTTCAAAAAGAAAAATCAACTCAAACAAGCAAATCTATCTAATGAGAAAGAAGAAGACTTTATTGCAAGTGAAGGAGAAAGATCCCTCATGGTATCAAGCTTTTCTTCAATACCCTTCAAGAAAGATGGAGCATGGTACATCGTTAGTGGTGCCTCATCACATATCTGTTGTTCTGTCTTTTGACTCTATTGTACCTTATGAAGGACTTAAAAGATCTATTTATATAGCGAATGATCATGAATGTTCTATTGAAGGAATTGGCAATATCCCTCTAAAACTTACTTCTTCTAAAGTTCTATCACTTTCCAAAGTTTTTTTTGTTCCTAAGCTTACAAAGAACTTGATACGTGTTGGAAAGTTGTTTGATTGTGGTTGTGATGTGAAATTCAATGCCAATACTTGCTTTATTAAGAAAGGTGATGAGATCCTAGCTCATGGATCAAGATATGGTGGCATCTTCAAGTTAAATTCTTATGAGAATGCAAATTTCTGTGAAATTGCTTTTACGTCTAAGAAGGAGTTATGGCATAGGAGGTCGGGGCATCCCAACTACAAATCTATGCTTTCTATGATCAAGAATGATAAGGCTATTGGCCTACCAAGATCACTTTCCAAAGATATCAAGCCATGTGAGGCTTGTGCTATTCCAAAATCACATAAAAAACCATATCAAAAGTCTTCTATCAAGACTTCTTATCCTTTGGAATTAATTCATTTGGATGTTCACTTTTCTTCCTAAAAAAGTATTGGTGGTGCTACTTGTTTTGTTACCTTCATTGATGATTTTACAAGATATACTTGGTTGTACCTTCTTTCATCTAAATCTATGGTGTTTGAACACTTCCTAGTTTTCAAAGCTTATGTTGAGAAACAGTTTTCTTTCAAAGTTAAAGCTTTGAGATGTGATGGAGGAGGTGAATACATCTCCAACAAGTTCTATGATTATTGTGAGGTTGAAGGGATTAAGAGAGAATTTTCTTGTGCTTATTCCCCATCTCAAAATGGGGCTGCTGAAAGGAAAAATCGATCTCTATGTGAATGTGCGAAAGCAATTCGTATTGAAGCATCTTTGCCTATTGAATATTGGAGAGAAACAATTAACTATGCAAATTATTTGTGCAATAGATTACCTCACAATACACTTGCAGGAAGATCACTATATGAAATCTTCTTCAAGCAGAAATATAAGGTTGATCACCTTAGAGTTTTTGGATGTGCTTGTTTTTTCCATGTACCCTTGGAAACAAGAAAAGAGATGATCCAAATTCAATCAAAGGGATCATGGTTGAATACACATCCAACAAGAAGGCATACAAAATTTATATTCCCTCTACCTCAATTACAATTGAGAGTAGAGATGTTATCTTTCATGAGAATAAAAAATATATCTTTGATGGGGCTGAGATAAAAAATTCTCAAAAAGATTTTCCTATCATCATCCTTGAAGACTATCATGGAGGGATGGGGCCGAGAATTGAGGAGTCATCTCGAGTCTTCTCACAAATGAGATCACTAAGAGATAAATCGGAGCCTAAGAGGCTCTCATATGGAGAAAAAAGCAAACAATTGGAACTCAACTCCACTAATTATGCATATTTTGTTTCACATGAAGAGCCAAAGGATGTACATGAAGCAATCAACTCAAAAGAATGGTTTCTAGCCATGAAGGAGGAACATGATGCATTGATTGCCAACAAGACATGGGAGCTTGTGAATCTTCCATTCAACAAGCACACTATTGGTTGCAAATGGGTGTTTCGAGTCAAATATGATCAAGATGGCATAATAAACAAATATAAGACGAGACTTTGTGCAAAGGGCTTTGCCCAAGTTTATGGACTTGATTATGAGGAAACTTTTGCTCCTATTACAAAGATGGTATCAATAAAAATCATCATATCCATTGCATATTTTTTCAAAGATGGCAAGTTTTTTCAAAGATGGCAAGTTTTTCAACTAGATGTCTCAAATGAAGAAATTTATATGGAACAGCCCCCTGGGTTCATCCAAGACAAGACCAAAGTTTGCTTGCTCTTCAAAAGTCTCTTTGGATTTATCACCTTGTATGCTTAAATTTCTCTCTCTCTCTCTCTCTCTCTCTCTCTCTCTCTCTCTCTCTCTCTCTCTCTCTCTCTCTCTCTCTCTCTCTCTCTCTCGTGGAGAAGGCTATGCTAATGCATTAATTCTTTGTACATCTTCGCTTTTGATGTTGAAAGCAATTATTCTTTGATTTCTAGCATGCTAGATTGTGTTTTAGTCGTAAATTCTTGTACTAGATCTTGATATTCAATCTAGAATCATATTATGTGCTAAACACAAAGCTTAACAAGATCATTCACACTTTAGGATTGTTCTCCACACGTGTGAACTTGCTGAATTTTCATCACTAGCTACCACTTCACTCTCCCTCTTGATTACACATGTGTCACCATCAAACTTGACATCTAAACCATCATCAAACAATTGATCAACACTAATGAGATTTTTGTTAGCTTTGGTACATAGAGAACATCATTAAGACACAAGATTTTTTATGTTGCTACACTCAATGGAATGCATCATATTCCTTCAATCCTACTTTCAATAGTGAAAGTGAGAATATAGAAGTGGGAATGTGGAAGTGAGAATGTGAAAGTTGAGGAATGTGAAAGTGAGAATGTGGAAGTGGGAATGCGAATGTGAAAGTTGGGGAATATGAAAGTGAGAATATGAAAGTGGGAACGTGGAAACGAAAATGTGATAGTTGTGGAATATGCACATAATTTTTTCTTTCACCAATTTCAAAAATTCCTAACTTGTTTATTACTAAACAGAATTTAAAAAAATTACACCCCTTCTTATACTCTAAAGCTCTAGCTATTTAGATAAAGTTAAGAAAAACCGAAAATGAGACAAAAAGTGGATCAAACAGGGAGAAAAAAAATCACGAAATTAAAAAATGTCCAAAATGTTTTCCCCAACTTAAAAAATTTGTAACTTGCTTATTACTAAATGGAATCCAAAAAAAATTACACCTCCAAAAAGCCCTTTTTATGCTCTAGACCAAATTAATGAAAACAAAAATGAAAAAAAAAAATGGATCAAACATGGCACAAAATTTAAAGGCTCCTTTCTTCCCATTGGCCCACTTATTTCTACAAGGATCATCATCTCAACCATTAAGATTCATTTGTGTGTTTTTTTTTTTTTGTTGAGGTGTGCTTTTTAATCTTAGACTTGAATAGTACAAGTTTGACAAACACACTTTGACCAAACTTGAACCTTGTACCTTTGTAAAGTCTAAGTTAAAGACTTGTTTTATTATTTTGTGCTCCATGGAACATACTAGCCTAAAGGCCCAATGTTGGACTTACGCACGCAGGATGCCAACTGGTTGCCCATTTCTACTACTTTCGACTCTCTATTTGATTAATGTAACGTTTGGGTTTACTGCAATAGCATGTTGCCGACTTTTATAATATTTCATGTCATTCTCAAAATCGGGCAACATTAGCTTTTGAACATTTCACCGATCGGTAATAGAATCACAAACCACTAAAAATATCCCCTCACTATAAGATGGGTTATCCCTCTTTGAGATGCACTCCTTAATGCAAATATTAAAGCCTCGACCTCTTCCATATTACATATGTATATTGTGAATCGAACGTATAATGTGAAATCTTGAGCATATAATGTGTATTTTGAGTGTATATTGTGGAATCTTGAGTGAATAATGGACATATTGAGTTTATAAAAGGACATAGAACTCAACCTAGAGTGTATGAAAAAATTTGAGTTGAATTTGGATTCGTTGCATATTCTATATATGTAAATCTTGAGCTTAATTCCAAAACCTTTTGGGCCTTATTTTTGAGGAGGCCTGAAACATGAGACGTTAGAAAGTTTGAATGATTTTTAAGAATGAAGGAGGTAGGCATTTTGAGTATTAATGTTGATATAGGCCATAAGAAAAACTAGAATGAACCAATGACAACAATATTGTAAATTCTTGATAACCAATCCAGAGCTATATTAGGACGTTCATAGAGATAAAAACATGTAACCTTACACACTCCAATGGGATGATGGCCTACATATCAAATCCAAGGAGTTAGTATCTATTATATATGTACATGATATATGACACTAGTAGACTCACAATTATTGGGATCCTATCTTTATTATTATTGAAAGAAGATATCTTTTGCTTAGTATAAAGAGCCACTAATGCTATTCATTATTCAATCTAGAGTTTGGAGTCCTGAGTTTTTTGTATGTGAGTTTCATCTTTGCATTGGAGACCTTTATTGGAGATAGTTTGAGCTATCGACAATCATTGATCTCATTTGTCTTTTTTGTTAGAAAATGCTTGTGGATGATTATTTTGCCACTTTTATGAGTGCTACTTGTTATCTTTCAGGCTAAAAGTTTTAAATGCATTCTTAACACTTTCCTTTCTCGATGGAAGTGTTGATTTTTTAATTTTTGTAATTTTTTTGTAGATCATTTTAGACATCTATTTTAGTGGTCCTTTTTTTTTGGTGGTTGTTTCTATAGATTTTTGAAGCAATACCTATTGTGCTTTCTAGCACCTTATTTGGAGGAGTTTTTGGCACTTTCTCATTAACATTTGTTAATTGGCTTTTGTCAGTCTTTTGGAGGTTCTGTCGCCCTATTTTTGAAAGTTATTTTTTGACTTCACGTGGTAGTTTTTTAGGGTAGTATCTACTGTTCTTCCTAGCGCATCATTTGGAGATTATTTTGAGACACATTTTATTAGCAATTATTTGCTAGTTTTTGGATTCTTTGGGACAATATATCCACCTACTTTTAATAACCGTTGGGTTTGTTTTTTCAGCATTTATTTTGCTATTTCTACTGTCCACCTTGGTTGTTTTCTATCATTTTCAGCACCTATCTTTTTTTGTTCTAGCACTACTTTTCGGTGGCAGTTTTTAGGTATGTTTGTATTTATCTTACAATGCATTTTTTTTAATTTTTTTATTAGAAGCTCATTGTTTCTATTTTTTTTATTACTTTACTATCATTTTTGACTACACGAACCTCCTCTAGTACCGAAGATAGTGCTACCCATTCAATGTTCATTTGGATAATCATGCTTTTCATCTTGATAATATTGAATTTGTTGATATCCCAGATCATATCAACATTGACATTGCACAAGCTTTTGATGCTCAAAAACCACTTTCACCTTGTTCTCCTTCACATGCTTCCCAAGTTGCTCTCTCAGATCCACCCATTCTTATCCGTCCAGCGCCACATGCTTCTAGCACTGTATTGTGTGATTTTCGTGATAAAGTTTAGCTAATCATATATAGTGGTGCTTTAGATGATCTTGCTAATTGGCTCCATAAAATGGAGACGTATTTTCCTTTGACTTCACATAGTCCTTCTCAGCAAGTTCAAGTTGCAACCATACATTGTGGTCATACTCCCACAACACCTATAGAAAAAATTGGGTTAAGAGCCTACTATACTCTTCTCTTCTCACCTATGCTTTGTCAAACACGATGTGACCTGTTCCATATAAGTTAGGCATGCAATATCTTGGTCATGAGAATATGGCATAAATGTTAAATAAGTACCTTCCAACCAATGCGCATTGTCCAAGTAATAAATTAGACTCCCAAGATGTTCCAAGCATTGCTATGCTCTCAAATGGTCTTCTAGCCCTTCTGAAGCTCACTCGTTACCAACATCTTATACTGATTAGATCTTTGACTAACTTTTAGGCCATCAAAGTACTTTTTCTACCCAAATCTACGATTTTGAGTTTCACATCTACCTTGTCTTATATCATCTTGTTAAATAATTGCCCTAGGCGATGATGTAGGCCTAAAATATTTTGAGAATAAAAAGAGAGTGATCTCAAAGTGCTAGCCTAGCTTGATGGTTTTGTAGCTACCTATAGGCCCAACTTCAGCTTATTTTTTTCAAAAATATCATACTTTTAAAAGTTTGTTTTTTGATAGATTTTTAACCAAGCATCCAATCATTCTTGTGGATCTTTCTAAGATCCATTTATGGTCCTAAGTACAGTACTTTCACATGGTATCAGAGCCAAGTAAAAGAGCATAAACCATTGATCTAAAGCAAATCCATTTTAGCAAGTTTTGGTGCTAAAAACTAGTATTGAGAGAACGAGCTAGAATCTTAACTTTGGTGAGGGGATTTGATTCCAAACTTGGTAGGGATTCAAATCCATACTGTCCACACGTGTGGGCACCTCTGAACCTACATTTAATGCACAATATCCATTTGATCCATAAAAATCTATTTTGTGAGTGTTGATGAGATTTTTGGTGCTAATCCTAGGAAAAGCTACCAAGATTGAGTGCCATTAATTATATGTGACTTTGGCTCATGAGACTAATTAATCTAGGCTGAAATCAAGTCCTTTAAAAGTGATTTACAGGTCTTGAAAGTACATCAAGAAGCGTGAGGGAGATTGAGTCATTTTTTTGTCCAAAAATAGCCAAGATTGGTTTGATTTGATTGTAAGTAGATTGCAACTCCTCTAATATTCATTCCAACTTTGTGAGGGAGTGTTAGAACCGAGATTACAAGTCCATTTGTTGGATTAGAAATCTAATTTGAGCGAATCACTACAAGAGAGACCTTTGTGAGTTTTTAGAATCAATCAAATCAAATTATTGTTTGTAGAATTCACTAGTAAGATGAGTCTATTGGAGCTTACCTTCTAGAAGCTAGTGAGAGATTGAACTCTACAAATTATGCCATTTGGAAAGTAGAATGGAGTAAAAAATGGTGCTCCAAGACCTTTATGAATTCTTGGTTGAAGATGAAGATGAACCTCTTGGTGCACAAGAGTTAGTTAGATACAAGAAAAAGATCTAGACTAGCACTTCATTGTGTAAAGATGAATGTGTAAGTAATGATATTTTGAGAGAAGTATCATCTTGTACTCGCTCTAAAGAATCTTGGGATTCTTTGAAATCAATCTATAAATCAAGCAACACTTCTAGAGTCCTCATTCTTAGAAACCAAATCTTTCAAAGCATGCGAAGAAGTGAGGAGAGTGCACAAGACTATGTGCTCATAATCAAGTCTCTTAATAGGGAGTTAGCTTTCATTGGAGAGAAAATTCTCGGATGAAGAGCTTGTACAAGTAATTATTAATGGTCTAGGGGATGATTTCACAAATGTTGTCCAATGTTTTTCAATCCAAGACACCTTGCCAACTATAGAAAAGCTTAATAGTGTATTAGTGGCTGAAGAGTGTAGGGTGCTCCACACCAAAGCAAGATTGAACTCATTTTCTTTGCAGGATGGTGATGAGGAAGTCAATTTCTCAGTTAAGGGCAAAAAGAAGACCAATGGAGACAAGAAAAAACATCCAAAGGAGGCCAAAGAAGAGGATGAAGGATCAAGCTCAAAGGGCAAGAAAGACAAATCAAAGTTTGAGGAGAAGAAGAATCATCCTTGATGGTTTCCAACTCATCAACATCATTCAAGAGCAACACCAATGATTCTTGGTGGACTGATAGTGGGGCTAGCTCCCACACAACTTTCCAAAAGGACTATTTCTCCACTTTACTCTCTTATAATGATGTAAAAAGATCTATCTTTACAAGTAGTGGTCAAGAATGTAGAGTAACTGGTATTGGAATCATTCCATTGTATGTTCCTTGAAAATGTCCTTTTTGTTCCTAAGTTAATCAATAATTTGTTAAGTGTTGGCCAATTAATGGATAATGGCCTAGATGCATATTTAAGCATGGAGTTTGTTCCATCATTAAGAATGATGAATGCATAGCAAAGGGTTTTAAACAAGGTAGATTGTCTAAACTAGATGCTAATGTTGCAATGGAGAGTGTGAATTTGGCAAAGGTGGAGATCTCTAATGTGGAGCTATGGCACAAAAGGTTGGGCCACCCCAACTTCAAAGCTATAGAAACAATGTGTGAAACAGAGCTTACACTCGGCCTCCCCAAGCAATTGTCAAAGTGTGAAAAGCATTGTGAGGCTTGTCGCCTCTCAAAGGCTCATAAGCTACATTTCTCTAGATCTACATCAAGATCTAACACTCCTCTTTAAATCATCCCTTCGGATGTTCATAGTTTCTCACAAGAATCTAATGGTGGTGCCAAATACTATATAATCTTCATTGATGATCATTCTAGATATTTATGGATTTACCTCTTGTCTAATAAATCTATGGTGTATGATTCATTTTTAAAGTTCAAAACTCTTGTAGAAAATCAACTTAGTACCAAGATCAAGATATTAAGAAGTGATAATGGAGGTGAATATATCTCCAATAAGTTGATTGAGTTTGTAGTTCTAATGGCATCAAGAGGGAGTTGTCATGTCCATATACCCCTCAACAAAATGGAGTGGCCGAGAGGAGAAATAGGTCCCTTTGTGAGTGTGCTAAGGCCTTAAGACTAGATGCTTCTCTACACAAACCATTTTGTTGTTAGACAATCACATGTGCAAATTTCTTATGCAATAGATTGCTCAACCAAGCCATTGGAGGAATCACACCACATGAAGTTCTATTTGGAGAGAAGCCCAATTTCAGGGATCTCAAAATTTTTGGATCCACTTGCTATATACACCAATCCTGGGATACAAGGAAGAAGGATTATCCAACCTCCATTCGACAAGCTAAGTATCAAATATCAAGTTCAGTTGTAGCACATAAACAAGAAACTGCAGCTTGCCTCTTCAAAAATCCATTCTTGAACACCCTCCTTGTGAAGTAAATCAATATATTGGAAAGCTAAACCTACAATATCCTCCATGTGCTCTGCAAAAAAGAGGGAAATTTTTTTACAAGCTTGCACTGGAGAAATTAAGGTTAGTGAGTAGGGATGTTATTTTTTATGAAGGACATGCTTGTGAAATGAATGACAATGCTACTAATCATCTTGATGCCAAAGACCATGCTAGGATGAAGGAGCTTCAAAGTGATGAAGAGCTTGAGGATCCACCTCAAGATGCAAGGACTCCAAGAATATCCACAAGAGCAAGGTTCGAGCCATTGAGGCTCACTTATGATGACAAAGGTGATCAAAGGGAAAATACCTCATCTTTCACATCTTACACTTTTCTTTCTTCAATTCTTGATGTTGTAAATCAAAGAGTTGGATGGATGCTATTCAACTGGAGTATGGGGCTCTCATGGAGAATCATACTGGTTGGTATTTTGTAAATCTTTCTCAAGGGAAGAAACCACTTGATTGCAAGTGGGTGTATTGAGATCATGAAATGGCCAAATTTGGGCTAGTAGAAACTCAAGGTGCCATTAATGCATTAAGTCCTAATTGTCCAAAGTGACATGCAAGGCATGCAAAAGCTGTTATGAACACATGCAAGTGAATTTGTACATTAATAGTGTAGAAATTGCCACATGTAGAAAGTAGGTGGATAAACATGCATGCAAAGTGATATGTGTCACTATTTTGGTAGACTGCACTTGTAAATGTGGAGAAAAGTAGTTGCATGCTAGTACTACCATGAGCTACAATTATTTCCTATATATGTAAGTAAGAATCCTTACTATTCTTGAGGATGAATCAAGCTTTGGAGCAAATTCATGTCAAATTGGATCTTGTAATTTATTGCTTGTATTGTGATTCTCTCTTTAACCCGAGTTTGAATTATTCTTCATACATTTATTGCTTGTGTACTTTTCTCACATGTGTGAAATTAATGAGGCTATGACCAATAGCATTCGTAATCATTGGTAATGATGAGTATCTCATCAAGACAATAAAGAGAGATTTGTATTCTAGCTTTGATATGACAGACTTAGGATTGATGTATTATTGCCTTGGAGTACAAGTTGGGATAGAAAATGATTGTATTGCACTCACGCAAACAAATTATGTGAATCAGTTGCTTAAAAACTTTGGAATGAGTCAGAAAGCAAGTCGGGTACTACTCCAATTGAACTTGGTAAGAAGCTATCCACTGAAAATAAAAGTGAGCTAGCTGATGCTACCTTATTTTGTCAATTAGTTGGTTGTCTAATTTATCTTACTACTATTCGACTTGATATCAGTTGTGTTGTGCATCGAGTAAGTTAATTTACAATAATGCCTAGGGAAGTACATTGGATTGCTACAAAGAATACTTTGCTATGTCATGAGCAAAGCTTGTTATGGGTTAAGATATGGAAGGAAGTTAAGTTTACCAATATTGCAGGGTTTTGTAGATGTGGATTGGACCGACTGAAGGTCCATCACATGCTATTTCTTTTATTTTGGTAGTAGTGCTTTCTCATGGTCTAGTAAAAAACAAGCTAAAATTGCTCTTTCTAGTACAATTGCTCTTTCCATTACAAAAGTAAAATATGAAGGTTTATGATTAGCTACATAGGAAGCGATTTGATTACATAGGATGCTTGGAGACATGGGCATTTAATAGATGAAGCCTACCTTGATCATGTGTGATAGCCAAATTGCTATCTAGCTAGCCAAAAATCCTATGTTTGATGCACACACTAAGCAGGTACAATAGATATCATTTTATTAGAAAAAAAACTTGCATTTAATTAGATATTTTACATTGCGATACTAATGACTAGTTAGTTGATATATTTAATATACCTTTAAATGTTGATACATTTCAGATTTTTTTAGAGAAAATCTTTCCATTTGCAAAATAAACTAGGGCTCAATAGAGAACGTTGAATAGATAAAGCCTTGTTTATTGGGCTTTTGTATGCATTTATATGTTTAGCAGTTTTTTTCATTCATTCATCCATGCAGTAGTTATGTGCCAAAAGGAGTGTGAGTCGAGACATGCATCTCACAATGGGGACCACCTTACGATGCAACAATACCCTCCCTACAAAATCAGGTGTGTCTATATCATGTACCTTCTGTCTTAGTAGTTATGTGAGAAGCTATAAGTGTTGCTGAGTGCAGCTTTGTTTTTTTTTCTAAAATTTATAATTTTTGTCGATTGAGTTTTTGTAATTACATAAAAAATGAGTTGATATAAAATAAAAATATCTTGGCAAAAGTATTTAAATATTGGATTAACAATGAACTTTTATCATCGATGTAATGCAAGTTTATGATCAATATAGAATCAAAAACAAGATTCTTATTTTTTGTCGATGTTATAGAAATATCAACATAGTATTTTAACAATTCTTATCAATGAAAATATTCAACGTGGGTTGTGTACATTCATGATTGCATCCATCTTTTGATCAGAATATATACATGTATTTTTATAGTTGAAATTCTATAAAATAAAAAATTCTATCTGGCATTTTTTTTTTAATATCAAAAAAAGTAATTGATAAAATTGCTTGCTCTTGTGTTTTTTCAATATTAGGAGATTGACATGGTATATCTTAAAAAAAATTAGTTATCCTTCCTCTATATTTGGAAGAATTTCAATACCCTCATATCCGTATATGATAATGTTTGCATATTGAGCAATATGAAAGACATTTAAATCATGAACAACTTTACTTACAAGACCTTCCATGCTATTTTTTGGACGAGCAAAACTCTTGATCAACTCTTGTTGGAATCTATACACGTTATCAGAGTTGTATTGATCGAAAGTGAACTATCATTGCCAACAAAATGAATAAGCAATTTTATAACACGATCATAAAAATATAAAAACATCAACTTAATCAAATTTTAAATTTTTTTTATCTTATTGACGGAACAAATATTCAAGCTCCAATAATGACTATAACATAAGAGATGAAATTAGAATTACAACAGAAGATAATATAAATATCACGATAGGAACCTATATTGCTCAATTGATAAAAATAAGAGTCATATTGATCATAACAATTAGAATAAAAGAACTTTGGCTAGAGTTGTATGGTACACATACAAAAAAACTCTATACAAGAGTTTCTAGGACTTTATAAATATTATCTATAGATTTGTTTGTTATATTTTCTAACTTCTCTTGAATTATTACTTGTTTAGGAGAGAAAATCTTTTGATGAGGAGAAAGATGAAAATAATACATTGATTTTGATTCATGATCACAAGAATTAGAAGTAATTAAAACAATTCTCAAACACTTTTTAAATAAACTTTTGTAGTGGTAGAAGCTGCATGTTTGTAAACATTTGATTTGATATATGACTTCTGTTTTCTCTTCTTCTTTGAAGTTGTGGGGAGATTCATTCAATCTAATGGGAGGTCTTGGGAGGTAGTGACATTGTGAATGGAGCTTTAAAAATCAACAACTTAGTTGATATTTGAAATGTGGTGACCTGGTTTCAACAATTTGTTAATGATTTCAGCTTTTTATTGCTAAATCTTAAGCCTTTGCTTTGCCGTTGTGTATAGCCTAATCATAAGTTGCATTCAGTGGGGTAAGATTTGAATTTGTTTTGTGGCATTAAGGCAGCCCTTTTATTACTTATGAATTTGGCATATGGCTGTGCCTAGTCATTACTCTTTTAAGTTATAAAAGTCATTGGTTTAAGAAGGCACAGACCTTCATCAAGCTGTTCTTAAGGTTATAGTCATATTCTAAAGCCCAGTCGACATTCTCGCATTATTCGGCTTTGTGTGAGAGTCAAGTTTCAATGGCAGTTTTAGCGGCTAACTATAACCCGTCATCTTCGCATTTCCTAAGGGCAAACCGCTATTTTCAAAGGCAAGGCACTACAGATATGAAGGGCCATTGTCGCACATTTTGCACTATTCGGGATTTTCAGAGCCTCGTTCATTCTTTAATGCCTACCTTGAAGCACCTCCACGCAGCCAGAGACTCTCACCTTCGCATTTCTTAAGGACAACTGTCGCACTTCTTAAAGGTAGCTTCGCACTTCTCTCTCTCTCTCTCTCTCTCTCTCTCTCTCTCTCTCTCTCTCTCTCTCTCTCTCTCTCTCTCTCTCTCTCTCTCTCTCTCTCTCTCTCTCTCTCTCTCTCTTCGGATTCTTGTAGGGCAGGCTTTGCTCTTCATCTCCAGCCAACCATCGTGCTTCTTTTGGAGCGTGAACTAGCAGTTAGGACTGTTTGATCTTATGATCATTCTCCAGGATGCAACCATATACAAAGATAGATTTCAGATGGCATATGCAACAACAGTCATCTTCTTTCTTTAGCGACAGTTTGCAGATGGCTAGCGACCCTCATTCATCACTTCAGAGGCCTTTTTTTCCATGTTTGAGATAGCCACTCTATTCCTAATTGTTGATCCTACTGTGGCAGTATGTATTGGCTTGTGAAAGCCCTGTTCCAGATGTCAAATACTGATTTGCTCTCATTCTTGAAGCAATTGCAGAGCCCTCTTCTCTCTAGCACGGATCTCTCTAGCTATGTTATGCCAATCTTATGCCATTGTAATTCATTCAGACACAATGTAGAACAGAGGCTCAAAAGCTCTGTTGGTGCTTTAATGTAGATTTGTTGTTTTTGTTATTCATCTACAAGCTCTTTGTGTTCTCTGATTCTTGTATAGAGGTGTAGCAACCCCTCTTCTTTGCAGTGTCTAGACTGTAATGAATATATCTTTGTACTTTGCAAATGGTGGATACAGATAATGTAAATCTGAGTGTTCTGAATCACACACAACTTGTTTCTACTGTGAATACCTTCGGTGATTTTCATGGTGATTCATTTTGGTAATAGAAAGTATATGACACTGTATTGTTTGTGCCTATACACGGTGTTTGGACTAGAATTGATCAGTGAAGTGTCTCTAGCCTTCAATCTTGTGATTTGCGCATATCATAGGAGTTAGATTCATGATAAGCTAATGTCAAGATAACAGAAACACTGTGTGGCTTTCCCTTTTGCCGAAGTATTTGCTTTCTTGAGTTCACTCTCATTCGAATCTGAAAACCATAATGAAGTATTCAATATTTTTTTCCTGGGTGTTTGTTTTCTTTATACGGTTGTACTGGCAGCCCCTTGTGGAAACATCTGTTGATGACCAGTTTGCAATCACTTCTCCTCTCCACTCCATTCATTCTTAGGTATTTCTGGTTTTGCACTAATAATGACAATATTAGCCTTTTTATTGCTGTCTAGTAGGAACGATACCCGTTTATACTACAAATATCAATCATTTTGTTGTTGGTATGCCGCGACATACACCAATTTTGGTGCCGTTCCCGGGGAGCAATGCCAAATAGGATGTTCCATCATTATTTTGATTCTTGTTTATATTTTTCAAATTCACAGGTTAATGTTCCGGTTCTTCAAAAAATTCAGAAAAGAAAACCTGAGTTTCAACCACCTTGAATTGTCATTCCTTTTTATTTTTCTGTTTTCGATTTTCGATAGAGTTTTTAAAATTATCTACAGTTTTTAAAATGTGTTTAGTTCTTATTATGTACAATCTGAAGATTCTGTTGTTATGTCCAATAATCTCTTGGTTTTCCGTAAGCAAATATTGATTCATGCTTTTCCAAGAGACGGTTCTATTCTATTTTGTTTGTTCTCTATTTACAGGATCTTCAAGCTAAAATAGAAGCCTGTTCTAAGGTTTTGGTGTTGTCCAAGATGTGCTGATGTTGTCTAAAGACTGTTGCTGACAAATGTTGATCTTTCTATGTTCTGTTCATAGTTAACGATTTGTTGGTGCTGTTGTCCAAAATCACATTATTTAAATGACTGCCCATGAGCCAATGGAATGCTACCAACAAATAGCCGACAGTTGGAATGCAAAACCGTCTGCTGACCTGCATGAGAGGAAGAGAGTGCTGCCTTCGCTGGTCTTACTAGAAAACCCTGCGACTGATGCCCGAGATGGCTGGAGGTGCATTTGTGGCTTGCCACCTTCTAACTTACGTGGAGAAGAACCTCTCGTCGCTGCCCTGAGAAAATGCGAAGAGAGAGCGAAGAGAAAACATTTGATTTGACATATGACTTCTATTTTCTCTTCTTCTTTGAAGTTGTGGGTAGATTAAGAACATAATCTAAACTCCAAGTTGTCAAATGTAGTGAGAGCTCCATGAAGGTTGTCTTCAAGATCCAAGGTTGTTGAATGAACACCTTGGGCTGCAAAATGACAGTCTCTTCCTCAAAATAAACTTGAAAAATAGCAGATTTCCATAAGATCCAATTTCTGTATTAAGCACATACAACCAAAGCTTGAGATATCACCATCTTGACCTTATCCACCAACACAATGAACTCCAACTTGGCATCCTTCCAATGAAGGTCTTCATTCCTTGGAAATTCAAGAGTGAATGGATTACAAGATGAGGCCTTTGAATACATCTTTGAAACTCCAATCAAAGTAGTAATGATCGCTATTTCATCATCATAAGATATAGGATAAAAAACAATGTTCATACTAGCATCATCAAAGGACATTGTCAAATACATGACATGTTTTTTATCAAACACAAAGTAAGATGAGTAAAGGGAGATATGGATAAACTTCCTTGCTGCTTCTTTCTCTTTAATCAAGCTTTCATATTGATGTAGATTCAGGTCTCTTTTTCCTTGAGACAAGTGCTCCTTCTCGGGTTCCTCCTTGATGTCTTTTTCATTCATCATGCTCACTCCCTCTTGGTGGTGATGATGAAAACATGGATCCAAACCATGATCTTCTTGAAGATTCTCAAGATTTTTGTTTTCAAGTCTCAAAACCTGAATGTTATCCTTTTCAACATGATAATCTTTCAAGTCAACAAAACAATCACCAAGATCATTTATGCCAAATTTACTAGTCCACAATTGCTTACCACGCATTACATGCTTCCTGAACTTGAAACTAATGAGGCCAAATACTCTTGTATGCATATAAGTGTCCTTCAAGGATGATTCACTTATTCTCATACAAAGTTTTCAATATGCCTCTTTGAAAATGAAGTCAATAACTTTCAACTTATGAATGAAAATGTCATGCTTACTTCTAGCACACTCAAGAGTAAGTAGATATGACAACCGTCTTTTATTCGATACTTTAGAATTCAAAGTGACTCCATTACAAAAACTTAGCAAATTAAGTACAAAATGTACTCCCCTCTCCAACTTGCCCTTTCTTATCCACAAAAATGAGCATTGATAGCTCCATCTTTGCTCTTGTTGCTCTCCTTGGAATAGTTGAAGTTCTCGGATTTTTCTCCTTCTCTTGATAAAGCTCCTCCTTGATCTCAACCATATCTTTTCCAATATGATTCTTAGAGGATTCATCATTAAAACTTACAAACATTGTGGCTCTACCATTGCTCCTTGTGCTTGCAATATGTACATCCAAATGGATCAACTTAAGAGAGTGAGTAGTCTTAGTGATAGAGTTAGGGAAAGACAATCTATGTGCTTTAGCCAAAGCACATCCTTCACAAACTTTTTTCTCCTTTGGCATGGATCTTGAAGGCCTAGAGCAAGCTCCTCCTTGCACATGGCTTCCATAGACTTGGTGTTGGTGTGACCAAGCCTATTGTGCCACAAATCATTTGTGGATACTTTGTCCTCTTTGGCTTCACAAATTGGTTAGGATCAACAAAAGCATGAAGCTTAAACAACCTTCCAAACCTTCTTCCTCTTGCTATGATCTTCCCATTCTTCTTGATGTTGCATATATCAGTAGAGAACTCCACAAAGAAATCATTGTCAAGCAATTGTCCTCACTAAGCAAGTTCTTGGTGATACTAGGAATGGATCCTATGCCTTCTACCTTACAAGCATAATCATATGCTGTAAAAATTGACTTGATAGGTCCATCATAGATAGATAAGGTTGAAAAATACTCTCTCTTACTTGTCATGTGGGAGCTAGCCCCACTATCTATCCACCAAGGGTCTTCACCTCTTATGCTTGAAGATGAGAAAGCTTGACATCATGAATCTTCATGAGAGCTCTCCTCTTCCTCTTGGCCTAGGTTTGCTTGACTTTGAGCTTGCTTCTTCTTGAACCACTTCGAGGCATAGTGCCCCATCTTGCCACAAAAGTAGCATTTGATCTTTGACTTATTATTCTTTGGGTTGATCGATCTTGGACTTGAAGATCCTTCTTGATCTTCACCTTTGACTTGGTTCTTCTTGAATGCAGCACCTTTGCCTTTGGATTTGCTCTTGCTCTTGGTCAAAAGAGCCTTGTCATCTCCATCATTGAGGGAGAGCTTTTCCATCCTTGACTTGATGTGAGTTCTCCTACTCTCCTTGGCTATGAGGACTCCTTGGAGATCTTCAAGTGAGAGCAACTTGCCCATAATTGCATAGCCTTGTACCAAGTTAGCAAAATCCACACTTAAACCATTCAAGATTAGTTGAACAAGTTCAATTTTCTTAATCGAATATCCTATGTAAGCAAGATCCTTGTTTAAGTCCTTAACTCTCAACAAATATGAATGATCACTCTCTCCTTCAGCTTGAAAACATTGAAGGATTTGATTCTTCAAGGATAGCAACCTTGAAGTATTCTTGGATTCATATATCTTTTGAAGAGTTTTCTATGCTTCTTGAGCCGAGGTGCAAGCACCTACCTCCTACCTTGCACTTCCTCTTGTATTTTGTAGCTTCTTGATGGTGAATAGGCTCATCCTCTTCACCACTCACTATATCCATTAGATCTTGTAAAATAAGAATTGATTCTATTCTTACCTTCCAAATTGAATAATTTGAAGTATTCAATCTATTATGTGGATCCAAAAGATATGCATTCATTGAAGCCATCTATCTCTAAACAAGATTTTGAACACAAGAATAGATGCAAAGTAGAAATGATTGAAAGACTAGCTATCCCACTACCTAGGGACTTGGGAAATCTCTAAACTTGTCCTCGCAATAAGATCCTACTTGATCTTAACCAAATCAAATCTATTAGTGTTAACAAAAATAAAAACTAGCTTGAATTTGGATAAAAATTGGATCTAGAATTGCCTCCTCTTTGATCTTGATGTCACAAGGATATAGAATTCACCTAACCTGAACCAAAAGGAATCAAATGCACATAAATGCCTCTTCAAATCATTCCTACAAGATCAGGTTGAATCATAATAGTAATGATGTGATCTTTCACTGACAAGTTGATATAAGTCAAGGCTCTTCTTGCTCTTCTATCAAAGGTTATAGCCTTTCGTTTGGGCCAAAACGGATAAAGGACCCAAAAATAGGGACTTTCTGTTTCTTCAAAATGAAGAAACTCTACCCTCAGTGAATTTGGACCCAACTACCATTTCAAAGTGAAATTTTTTAATGAATTTGAATGGCCCAATGCCCTTCAAGCCCCTTCCATTGAAGTTTTAGACTATTTGAACCAATCCAATGGCTAACACAAATTCAATGGTTTAGATCACTTTCCAATGGCTAAATCTTGATTGTTGATAAAGGAGGGTCCCGAATCAATGGTGCACAACCGTTTTACACCTTGAACTCTCCTTCTGCAACTGCCACACACTTCAAGACACCACCTGCCCACTTGTGATGGCCGCGCGTGAGCCTCCCGTGGCCTGCTTCATCTCTCTCTCTCTCTCTCTCTCTCTCTCTCTCTCTCTCTCTCTCTCTCTCTCTCTCTCTCTCTCTCTCTCTCTCTCTCTCTCTCTCTCTCTCTCTCTCTCTCTCTCTCTCTCTCTTTTAGCTACTGATTTTTCAACTATGACAGCCTGCTAAGATCCTATCCAGCTTCTTCCACAAATCGCGGCGTGTCACAGCCACCAACAGGCAAGGTCGCATTGCTAGGACACCTAACGATAGCTCTTCATAGCTTTAGAAATTGTTGAGTATGCGAAGAAAGACAAGATTTTGTACTACAAAACCCTAGGTCAGGGTTTTTGTTCATTCTTTTCACCTAGCAGCCTCTATACAACTCTTTAACAACCAAATCCTCTTGCTATAAGGAATCAAACGAACACCCGGCCAACTTACTGTTGCCCTATAGTTGTGGGAAGTTGATGCTTCAATCCGTTTGTCAAACGGTGTCCAATTGAATGCACACCAATCGCAAACACCAAGCAGCCTCTCTACAAAATTTTCATAATTTTGCTCTTTAGATTCAATTGACAAGTCCTGTCTCTAAATTCTCTCATAGCTCCAAGCTTGGCAAACCTCTGTATGCTAGAAGCTGCGCACCAGTGCTTCACTCTCTGTCTCCAACCCATCGTAAACCCGGAACTCTCAGAAGACTCTTCTTCTGAAGCTCTCTTCAACGGCGACGTTGTACTGTGTACACTCCTTGTACGGCTCTGATACCAACTTAGAATTTGCCTCAAACAGAAACAGATCATGCTACACAATAACATAGACATAAAAACACTCTCCACAACAAGCTCTCATAGCAACTGTATTTCTCAAAACGAAAATACACTGTACATATAGTTCTTCACTCAAGCAACCCATGCATGGCCCAGGTTGTCATTGACGGGACGCGTGTCCTGTCGACTCACCTCTTGGCGAGACCAATTGATTCTTATCTACTGATAGAACCCACAGTATAGTAACACAATGATTCTACTTTAATTCTAATTGTTTGTCCATATGAAGATATTGGCACTTGTGGTTGAGAATGATTGAAATAAATCGAATAATAACGAAATCCATTGTATGGTGGTGTATAATTCATATTTTGTGTAGACAATCCACTATAAAAGGTTGGTGTAGGTAACAAAGGGGGATAATTTTGTCCATGATTATACTCAGAGTTTACATTAGCCAGTAGAGGATTCCTCAAATTACCTCCTCGTCCATTTTTCTTATAATAGCATTTGGCAGTATTATGATTTGATCTTTTACAAATTTCATAGGATTTTGAAGTCAAAGGCATATTCATAAGTAATGGTGGAGGTATAGAAGATGGTGGATACATTTGTTGTTGATAAGGACAGTTATTAGCAAAATGTCCACTGCTTCTACAATTAGTGCACCACCATACTCCTAATCGTTGAGGTTCATTATGTCCTTCTGTATTGAGCTCACTAATTTTTTGACTGACAGTGTTCAATAATTCATCTTTCACTTGCCTTAATGAATTCCTTAATATTTCCTCAAAATTATTTCCTCTATTCTTATATTCGTTTGATCCTTTA
The DNA here is from genome assembly GCA_029204225.1 of Diphasiastrum complanatum. Taxonomy (NCBI): domain Eukaryota; kingdom Viridiplantae; phylum Streptophyta; class Lycopodiopsida; order Lycopodiales; family Lycopodiaceae; genus Diphasiastrum; species Diphasiastrum complanatum. The sequence continues at coordinate 63,270,347 of CM055097.1, forward strand.
TTAAAATTTGGATTATCTTTTAAATCCGCCCATGCTTTTTGTCTTATTTTAGAGGATTCACCCAACTTTAGTAGCATGTTCCAAAGCTATAGATCTTGAAACTACATCTTCAAATGTTTTTGGTGATTCAGAAGTGAGAACATACACCATCTCATAGGGTAATCCAGGTACAAACCACGCTATAAAAATTCTTCTCTAGGAGGTTTTGGTATCTTTTTGGCCAAACATTGTATTCGACTCACAAAATCTTTAACAATTTCTTTTTCTCTCATTTTGATTTGACTTAATTGTCTTATAATTTGATTGGCATAGTGGATTTTTCTATATCTATCCAAAAATTTGGTTTTCAATTTATCCCAAGTAGATACTTTATTGTAATTCAATTGGGAATACTATTCTAGAGCTAATCCTTCTAAAGTAGCGGGAAACCGTCTAAACAGATCCTCATCATCATCTTCTAAATGTGCTCGACACATATTCATGAATCTCTAAACATATAAATCTGCATCCTCATCTTCTCTTCCTTTAAAAATTGGAAGGACTGCATGAGTCCTATTTTTATTTCTTCCTGATTTATTTCTTTCAATTTTAGATGAGTATGATATACTACTTGTGTTATTCTTGTTATTTGTGTTATTTGATAACTCCCTCCATTGTTTTGAATTTTCTATGATCTTATTTGGATCCTTTGTTGATGATGTCTTATCTTGTGAGAATGCTCTATCCTTTGTTTTAAGTTTACCTATATTGTTTATAATTTCTCTAGTTTCTCTAGCTAGATTCTCGAATATTTCTTTTCTCCAAGATCTTTCTTGAGCTCTTTGATCTCTCTATTCTCTTTGTTTGTCAAACTGAGTATCACTCATTCAAGACATTCATGTGGTTCACTTTGAGTGACTTCTCGTCTACTTCAAAATGACACCTCAAGGTTAGAATGGTGGGGCTAGGTTTCACTCTTACACCTCTTTGTCCAACACTATACCTTAATCATCACTGATTTATTAGATTTTGCTCTACTCAATCATAGCAAACAAAGTTCCTTCAAATAACTCACCAATATTAATACTTAATATCATTCACCCAACATCATCAAAGCATTTCTAACATAGCATAGTCTTGATCCTAGCTCATAGATTGGATCTAGATCTTTTATTTGTGCATCCTCCATCCCTTTTAGGATTGATTGGGATTCATTTTTCTGTAAAATTTTGTCATGGTCTCAGAGCCTAATCAAAAGTGAGCTTTAGATTTGATTTTCTCAAGCTTAGATCCTAGATTTGAGTAGTATTGGCTTTGTCCTTGCTACTAGTTGCTAATCTAGTGATTGTACCTTTAAATTTGGTTTCATTTGAGTGATAATAGATCAAAGGGAACTTGTTTTGCTGAGTTATAGCTGCAAGAACCGAGATTGACCCATTTCCATTCAACCAAACTAGATTAGAAAGTTCTTATGAGTTGAATCTTGGAGTACATGTCTCCTAGTAGAGATTTTCATAAGGATTTGAATGCCACCACTCTTTAGAAATTTGGATCAGCCATTTGAGAACTTAATTAGGTCATTCTTAGGCTTCTTAAGGTCCTAAAATACACCTTTTAGGTTCAGATCAAGTTATTTGATGATTTTTTATCTAGAAATGCAATACTAGTGAAAATTGTGTTTCTATTCTACTCAGTTTTGGATAGGTTTATGATTGAATATGTCAATGTGATTCAAACTAAATTTAAGAGGCTTTATTCGTTAGACATTTGTGTGTTATAAAGTGCTTTTGGTTCAGTATAGGTGGATTCACCCTTCTTGTGAAGTCGAGATCAAGGAGGAGAGGATTGTAGCAAGATGAGACATTATGCCTCAGAATGCTTCAAGATGAAGCAAGATCAAATCCAAGCCAACATTGGACAAGAGGAGGAAGAGAGTTATCATGAGGACTCACTCATGATGTCAACCTTTTCATCATCAAATGTCAAAGGAGAAGATCCTTGGTGGATAGATAGTGGGGCTAGCTCCCACATGTCGGGTAAAGGGGAGTATTTCTCTCAACTCACACCTTATGTAGTAGGACCTATAAAGTCCATTTTTACAGCAAATAATCATGAATGTAAAGTTGAAGGTGTGGGATCCATTCCCTTATTCTTAGGATCCTCCAAGAAGACTAAGATAGATGGTGTTCTCCTCATTCCTAGAATTACTAAGAATTTGCTTAGTGTTGGCCAACTTTTAGATCATGATTTCATTGTGGAGTTCTCTAATGTATGCAACAGCAAGAAGAATGGGAAGATCATAGCAAGAGGAAGAAGGTTTGGGAGGTTGTTTAAGCTTGATGCTTTTGTTGATCCTAACCAATTTGTGATGGTAGCGAAGGAGAACAAATTGACCACAAATGATTCGTGGCACAAGAGGCTTAGTCACATCAACACCAAGTCTATGGAAGCCACATGCAAGGAGGAGCTTGCTCTAGGCCTTCCAAGATCCATGGAAAAGGAGGAAAAAGTTTTTGAAGCATGTGCTTTGGCTAAAGCACATAGGTTGTCTTTCTCTAACACTATCACTAAGACTACTCACCCTCTTAAGTTGATTCATTTGGATGTACATTTTGCTAGCACAAAGAGCAATGGTAGAGCCACAATGTTTGTAATTTTGAATGATGAATCCTCTAAAAATCATATTGTCAAAGATATGGTTGAGATCAAGGAGGAGGAGCAAAATCCGAGAGCTTCAACTATTCCAAGGAGAGCCACAAGAGCAAAGATGGAGCTATCAATGCTCATTTTTGTCGACAAGGAAAGACAAGTTGGAAAGAAGGGTACATTTTGTACTTCATTTGCTGAGTTTTGTAATAAAGTCCTTTTGAATTCTAAAGTATGGAATGAAAGGTGTTTGTCATATCTACTTACTCTTGAGTGTGCTAAAGGTAAGCATGACATTTTCATTCATAAGTTGAGAGAATTTGACTTCATTTTCAAAGAGGCATATTGTGAACCTTGTATGAGAATAAGTGAATCATCCTTGAAGGACACTTATATCCATACAAGAGTAGTTGGCCTCATTAGTTTCAAGTTCAACAAGTATGTAATGCAGATTGCTAGTAGTAAGCAATTGTTGATTAGTCAATTGTGGACTAGTAAATTTGGTATAAATAATCTTGGTGATTGTTTTGTTGACTTGAAAGATCATATTGAGAAGGAGAACATTCAGGTTTGGAGACTTGAAAACAAAGTCCTTGAGAGTCTTGAAGAAGATCATGGTTTGGATCCATGTTTTCATCATCAACACCAAGAGGGAGTGAGCATGATGAAGAAAAAAGACATCAAGGAGGAACCCAAGAAGGAGCACTTGTCTCAAGGAAAAAGAGACCTGAATCTACATCAATATGAAAGCTTGATTAAAGATAAAGAAGCAGCAAGGAAGTTGGAAAGAATGGTACATTTTGTACTTCATTTTCAAAGGGCCATATTATGAATCTTGTATGAGAATAAGTGAATCATCCTTGAAGGACACTTATATCCATACAATAGTATTTGGCCTCATTAGTTTCAAGCTCAACAAGTATGTAATGCAAATTGCTAGTGGTAAGCAATTGTGGACTAGTAAATTTGGTATGAATAATCTTGGTGATTGTTTTGTTGACTTGAAAGATCATATTGAGAAGGAAAACATTCAGGTTTAGAGACTTAAAAACAAAGTCCTTGAGAGTTTTGAGGAAGATCATGGTTTGGATCCATGTTTTCATCATCAACACCAAGAGGGAGTGAGCATGATGAAGCAAACAAACATCGAGGAGGAACCCGAGAAGGAGCACTTGTCTCAAGGCAAAAGAGACCTGAATCTACATCAATATGAAGGTTTGGGTGTAGAGAAAGGAACAGTAAGAAATTTTATCCATATCTCCCTTTACTCATCTTATTTTGTATTTGATAGAAAACATGTCATGTATTTGACAAAGTCCTTTGATGATGTTAGTATGAACATTGTTTTTCATCCTATATCTTATGATGATGAAATAGTGATCATTACTACTTTTGTTGGAGTTTCAAATATGTATTCAAAGGCCTCATCTTGTGGTCCATTCACTCTTGAATTTCCAAGGAATGAAGACCTTCATTGTAAGGATGCCAAGTTGGAGTTCATTGTTTTGGTGGATAAAGTCAAGATGGTGATATCTCAAGCTTTGGTTGTATGTGCTTCATACAAAAGTTGGATCTTATAGAAAGCTGCTATTTTTCATGTTTATTTTGAGGAGCAGACTCACATTTTGCAACCTACCAAAGACAAAGTTTGGATTTTGAAGACAACCTTTATGGAGCTCTCACTACATTTGACAATTTGGAGCTCAAAATATATTCTTATTGTAATGAGTGATCATACTAACTACATACATCAAGAACCTATAAATTATGTTGTTTTTATGCATGTAATTATTATTGATCCAAGATAGTCTTATCTAGCTAGATTGTGAGGAGAAGTATTAAAATTTCACAATTCTAGCTTGACCAATTTTGGCCACATGCATTGTAATGGCAAAATGGCCATGTAAATAGATGCCACACATGCCAAATCACATAGGATGCTTTCCAATAAGTTCATTCCTCATATTACATTGTGATATCATATTTGAAATGAGGCAAAAATGCATTTGGATAGGCTAGAGAAATTTTGGGATCTAAAAATAGCATGTTTTACATTGTTTTTCGATCTCGAGATCTTGACTCCAAGTTAGGGTGGATCCAATGACCTATTAGGGTAGATGTTAGGGTTAGGGTATGATAAGTTTAGAGGTGCCCTAATATGCTCAGATCCGAGCTTGAAAAGTATAAATGTATGACGGGATTTCCATCCAAATATCAAGAAAAATCGAGTTTTTCCACTTCTATCATCATTGTCTTTTGGTGGTGAGTTCTAACTATTGGATGTGAGTGTTCTTATGCATTAATTGCTTGGTTTGGAAGGTACTGAACCTGTTTACAGGTCTAAGAAACTTGTTGTACTTTACTTTGGTTCATTTGATCAAATCTATGTGCCTAATAGTTAAATGCCAAATTTGCTAGTTTTGGTAACTAGTCTTGATTCTAGCTCATAGTTTGGGTCTAGATCTTTTATTTGTGCATCCTCCATCACTTTTAGGATTGATTGGGATTCATTTTGCTTTAAAATTTAATTAAAGATATCTCAAGCTTCCGACCGAGATAGTGAGTCAATGGCACTCTTCAAAGTTCATTTGGAGTTCTGATTTTTAATAGAAATGCCATCATCCTAAGCATGCTTCACTAGCTTTCTCTAGCTAATATCTCATTTTACATGTATCAAGCAACGATGGATTACCCTTTATGGCTCAATAGGGAGTAGCAACAAGATAGCCATACTGGATCAATCAGTGAGAAAAAGTGGTAGCTCTACATCTTTGATGGTGGAGCTGGTTATGATCTTCATTCAGACCTCAAGAGCTCTTAGTCTCACACTATTTCACAAATAACATAACATTAAATCTAAACCCTAAAATCTACAAAGAACATAATATTAAATCAACCTCTTCTATCTATATTTTTCTTGCTCTCTCTGTCTCCCACACACATCCTTCTCTTCCTATCTTATTCGCTCACGATCATAAATCACTAAGACACATATTTGTGTTTAACTACACAAGGTAGTAGGATGTTGTAAAGCTGACTCAGGTGCACCCAACGTGCCCTGTAAGACTCTAAGGGGTGACACTCCCTAAAGTCCCAGAGCAAGTTAGAACGTCAAGGACTGAGCCTCCGACCTGTGGTGAGCCAGTCAAGTAGTCACAAGTCATGAGCTAGCTCTGGAGCTCGAGTCATGGCCTAGTCAGGAAGCAAGTTGATTCTGCCACCGGAACGGCTCCCGGGACCCATGTCCGGGAGCCAGACTGATTCTGCCAGGCTTGCCAGGCTTAATCAGCAAAATAAAAACTAAGTCCCAAAAAGCGTGCTTTACCAGAAAGCACTATGTTTCAGAACAGAGGGGGTGCGCCGAATCACAGCAGAACTATAGGGGGAGTCCGGCAGACAGAAACTTGGGCAGCTCAACCAGCGCCAGGAATCCAGTCGCCAGGTCTCAGCTCCCTCTACCAGCACGAGCCAGGCACAATGCCCAGCACGTGTTGGTGGCCCCGAGACCGGTCAGTCTATGTATGAATTAACCTCTTCCAAATCTAATAAAGTTGATCCTTGGGGATGATTACCATTTCGGTTTCGCCTCCGGGACTGGTCCAAGTGGAAGGACCCTTACTACAACCTTTTTGCGTCGCTGGCGCCTAAGGGTCCCTGTCATCGACATGGGGCTTGCCGCTATGCCAATTGGTCAGTTTGGCGACCACTATGCCTTGGGTTTCATGTGTGGCTTGTCTTTGCCTTTGGTTACCTTTTGGGGACGGATTCTGAGTTGGCTTTCGGGTTGGTTGGGATTCCAGTTTTCTTAAGTCTGAATGGTTAAGCTTGTTACGATTCTGAGTTGGCTTTTACGTAAGTGCATGATGGATGAATGTTAGACTTAAGCGCGTGTTGGGGAAACCGCTCAAGTCCCAGCGCCCTTTGAGGCGCCGGCGCAACATAGGATCTAGACCTTAATTTATGATGAGATTTGTATCTACCATGCACCTACCAAGCATGACTCTTGGATCTAGGCTAGGGTTTTCACTTTAGGGCAAGAAAGTTGAGTCTACTTCCTTATTACATGCTGGTTTTCACCTAACTTTGCAAAGGAAGTGTCTTTTACTATGTATTTCCATTCTCCATAATGAGGAGATAGAAACTTTTTGGAGCCTCAAGGAAAAACTCAGATTTTCTCTCATTGTATGATGATAGTGATTGATTCCAATGAAACTCAGCTTTGGCACACATTAACCTCTGTCTACAGGCCGTACAACAGCCTCATTTTCATACTTGTGAAGTCAGATTTCAGTTTATGATCAATGCTTTGATTGTCTCTACTTGTTTTCTATCAAGCTGCTAAACTAGATCTTGTTTTTGGTTGACTAGTATCTGATAGATTGTTTATCAAGCACACAATCAACCTTGTGGATCATTCAAAGATCTATTTATGGTCCTTAGTACGATACTTTCAACATGGTATCAGCGCAAGTACAAGGCTATTGATCAGTTTTTAAGACTAATCGAGTTTTAGCAGGTTTTTGGTGCAAAAAGCTAATATTGGAAGGGCGAGCTGGTACCTTGGAATTGGTGAGGGGATTTCATCCCAAACTTCTTGTGGATCAAAATCCATATTGTTCACACATGTGGGAAACTTTGAACCATCATTTATACTCCTGTATTTATTGGATCACTGTAATGTCATCTGGAGTCAGTTTGATGTAATTTTTGGTGCGAATCCGAGGATAAGCTACCAAGATCACTTGCCATTAATGAGTTTTGGATTTGATTCATAATAACTAGTTAATCAAGGATGAATTCAGGCCCTCTTAAAGTGAAAAATAGATCTTGAAAGTACATCAAAGTGAAAGAGAGAGATAGAGTTATTGTATTGTCCAAAAATAGCCAAGATTGGCAAGATTTGCTTGAGAGTAGTTTTTACATCATCTTATCTTCATTTCAGCTTTGTGAGGGAGTGATAGAACTGTGATTACAAGTCAATCAGTTCGATTAGAAGTCAACATTTGAGTGAAACACTACAAGTTAGAAACCTTTTGTGAGTTTCAAGTTCAATCAAGTCTATATCTTGTGTGTAGAATTTCACTAGTAAAATGGAATCAGTTGAAGCATTCCTTCTAGAAACTAGTGAGAGGTTAAATTCTACCAATTATGCTATTTGGAAAGTGAGGATGGAGTCACTCATGGTGCTCCATGATCTTTATGAGTTTCTAATTGATGATGAAAATGTGCACAAAAATAAGTGAGATACAAGAAGAGATCTAGGCTAGCACTTCATTGTGTGAAAATGAATGTGAGCAATGATCTTCTGAGGGAAGTATCTTCATGTAGAAGTGCTAAAGAGGCTTGGGAATCTTTAAAATCAATCTATGAGTCTAGTAACACTTCGACGGTTCTCATGCTTAGGAATCAGATTCTGCAAAGCATGAAGAGGAGTGATGAGATTGCACAGGATTATGTGTTCAGAATCAAGTCTCTTCGAATAGGGAGTTAGCTTCCATTGGAGAGAAGATTCAAGATGGAGAGCTTGTTCAGATTGTCCTTAATGGTCTAGGGAGTGGCTTTTCTAATTTGGTCCAAAGCTTTGCAATCCAAGACACTTTGCCCACTATAGAGAAACTTCATAGTGTATTAGTGGCTGAAGAGTGTAGGATGATGCACACCAATGCAAGAATGAATTTTATGTCTTTGCAGGATGGTGATGAGAAAGCAAATTTCTCTTTCAAAGGCAAGAAGAAGACCAATGGCAAGAAGAAGCACTTCAAGGAGACCAAGGAAGAGGATGATGCTTCAAGCTCAAAGTGCAAGATCAAGGACAAGTCCAAGTTCAAATGTTTTTTCTTTGGAAAGAAAGGACATTTTGCATCAGAATATCTCAAGAAGAAGAAGAAACAAGAGAGCAAACAAAGCAACATTGCACATCAGAGGAGGATGAAGAAGAGTCATTTTCTATGGTTTCCAACAAACCTCCATCATCCAAGAGCAACATCAATGATTCTTGGTGGATACTGGGGCTAGTTCCCACATGACATATCAAAAGGACAATTTTTCCACTTTACTTTCTTACAATGATGTACATAGATCAATCTATACTACAAGTAGTCAAGAATGTAAGATAAGTGGAATAGGGACCATTCCATTTTATGTTGGATCATCCAAACAGATGAATCTTGAGAATGTTCTTTATGTTTCTAAGTTAACTAAAAATCTGGTTAGTGTTGGCCAATTAATGGATAATGGCCTTGATGTACAATTTAAGCATGAAGTTTGTTCCATCCTTAGAAATGATGAATGTATAGCCAAAGGCTTTAAGCAAGGTAGATTGTTTAAGCTTGATGCTAATATTGCGGTGGAGAGTGTTAAGTTGGCAAAGGTGGAACTATGGCGCAAAAGGTTGGGCCACACCAACTTCAAAGCCATGGAATCTGTGTGCAAAGGAGCTTGCACTTGGCCTCCCCAAGCATTTCTCAAAGTGTGAGAAGATATGTGAAGCATGTAGCCTCTCAAAGGCTCACAAACTACCATTAATGGTGGTGCCAAGTATTATGTAGTCTTCATTGATGACTATTCTAGATATTGTTGGATGTACCTCTTGTCTAGCAAATCAATGGTGTTTGATTCTTTTGTAAAGTTCAAGACTTTGGTAGAAAATCAACTTAGTACCAAGATTAAGGTATTAAAGAGTGATAATGGAGGTGAATATATCTCTAGTAAGTTGACTAACTTTTGTAGTTCTAATGGCATAAAGAGGGAGTTGTCATGTCCATACACCCCTCAACAAAATGAAGTGAGTGAGAGGAGAAATAGATCTCTTTGTGAGTGTGTTAAGGCCTTAAGGCTAGATGCTTCCCTATCCAAACCATTTTGGGGTGAGGCAATAACTTGTGCTAATTATTTGTGCAATAGATTGCCTAACCAAGCCATTGGATGAATCACACCATTTGAAGCTCTATTCAGAGAGAAGCCCAATATCAAGGATCTCAAAGTTTTTGGATCCACTTGCTATGTACACCAATCCTTGGATACAAGGAAGAAGGATAATGCAACCTCCATCAAAGGCATTTTTGTGTGATATGGTGAGAATAGCAAAGGATATAGAGTCTTCAATCCCATCACTAGAAAGGTGATAGTGAGTAGGGATGTTATTTTTTATGAAGGACATGTTTGTGATTTGGATGATAATGCTACTAATCATCTTGATGCCAAGGATTATGCTAGGATGGAGGAGGAGCTTCCATGTGAAAAAAAACTTGAGGATCCACCTCAAGATGCAAGAACTCCAAAAACTCCAAGAAGATCTACAAGGGCAAGGACCGAGCCATTGAGGCTCACCCTTGATGGTCAAGGTGATCAAAGGAAAGGCTCATCATCTTTCACATATTACACATTTCTTACTTCAATGTTAGATGGGCCAACATGCTAGATGCTTGTAAATCTAAGAGTTGGATGGATGCTATGCAAGTAGAGTATGATGCTCTCATTGAAAATCATACTTGGGATCTTGTGAATCTTCCTCAAGGGAAGAAACCACTTGATGGCAAGTGGGTGTTTAGATTGAAGTATAATCAAAATAGATCAATAAGTAAGCATAAAGCTAGGCTTGTAGCCAAAGGTTTTACAAACCAAAGGCATTGATTATGATGAGACTTTTGCTCTTGTGGCTAAGCTTGTTACTATCAGGTTGATCATTAGTCTTGCTATAACCTTTAATTGGGAGCTATTCCAATTTGATTTCACAAATGCTTTCCTCAATGGTTATTTGGAGGAAGAGATCTACAAACCCGAGGGCTTCATCAAAGCAAAGCATGAAGGAAATGTGTGTTTCTTAAAGAAGAGCCTTTATGGGCTCAAGCACCTAGAGCATGGTACTCTAGGCTAAACTCTTTTCTCATTTCCATCAATTTTGTAATGAGTGCTTATGATCCATCATTGCACATAAAATTTCATGATGGCAAGATCATTATTCTTTTTTTGTATGTAAATGACATTATCTTGAGAGGTAATGATCTAGATGGAATTAGAGATGTAAAAATTGCTTCAGCAAAAGAGTTTAAGATGGTAGATCTCGGCCTATTAAGCTTCATTCTTGGAATATAGGTTATTAGAGGATGTGATTTTAGCTTTATTTGTCAATCTAAATATGCTACATCCATATTGGATAGATTTGCAATGAGGAATTGTAAAGGCATTCAGACACCAATGGATCAACATGTAAAAGCATCTATTGATAGTGATGAAGAATCCTTTGAGGACATCACATTATATAGAAGGCTTATTGGCTCCTTGATTTATTTAGCTATAACTACACCTTATCTTAGTTATAGTGTTGGAAAGTTAAGCCAATTCATGCAAAGTCCTCTAGTTTCACATTGGAAGATGGCCAAAAGAGTTCTTAGATACATTTCATCTACTAAGAATTTTGGCATTTTGTATAGAGGGACTAATCTTGGCTTAAGAGCCTATAGTGACTCGGATTTTGCAAGTAAAAAAGTGGCTAGAAGATCAACAAGTGCTTTTGCCACCTTTCTATGTGATGGAGTAGTATAATGGCTTTCCAAAAAGCAAGATATCATCTCCTTATCTGCCACAGAATCCGAGTACGAGGCCTTGACATCAACATGCAAGGAGGTCTTGTGGCTCAAAAGGCTATTGGTGGAGCTTCATGTCATGGAGGAGGAGATCCATATCATCTATTGTGACAACCAATCAGCCCAATCACTTGCCACTAATCCTACATTCCATAAGCAAACACATCGAAATTGTTCATCATTTCATGAGGGAGAAAGTGCAAGCCAAAGAGATCAAGCTCCAACACATGTCATCATCAAGTTGCTTGGTTGATTTGTTTACTAAATCTTTACCTAAAGATTCATTTGTCAAGCTTAGATCTTCAATTGGAGTGATTGATAAAAGTATTGTTGTTTCCAAGGCTAGATTTGAGGAGGAGTGTGAAAAATTGCCTACATTGGCAAATCTAGCCATGTAGAATATTGTATATTTTGTCAATATTTTTTGTTAGTCACTTGAATGGCCAAAGTGCCACTTGTCAATCCACACCTAATGTAGGTTACCACGAGTCAAGAGGAGTGCTTGTTCCATTTGGTAATGATTCCTACTTTGTAGGATCTAGAACTTAATTTATGATGAGATTTGTATCTACCATGCACCTACCAAGCATGACTCTTGGATCTAGGCTAGGGTTTTCACTTTAGGGCAAGAAAGTTGAGTCTACTTCTTTATTACATGCTGGATTTTCACCTAACTTTGCAAAGGAATTGTCTTTTACTATGTATTTTCATTCTCTATAATGAGGAGATAGAAACTTTTTGGAGCCTCAAGGAGAAACTCGGATTTTCTCTCTTTGTATGATGATAGTGATTGATTCCAATGAAACTCAGCTTTGGCACACATTAACCTCTGTCTACGGGCCATACAGCAGCCTCATTTTCACATGCGTGGAGTCGGATTTCAGTTTATGATCAATGCTTTGATTGTCTCTACTTGTTTTCTATCAAACTGCTAAACTAGATCTTGTTTTTTTGTTGACTAGTATCTGATAGATTGTTAATCAAGCACACAATCAAACTTGTGGATCATTCAAAGATCCATTTATGGCCCTTAGTATTGTACTTTTAACAGAGAAGAAGCGCCAAAAGCCGATCTCCAACAATCTCCTACAAGAATAAAAAATAAGAAAACCCTAGAAAAATGACGCAACTTTGAGAATTCCATCACGGACATCAGATTTTGACATCTGTATTATCCGTCGGAATTCGACGTCCGCTTATGCTTTTTTTTTTATGCAAGGACATGTGACATCATCTATTTAAAAAGTTGCAGTCTCTGAAATGAGATGTCGGATTCTGACATTTTTATTGTGTGTCGGAATCCGACGTCCGTAAAAAAAAAAAATTTGCAACAAAAAAAAAATTCTGGCAATTTTTTTTTTTTCATTTTGTGTCGGATTCCGATGTATTATTGTGTCAAATTCTGACGGATTATGAAATTTTTTTGAATCCGTCGGAACCTTGTGTGGGAAATCGCGCATTTTGTTGTTGTGAATCATAATGGTACAAATTCCCTTCCCTTCTAGAATGCAAACTATCACTGATCATTTTTAGTAGTATTATCCAGTATAAAGTTAGATCAGATTGATATCATGTATTCTATCTTCTACCAGATATCACTTTTAGTATATCTTATGGATACCCTAAGGCATAATAGAGTAACTTCCACTAGGTAGATTATCGTTTATGTTTTACAATAAACCAAGATTGTCCATCTAATGTATAAGTAGTATTGAGATATATGTGGATTATGGATTCTTGGTTATATAATTTAGATATATATGATAGTATTGATTGTCGATCAGATCCAAGAATTTGTCCAATATTCTAGCAATTAAAAGTCACTATTATACCATCATCAGTGAACGCTATCTCCATGAATGATTTGTATAATTTTCGAATGTACTATGAAATGACAATCTGGATTTCTTTCTCTCTACTTAGAGCATTCATATACATCTCAATACTAATTATGTTCAGTCATATTGTCAATCCTGAATATGGATCTGTCCAATCATGTAAATAACTTCTTCACAGATATTCAAATCATAAACTACTTATAGATCTCATATAAGAAGATTATATAAGGGGGTAAATATCTGTTCATAGTTTTGTATAAAATTTCTATAGTAACCACATAATTCTAAAAAGACTCTTACTTCATTTACATCTTTATGAGAAAAAAGATACATCTTTAGCTTATTGAACAATTCATCTTTGAATTCTTCTCTCAATCACACAAAATTTTATGATTTAAAAATTTTATATACTTCTATGGCATTGCGAACTAGGATGTCACTAGAGTATCTGGCTTGCATGGATCTATATATCCCATTGTGGTCACCCATAAAACATGTAGTATGTTTCGTATGTTGCTTAATAGTATTCACAACACTATAGCGGGATTTTATGTGTTTATGAAGCCAGTCATTGGGTTTCTAGTTATGATATTGCCTTAAAAGTGATAGATCACAATGAGTTGTTGATCATTTATAAATCAATAAGGTATTATTCTTGGAATGAGTTCATATTCTCTTATACCTTGTGGACTTCATAAAAAATCCACAATCACTTGAGATGTCATATTCTAGCCTTCTACACCATTCCTACTCTAGCAACTGAAATTTTTCCAAAGAACGAGAATAACTTATAGGGGTTTTTTGTTCCTTGTGTATTCAACTCATTTTCAGGCTTAAGTGTATCATAATTTCCAAGGCTAGATTTGAGGAGTGTGAAAAATTGTCTATATTGGCAATTCTAGCCATGTAGTATAGTGTAATTTATGTGCATAAGTGGGTCCCACACGTGTGAGGCCAAAATGCCATGTGGGAACCCACTCCTAATGTAGGTTAGTAGGTCGACTCTATAGGGTTGGTTATGTCTATTTGGTAGCGATTCCTAGATTATAGGACCTACACCTAAATTTGTGATAAGATTTTGACCAACTAGCCACCTACTTGGCATGACTCTAGGAAAGAGACTAGGGTTGCAAATTAGGGAAAGAGAGCCAAGTTAAATTCCTTATTACATGCTGAAAATTCACCTAACCTTACAAAGGAAGTCACTTTTGCTATGTATTCCATCTCTCCATAGTGAGAAGGCAATCTCGGGCTACTCCACTATGTACATGTGATTTTGTGATTCTAATGCAACCAAAGTGATTTAGCCTTCCATCTCTATTTGCAGGCCATACAGCAGGCCTCATTTCACACGTGTGAACTCGGATCTACACCTATGATTAATGCTTTTGATTGTTAATGCTTGTTGATTGTCAAATTGCCAATCTTGTGTGACTAGTTTTTTGATAAATTGTTAAGCAAGCATCCAATCACTCTTGTGGATCTTTCTAAGATCCATTTATGTTCCTAAAGTACAGTACTTTCACACCCCTACGGAGAAAAATGACTTAGTGTTTCCGCGCGACCAAAGAGATAAAATGAGCTAGGCCAAGCTAATATGGGCTCTTGGATAATGACTAGCCATTGATTCTTGAGAAAACAAGCAAGACTTTATGTGAAGAGGTCTGAAGTGCAAATCGTGATTCAATTTCAATAAAAAAATTCATTTTGAAAGGGTATTTGAAGTTCAAATTTAGTTAAACATAAAAAAAATTCATTGTCAAGAAACAATTGAAAATACTTAAAAGGCCTTTATTTCCTTGTTATTGGATTTTTTTTGGCCAAATGGAAGGTGGTGATCTCCAAATGAGGGCACTCAAACTGTACCTACAAGTACAAAAGCTAAAAATACTGATAACTATGGAGAAAATTTTCAATGGATTTCCAAAGTGATTTTCAATGGATTTCCAAAGAGGTTGTTACGAATATGCGGCAAGAAACATTTTGCATTTTTTGAGGTACTGATTAGTGAAGTAATATACGGTCTTACTTACAATATGAAAAAAAGAGCGTAGAAGGCCCTATCCTTGATCAATTTGTTAGTAAAGGAGCATGTTATTGCACAGGTGGTGAGAGGTGCTTGAGAAGCACTTAAAGCACAATATCAAATGGAAAATGTCTCGCAAATGATGTTTTTAAGGACCAAATTGAGTAGTATTTGCATGAAAGAAAGTGAGAGTGCAAGCTTATATTTAAGGGATTGAGAGATCAATTCATAACAATTGGGGAGCCAATACAAGAGATAGAACTGGTTCACATGACAATGAGTGGATTATTAGAAAACTTTTAGATGTTTGCTAGCAGCATTACATGAAGGGAGAGGCTACCGATCTTTTCAAGATTTTCATGACATTGTGTTGCAAAAAGAGCAAAGACTTGAAGTGGTGAAATCATGTCAAGCCCCATTAAAATATTAGACAATGTTGGCTGAAGAAAAATCACAAGTACAAGAAGCAACAAAAGAAGCCTAATTTTGATGAGGATGGTCAAGAATTGTCGTTAGGGAAGAAAAAACAAAATGCTTCTATTGTTAAAAAGTGAGACGTTGAGTAAGATTGTTGTAAGAAAAAAATAAAAATCAAGAAGAGAAAAGTAAAGCAATTTACTAATCTTGTTGAAGATGATCTAGAAAGCGACAACGATGATCTTAGCATAGCATTTGTAATTGCATTGGCACCACACAACTCTGTGGATAATACACATTGGTTCGTGGATTCAGGAGCAACCAGACATATGACAAGCAACAAGTCATGGTTCAAGAAGTTGACAAATGATGGGAATAAGATTGCTCAAGTGAATGAACAATGATGAGTGTTAGATTCAAGGAATTGGCACTGTACCAATACGATTTCTTGATGGTCAAATCAAGATAATTAAAAATGTATTGTACATTCTTGGCTTGTAGAAAAGTTTACTTTCTGTTGAAATTATAACCGATCACATGCTAAAGGTGGAATTTAGCAACAAGAAATGTTAAGTCAAGGATGTAAAGTAGGGTGATGGGTTTTGTGGCAAAACCTATGATTTGTATAAGCTAAATGTTGTGGTTTCAAAATGCAATAATTTAGTGACTACAATTTTTCAATGTGACTTGTGTCATAGAGCTTAATAGTGTTCACAACACTATAGTGGGATTTTTTGTGTTTATGAAATCAGTCATTGGGTTCCTAGTTATGATATTGCCTTAGAAGTGATAGATCACAATGAGTTCTTGATCATTTATAATTCAATAAGGTATTATTCGTGGAATGAGTTCATATATTATTTTCAATTGCTGGTTTTGATCATTAACATTTCAATTGGATCTCAATTGATGAAGTGTATGGAAATCATTTTATTTACATTTCAATATGGAATATTTAATAATATCTCTAGTCACACATCAGTAAATACCATAAGTTCATAATTCCATAAACTATTTGTGCTTACTTCATTCATAAAATAAGATGAACATTTACACTTTATTTGATTCAATCATTTATGCAATTGTCATGATCTATCTACGAAACCCTGACCATATTTTCCAATGGCAAATGCTATAATATGTGGGTTTTTTTTTTTGGAATATAAATATATATGTATATATATATATATATATATATATATCTAAGGAAGCGGACCCCGGGCACGAATGCACTTCCGGACGTGCATCCGCGTCCGAACGAGGACGCGGACCCAGACCCGCCAGGGGCGCGTTCGGGGGTGGACACGTCCACCCCGGACGCACTTTTTTTTTTCAAATTTTTTTATGTGTAAAAAAATAAAATAGATTGTGTCCATGTCCGCGTCCGGGGGCCGGACGCATCTGGGTCCAGATGCCGGACGCGGACGCAAAATGCCCGTGTCCGGCCCAAACCCTCATGTCTGATATATATGTGTGTGTGTGTGTGTGTGTGTGTGTGTGTGTGTGTGTGTGTGTGTGTGTGTGTGTATACATATGTATATACATATATATGTGTGTATATATATATATATGTGTGTGTGTGTGTGTGTGTGTGTGTGTGTGCGCGCGCACACGTGTGTGTATATGTATATATATATATATATATATATATATGTATGTATGTATCTATATATATATATATATATATATTTAAACTTATGTACACTTTTGCGCATTTGTATGGGTGCACCCATGCATCCTCCTCCCCTCACCCATATATCTATGCACACACTTGGGGAGGAGGATGCATGTATGGGAAAAAGGATGTATGTATGAAGAAAGTGCATATTCCCATACATTTGCACATGGGGGGTGGGCCCCAAAAAGATTCCCCACACCTCCCTCTCAATTACTAAATTCAAATATCTTTCTTTAAGTATATTTCTTAACTAAAAATGATAGGGATGCATGTATGTGGAAAGTGCATATCCCCATACATTTGCACATTGTGTGCATTTGGGGGTGGGCCCCAAATATCTTTCTCTAAATTCAAATATTTGAAGTTTGACGTTAAGGTTTTATTTTTTTTTCACACTTCAATGTGCTTTAAACTTTAGCCAATAATCTTTATTACATGGCTTTCTTATTTATTTTGAATTACCAAAGTTTTATCCATAAATCATGAACATAAAAATTTTCTTGATTACTTAAAATTGCTTCTTTTTTTTTCAATCCTTCAAATCTCTATCTTGGCTCACCATTTTCATGAATGTTTAACCAAAGCCCAAACTCATTATCTTTAACTCCAAAGAATCAAATTTTTCCAAAGACTCGAATTTTTCCAAAGGATTGAAGGACCCTTTGTACTGTCAAGTCGAATTTTTCAAAAGACTCAATTTTTTCGAAAGACTCTATTTTATTTTCCAACGACTATAATTTTCCTTAAGACTTGAATTTTTACGAAGACTCAAATTTTTCTGAAGAGTCGAATTTTTCCAAAGACTTGAATTTTTGCAAAGACTCGAATGTTTGATATTCGAGATGTGAGATGTGCAAGATTGGCCATCATCCAAATCATCGGCCGCCACCTAGATCGGCCTCCATTGCCCGTCAATGACGGACACTCTTTACTAGTCTATATATATATATATATATATATATATATATATATATATATATATATATTTAAACTTATGTACAGTTTTGCGCATGTGTATGGGTGTACCAATGCTCCTCGCCTCACCCATGCATGCACTTTTTTTGAACTAAAAATTCAAAAAAAGAGGATGCATGTATGGGGAGGAGGATGCATGGCCCTTCTCCCCATGCATGCATCTAAGGGCCCCACTCCAAATTCAAATTATCCTTTACCAACACACATAGGGTTTTGAAGTGCATGTACATACTTTCATGGTGAAAGGTGTGAAACAAATGAGACTTTCATTATCAAAA
The DNA here is from genome assembly GCA_029204225.1 of Diphasiastrum complanatum. Classification (NCBI taxonomy): domain Eukaryota; kingdom Viridiplantae; phylum Streptophyta; class Lycopodiopsida; order Lycopodiales; family Lycopodiaceae; genus Diphasiastrum; species Diphasiastrum complanatum. The sequence goes on from CM055097.1 coordinate 63,288,769, forward strand.
ATTTGAAGGGTGCTCTAAGAATTTTTTTTTTTATCAAACTTTTCATGGGAAAGGTTGAAATAAAAATGCATTTTTATGAAGATCGGCCTCCATTGCCCGTCAACGACGGGCACTCTTTACTAGTATATATATATATATATATATATATATATATATGTGTGTATGTATATATATATATAGATACATATATACATATATATACATACATATATATATATATATATATATATATATATATATATATGGGGGGTTTGGGGGGCAACGCCCCCCACCATCGGCTTTCCTCCTAAACTGGTCGTCACCCAGATCATCGTGGTCGCCCGTCGGCTGCCCACGTCGTCGGTCGTCCATTGCCCCCTCAACGACGGGCACTCTATACTAGTACATATATATATCTATGTATGTACATATATATGTATCTATGTATGTACCATAGTTGCACTGCGTTTCAGAAACACGTTTCAGAAATTTTTGAAAAAAATTTCAGAAACATTTAAAAAAAAAATTGGGTTTTTTTTTTGGGGGGCAATATGGGTATTAGATGAAAGCTCTAATTAAGAGCATAATTACTGTGTAATTTGCCGACTGTTTCGGGTGCAGGATGGTCCAGTTCAGGTGCATTAATCCATGTTGGGTTCTGTCAAGGATAAAAATTCAAAACTAACGTCTAGCATGTCTATTACGATCACAAATGGTCCCAGTAAGTGTGTTTTCGCTCAGGGAGTGGAAGGCCAAGTCATGAGGCCGATGTGTGTGTGTGTGTGTGTGTGTATGTACGTGAGTGCATGTGTTTATGTATGTGTGTATTCGTGAGAGTGCATATATCTCTGCATGCGTGTGGGTAGTCTAGCATAGTGTGTCCGTCGATGGTAGGCGGCTGGCCGATGATGTGTGTGTGTGTGTGTATGTGTGTGTGTGTGTGTGTGTGTGTGTGTGTGTGTGTGTGTGTGTGTGTGTGTGTGTGTGTATGAATTTGTGTGTATGAGTGTGCGTGTGTATTTGTGTGTGTGGATTTGTGGTCGATGGTGTGTGTGATTTATGTGGTCGATGGTGTGTGTGTGTGTGTGTGTGTGGATTTGTGTGTATGAAATGTGTGTGTGTGTGTGTGTGTGTGTGTGATTTATGTGGCCGATGAGATAAATTGATCAAACAAACTTGTGTAGCAAGAGAATAAAAAACTACAGAGCTAGGAAAAAAGAAAAAGGAAAAACCCTAGAGGTAAGAACAAAGGAGAACTTCGTGTCAAATTTCCATTTCAATTTAAATAAATAAATAAATGTCTAGTTCTAGATATTCAACTTCTACTATTTTCCACAGTCGTTGCAAGGATGGGATTAGCAGATATGCTCCCTCATAGAGCATGGATGCTAGACGGAAAAAACTTTGGGTAAAACTTTTTGTCCATGATTTATGGGTAGAACTTTGGTAATTCAAAATAAATAAGAAAGCCATGTATGTTTATTTTTAATAGAATGGAGGCACCCCCTTGTTTTAGATATCTACACACACACACACACACACACACACACACATTTTAACCTTCTTAATTTTTTTTTAGGGAAATGGAGGCACATCTCTTTCTCTATGGGTGGTTGGTCAGCCTGTGTATGGGGAGAGAGAGAGAGAGAGAGAGAGAGAGAGAGAGAGAGAGAGAGAGAGAGAGAGGTGGGGCCCATGGGAAGGAGGGAAGGAAAAAAAAGGACTCTAGACTCTATACTTCATACAATATACCTCATCCACAAAAAGTTTTTTATATGGAGATGTGTGTGTATGTGCACGCGCGTGCGTGCACACACGCATTCGATGTGTCGAGTGAAGCTCTCACACACACACAATGAACATGCGCACACACACACATAGGCGCATGCACACACACGCACGTGTGCTCCAAATCCCCCCTCCCCCCCTTATTTTTCTCTTTTTATTGTCTATTTTGCTCCCCTCACCCCATCCCCCTCCTTTCTGTGCATTTTTTGGGCCATGGATAAAAGCTTGTGGGTAACGATTTAGGAGTTAAAGCTAGTGAGTTTGGGCTTGTAGTTAAACATTTTTGAAAATGGTGGGCCAAGATAGGAATTTGAAGGATTGACAAAAAAAAAAAAGCAGTTTAAAGTAGTCAAGAAAATATTTATGTTCATGATTTATGGGTAAAACTTTGATAATTCAAAATAAATAAGAAAGCCATGTAATAAAGATTATGGGTTAAAGTTTACAGCACATTAAAGTGTGTGAAGAAAAAATAAAACATTAACTTCAAACTTTAAGCTTCAAACATTTGAATTTAGAGAAAGTATTTGAATTTAGTGAGGGGTAGGGAGGGGGTGGGGAATCTTTTTGGGGCCCACCCCTCAATGCACACAATGTGCAAATGTATGGGGATATGCACTTTCCCCATACATGCATCCCCCTCCTCATCATTTTTAGTTCAGAAAAAGCTCATGCATGGGTGAGGGGAGGAGGATGCATGGGTGCACCCATACACATGCGCAAAAGTGTACATAAGTAATATAAATTCAAAAGAAGAGGATGCTTGTATGGGGAGGAGGATGCATGGCCCTCCTCCCCATGATTATCTATATAGCATAAAACTATTTCAGAGAGAGTGTGTGTGTTTTTGCCGTCAAAAATGTCACGCAGTGCCACCGAAAATATCACGCTCTACCTGCAAAAAACGTCACTCATTTGCAAAGAAAAGAGCAAAAAAACGTTTGAAAGAAACCTTGGAATACATACATGTTTTCTCTTGAATCAATGTTTCAAGCATATTCATGGCTAGTGATAGTTATCAATTTTTTGTGAAAAGAAATATTATCTAAAGTCCAAATTGAACAATAGTGAGCATGTCCATGAAACGCTTTTCACTGGAGTTGATTCGTGTTGGAAAAATTTGAATGAAAATTTGTCCAGATTTGAAAAGTTAAATATTCGGCCAAGATATGCTTCATCAAATATTCGAGTGACATGCTTAATGCCAACTATCTCGCGTGGAGCATTTATTAGACTAGACTGAGCATCAGATCAAAATTTGTCTATCATTTGTGCTTCTTTTCTAGCTTTAGCGCATTTTTCTGGAGTGAGTTTCTTAGAGGTGTTGAAGTGCGAGTTTGGAGCTGCCAAAGCAAGAGTTTTTGGTGTTGTTGAAGCATCTACAACAGCGTTTACCCACATCAACGTACAACATTTACAAAAGTGTGTCCACCTTCTCTCCCTCTCTTAGTGATCAAAAATCGATGACAATGCAAAACGCGACTCAAATTCTACATAGGTTGTTTCATAAGGTGAAGAATTTGTTCATGTAGATCTGTCTGAGTATGATAAGGTGAAAGGTGAAGAATCTATTCATGGATATCTATCTGCATTCCTACTTATACATCTTTTACTAGTCTGTTGCGCTGGACAGAGAATCAACTGTCTTTGCTTGCGTTTTGGACAACCATTTATCTTTTGAATGTGCTGGTCAGACATTCATTTCTATTTTTTATTACACTGGTCTAAAACTCAGCTCCCTTTCTGACTGCGTTGGACAACCATCTACCTCCCTTTTTGAATAAGCCTCTCTTTTTCAATAGGCTGGTCAGACTTCATGTGTCTTTTTGTGCTGGTCAGAACTTCATATCGCTTTCTAATTGCGATGGACAGACCTTCGTCTCTCTCTCATATAGCTTATCTCTCCACAAGTTTCTCTCATCATCCATGTTTTGTTGTTATTTCTTGCACTTGAATGATTTGGATCAATGGCTTGCATCCTTGAGCAAGATCAAAATGGCCAAATAGAGGGAACAGTTAAAATCTCCAAAGAAAAGAAAAAAAATCCATACCCTCCTCCTCCCTCTCTCTCTACATGTCTGAAAGAGGGCGATGTCCACCCACACCCCTCCCTCGCTCTCTGTGTATGTCTTTCAATCAGTTGAGAAAAACACAAAATCTGACCTGATCAAAGCGAAAAATCAATGGGAATTTTTGTGCGTGGAGTTGCTGACTAGGAAATGAACTGAAGCGACATTGTGGATCGCTGATGAGTGGCATGGATCATAAGAGTTATTAGCGCCTACTTTCTGAGGGCTCTGGTGCTACTCTAGCCTTGCCCGAAGATGGAAAGGTATGCCTAATTCAGATGAAACAAAATTTATGTCTTAGCTACATTTTTTACAGTTTCTTAGGACAAGCCCTCACTTTTTGGCTTTTTGCAAATCATAGCCATGGACATCAATAGGAAGAATTTTGAGTTTGGTTATTCCTTTATAGAATAAGCTAAAGAATTTTGAGCTTTATTGCATCAGTTTGTTTTGAGGGGAGTGCAATAGTAGAATCTCATCTCAATTTGGTGTCTTTCATCGCTGGTACTTCATTTCGGCCCAACGATGTATGTGCTGTCTTTCTTAATTCATAGCACATCTATCGCATCGTAGTGTGTAGTCACCGACTCGAGACGTTTGAAGTCCTAGAGCCTCCATACCTCGAATCTCTAAATGCAAGTCCCATAACAGGCTTGCAATTATACTCTCATCATGTCAACCCTTCTATTGTTACTTCCATTTTGTCAATTGATTAAAACATATTAGTGGAAGCAACAGTGTTAGTTCTAAGATTGGACCATCCAACATTTCATTGTGAGGGAGCTAGAAGGGCTTGTCAGCCTTTTCTTTTCTATGAGCTTGGTCTCTTTGGAATATGCAAAAGGATCTACACACTCGATTTCCACTTTGTATCTGACAAGCACCTGTCATTGTAGCTCTTATATAGCTTGCAAGTGTAAACTTAAGGTTCTAGCCCTTTATCCTGCCAGAACACTCTGAGTCTGGCATCAAGTGTATATATCTTTTGGTTTTAAGTTATCATGTATTTGTTATTAGAAGCTTAACTCCAGCCCTAGCCCTGATTTCAGTTTCAGATTGGCATTGTAAACATGTGCTACAGTTGCCTTTAACCCTACTCACAAAGTCTCCGGATTAGTTGTGTGGCAAGCATAACTCAGTATAAAGTCTCAAAGATATAGTAAGTCTTTCTATTATATCTTTTAATTTTGTAGGAGCACCATTCATAAAGTAAGTCAATGGATTGTGGCCATGCTTTTTGCAAGCTCAGAATTTTCATTCTAAGAAAATACTTGACCCCTACTGAAATTTTGGAAGCTTTCACCCCTCCGTAGACAAGTATGTCTTATGCTTTAGAACAGACGCTTCAAGAACTTTGGGTTCAACACATTCTACATGCTCAGAGCGAGAGAGAGAGAGAGAGAGAGAGAGAGAGAGAGAGAGAGAGAGAGAGAGAGAGAGAGAGAGAGAGAGAGAGAGAGAGAGAGAGAGAGAGAGAGAGAGAGAGAGAGAGAGAGAGAATTGGCATAATCAAAGAGGGAAACCGACATTTTCTCAAAACAAAAATGAAGAAATGGAAAACCTCTTATACACACCCCCTCTTCAACACACACAAAATGTACCCTAAACACACACCCCATAAACACACAGTCATTTTTTTAAACACCTTTCTCTTCCCCCTTAAACATAGACAACCATTTTTTATACACACAAATTTAGATCGTTGGAGCGATTGTTGGATAGCATGGTGTACATCCTGGTAGTCACCAGCCAGTGGCCACCACCCAAACCATTGGTCGCCCGTCAACTTCCGACCATTTCAGACCGCAATAGGACCGCCCGTCACCCAGATCGCGTCGGCTGCCCATCAACGACGGGACCCACTAGATCGTCGGCCGTCCATTGCCCGTCAACGACGGACCCACTAGATCATCGGCCGCCACCTAGATCGGAAATCATCGCCTATCAACGACATACTGAATTTCCAAGTCATCGGTCGTCACCTAGATCGGCCGCCATTGCCCGTCAACGACGGGCACTCACAACTAGTATATATATATACATATATATGAATATATATATATATATATATATATATATATATATATATATATATATATATATATATATATATATATATATATATATATATAGAGAGAGAGAGAGAGAGATATGTATATATACTAGTAAAGAGTGCCCATCGTTGACGGACAATGGACGGCCTTTGTTGACAGGTGGCCGATGGTCGTTGATGGACGGCCAATGGTCGTTGATGGGTGGCTGATGGTCGTTGACGGGTGGCCGATGTATGTGTGTGTATGTACATGAGTGCATGTGTTATCTGTGTATGTGGATTTGTGTGTATGATTTGTGCTTGATGGTGTGTGTGATTTATGTGGTCAATGGTGTGTGTGTGTGTGTGTGTGTGTGTGTGTGTGTGTATGAAATGTGCATGTGTGTATGCATGTGTGATTTATGTGGTCGATGGTGTGTGCATGTGTGTATGAGTGTGCATGTGCATTTCTCTGTGTATACTAAACTGCTTGAAGCCCGATTTGTTGATGCGGGCTCGTCTCGACGTGCAGCACTGGATGGAACAGACGACATGCATGACGGAGCCCGTTGCAATATTGGATCGCTTCTTGGAAATGCCAAAAAGTAAACGACCGACTTTATCAGTACACCAAGCAGGTTGTTGCAAGTATGGATAAAGTTAGATACTAGTGATAAAAAAAGGGATTGAAGTCTCTCGGAGACACTAATTTCAATAATTCAAGATGCCCAATTCTTGGTGAGCCCTAAAATAGTGTGCAATTGAGAAATGAACACCATTCATTCGACCTTCCATCATATGAGTGCATTTTATAGCTCTCAAAGATGACAATACTTGAGGTGATGTAACAGTTCGACCAAGGTTATCAAAAACAAAAAACTTGTCTTTCAAATGAGAAACGGGGTTGGATCAAAACCAAAGGATCGCATGTGTTAGGATTTTAGAGGTAGATTGTCACATCCATTCATGGCAAGGTACTACAGGAGCAAAAACCCTAGAGGTGAGAACAAAGGAAAACTTCGTGTCAAATTTTCATTTCAATTTGAATAAATAAAAATATGTCTAGTTTTAGATATTCAACTTTTGCTATTTCCCACAGTCATTACAAGGATGAGATTAGCAAATATGTTCTTCAATAGAGCATGGATGCTAGACGGAGAAAAGAACTTTGGGTAAAACTTTCTGTTCATGATCTATGGATAAAATTTTGGTAATTCGAAATAAATATGAAAGCCATATAATAAATCTTAGTGCGGTTCTGCTCATTGATGATGTTTTTTTAGGTGGATTGACAAGATAAGGGGAGAACATATGGGGTGGGCGGAGTGCGGGTGTAAAGACCCAAATGGGATAACCTCTAAGATGAGGATAGGAAAACACAATAGGAGAGACTATGGAGCCAAACCGCCCAACCAATCCTAGATCAAACCTGGATCTAGCCCCCAAGCCATGCCATGTGAAGCAAGAGGAGAAGAGAGAAACTGGTAACCTAAACCCAATATGTCGACGGGAGAATCCCCACCTCATTATATAGAGAGTAGAGTCTTGTGCATGTAACCATGCAATCTCCATGCAAGTCAACTATAAATAGATCACATCTCTTCATGCAGTCTTCATGCCTATATTCGTCACACAGACATGCAATACTCCATATGTCTCAATTAGAGTGTTTGGGTCCTCTCAAGGTAATTAGTCACAAACAGGCCTCAACATGGAATTAAATCTCGGCATGACCAATAATCTCGAACACTGGAGGGCCGGTCTATCATATTAGGACTATTCCAGGTCCTTAACCGAATATGGCCATAACATTCTTCCCTCCTTAAATTGCTTCTATCCTTAGAAGCTCCTAAGAACATGAAAGAATTACGGTCCATTTAACTTTCAGTATTAACCGAGAAAATTATTATCCTTAATCTGACTTTCATATCAAACAACTACTTAGTGAAAACTGTTTTAAACAGTTAATCTCTGTTCTGGAGTACAAATTCTGGTTTGAAAAACTACATTAAGAGATATATTTTCTCAACAGGGTCACACTCAACAGAAGTTAGTAACATCACCTTCATGTAAAACACCTACATGAACCACTGGATGAAGTATAAGAATCATTCCAAAATCTTTCCATTAAGAAATACTGGATTTAGGAATATTCTTCAACCGGGATTCTTAAACTGAAGTGCAAGATTCGAGGTCTATGGTAATTAAAGATTGAACGCATACCAAAATGACAATCATCTTCAACTACAAAACTTTAGATTACAATCTAGAATTAAATCTAGATACCCAAAGTCCTGTTGAATATCAATTCAGATACTATTCTTGGATTCATTATGATTTGTTATCCAATTGAGCGCTCTGGGATACAATCACTAATGAGATGAGTCCCTTTCTTAACTAAGGAATACTCTATCCCAAGAATACTGTATATCCAATACACATAATTTTAACTGATGAATCCAAATGATTCACTAATCATGCGTCTTACAAGCAATATAAATCAAAACCATCAGTTTCTGGTGAATCTACATCACACTGATCGTTTTACCAATTAACTTCACTCTGGAGTAATCAACTACTCAAGTTAATTGTCAATGATTTAGAAATCTCAAATGTCTAGGTGCAGATCTCAATTATACTAGTATGACACCACATTTAGATTCTCATCCAAACCATTTATATGTTAATCCATAAAATCACCAATCCAAAGATTTGCTAACTCTGCAAGTATCTGTCAAAACAAAACTTGATCATATGTTCATGTTCACCGAACTAGGTTAAGTGCACCAAATAACCCTAGTAACACAGTAGATTCATACAAGATTAATCGTGCACATATGTGAATAATCTCATTATGACCCAGTACATAAACACATTTCTATCTCGTAGATTCCTCCAGAACCCACATATGTTACTCACATATCTCACTGAGATCTTGTAACTCAGCTACAAAATAATTTCTATTTCTCATGAGTAAATAGCATATCTGGGAAAATCTCTGAGACGAATAACATTCACTCTCAACAGTTTTCCAATCCAACTTACCTCTAATTACATAATTTCATGCACTCAATTAACCCCTCACCGATCCTAGTACTAAAACTAAGATTAGGTTGATCCAATACAGAACTCTCAGACTTATATCCTGATCAAACTTACTTCTATTCCAATCAAAGTGGAATTAGTATCCTTTGACCTTTTACTGTACTACTTATAGATAATGATTCAAATTCCAAACATGTTCTAGTTCCAGATTGTCCACACAATCTCTAGAGAATTTTTTTATTTCAAAAATTTTCAATTGGGCATCTTACTTTGAATCTATCCGAAATTACTTTCAGACCACGTCTCATTTCTATACCACAGTTGGTTCTTTTTCGAAAACTACGCAATCAACAGATTCCCAAATAGAATTTTATTTCATCACTTCACCCCTCCTTTTAAAAAATTATAAATTTCAATAAAAGTTAACTGGAAAGATGATATATGAAAATATCTAAATCCAAGAAAAGTCAGCAATAAGTGCTTCCACTAAAGAATTTCACTTCATTACAAACAGGACTTCTCCTTCAAATATTTTCAATCTGAGTGATAAAAACCACTATTCCATCGAAATCCATTTATGCAACAAAGAAATTTTCCATGGTTTAAGAATCTGAATTCCAAGTCTATTCCTACAAGTAATAATTTATATGACATAATGATCTTTCAGAAGAATAACTTCATGCTGGAAAGAATCATATAAATCAGTCTGATATCCTATATTTGAGAAATACTGAGAAGTAAAGGATTAACTAAGAAAGTGAGAAATAGATTTGACGGCCTCTAATTTTGTAAATAATGAGATACCACATTGGGATCTAGATTAAACCTCAAAATTTTCCAAAATACGCCACATTTGATTGAATGATTTTCTTCTTTCCCATATCGCAACTAGGTACTAAACACACCATTGATCATCAGATCTTTACAGTCCTAGAATTTTCTTTCCAAAATTACTGATGTCTCATACCATCAGCTTTTCCTTCCAGAAAATCCTTAACCGCCTTATCTGATATTCTAGCGATCCATTGGTCATCTAGCTGTCCTACAATCACTATAGGAAATTATCTTTTGTTCCCAAGCACTGGAGAATCCTTTTATTTGAATAACTCAATGGTTACAAAGATATAAGCTATGAATCGAACTAAATGAATTCTATCCAAGAAATTAATAACTGGTAATAAAAATTTATTGACTGAGATTATCAAAATTCTAATTGCGAAATACATTCCCCGATCACACTTACTACCTCTGATGTCCACTCTTCTTCCCTCCTCAGAATTTTCAGTTTTCTGAAAATCTATTTCAGCTAAGGTACTAAGAAGACGTTACGACAGTAGTAAAGGTTTAAAATTAATTACTGTAGGAAAAAATCTGAAACAATTTCATTTCTATCCTATACCTGGGTTGAATAACTGATATACCAAAAATCATCTACTAGTATGAAAAAACTCTACTAGTCTGATCTTTTGAATATAATTCACCATAGGATTTTACTGGAAATGAAATCAGTTTTATAATTCCTATTATTACAATTTTTCCAATAAAATTGGACCGTTCGTCCTTTTCACTTACTGGCGTAAGAATTACTTCGTTAAAATCATCTGTAATTAATGGGAAATAAGATTTGGATTCGGGTACTTCCTACACTGTATTCAACCCAAAATAATATTGTTGAATAAAGAATTACCTCCAAATATTGTAAATTTTCCACCATTAATTATTTAACAAGTATTCGAAAAACTTTTGGTTTGTTCAATTTTAATGACCTAAATCATCAAAACCACAATAACCCACTGATTGGTGTTCCACCGATTTGATAAGGAGAAAAAATGGAAAAAACACAATTTAACTCCCTTTACTGGGAGTACCAATACTCCAGAGTTAAATGGTTTAAATAGCATTGTACCAAAAAATCGAATTCCTAACCTGGGTATATGCCCGAGAACTGTACCATGCATTCCTTTCCGTCAAGATCGGCTTAAAAAACTTCATTTCCAAAACCGACTATACAGCTTGACCAAAGATCAAACAGTACAAAAGGTCCAATTTTCTGGCTTAGCAAAAAGTCAAAGTGATAAAGTCCAGAAACATGCATACTGTCCCTAGAGAAAGGAAATCCAAATTCCTTCAACTCGCTATACGGGAACAATATTTAACTCCAAGGTTGAACTTTGACCATACGACACCAAGAAACTAAAATTTCTATAGCTGGGTGTTAGTAACTTGATTTTCCGAAATTGATCTTAAAAGTCGATTTCGAACTAATTCAAAGCTACCCAATGTCCCAAAATCCTTTATAAGCCTTGATTGACTGGCATGTAATAGCATTGATGCAAACAGTCAGCCAATTACAAAACTGCCAAACCATTAATCATGCATTGAAATTAGCTTAAACACCTTGCACAATGTATGCTAGAAGTACAATCCATAATGTTTTTTACTTAATCATAAAAAACCCATGCTCCTACTCCAAAAACAAACCCTATCTTCAGACAAAAGAAGACTAGCAATTAGGGCCGGCTCCCTCGTCCCTTCCAAGACAGTCCCTCGTCCCTTCCAAGACAGCTCGGCCGTCAACAAATCACGAGAGAGAGAGATCTGGATTGTGCGCCATCCATCGAACCTCCCAGCCCACCTGATCTTCCATCGCGAGAGAAACAACAAGCTTTCTCACAGGCAGGACTGCGGGATAGAGCTCCACCTCGATCCTGTTCTGCTCTTCATCAACCCGGAAAACAAGCACGCATCACCAGCCTGATTACCCATAGTAAGCTTCAAACCATTCCATGCTAATTCCAGGCCAGATGGCGTTTTCCCACAGCCAATACCAACTTGGCTTCTACTCCACGGTTCACCAACGGTATCAGCCTTTTTCATAGCTGTATCACATGTTGTATTTGCTCTCTGAAGAGCAGAAAACAGGATGTTTAACGGAAGATTGCAGGCTTAGCGAGTTCAGCCGTCACCAACTAGGATCTGCGCCCCTCTCTGCATCAAAAAAACTGTGATTCAGACCTCGCTAGCCGACTGCTGTGCTACTTCCTAACTAAACCAACCATTGTCTTCCATCGGCCCTCAGCAATAGAACAGTGCAAGGAATCAGCATCAGTAGCAGAGTTTTCTGGATCTCTGACAAGTCAGAAATCATCTACTACTGTACCATTGTGTCACGGAAAAAATAGAAGGCAAAGGGATCCGTTTCATATACAGGTTCATTCAACAGGTTACTGACTCTTCTCCATGTTCCCAAGCATGAACCTAGACAAATACTCTGCTCAACAAATAATTAGGACAGCAACTGCAATTTCCCTCAACATTCTTACACATGCAGGTTAACAAGAGGATTATGGAAAACACTAATCCTCACATGCATTCACTGGAATCATGTTTTTAGTTATTAGCAGTTTGGTAGTCCATACCAAACTGGATAAATTGATTTGCTTCAATCTACCTATGAACCAAAGTAAGACAAGATTCAGAACATTAAGAGATATGCATGCTTCCAAATTATTAACCAATCAGAATACAGCCAAGAAACAAGCAACCGGATCTATCATAACAGATCCTTCTACCTCACTCGAAAGCTTCATCAAGAAATCTGGAAATACTAATGAATTCTTACTAATTCCTAGCATATTTAACGGAATCATACCCATAGAAGAGCTCACTATCAACAATTCCAAAAAACTTGCTTCAAAACTGGAATTAATGAATCCATAACCATATTTCTCTTGAGAATTCAGCACTTCAATCCGGGATGCAAATCCAAGCGCTTCCACCTTCCAAGTTCGGTATAGAGCTTGCCTTCATTCCTATCCAAGACCGCATCTTAGTCGGGCTCTGATACCAATGTAAAGACCCAAATGGGATAACCTCTACGATGAGGATAGGAAAACACAATAGGAGAGACTATGGAGCCAAACCGCCCAACCAATCCTAGATCAAACCTGGATTTAGCCACCAAGCCATGCCATGTGAAACAAGAGGAGAAGATAAAAACTGGTAATCTAAACCCAATATGTCGACGGAAGAATCCTCACCTCATTATATAGAAAGTAAGTTAAGGGTGTTGGCTCAATTGGTTATCTTGACATCCAAAGTTTCTTTGGTCTCAAGTTCGAGCCTCTCCTTGGAAACCAAGAAGCATTATATAGAAAGTAGAGTCCTGTGCATGTAACCATGCAATCTACATGCAGGTCAACTATAAATAGATCACATCTCTTCATGCAGTCCTCCTGCCTATATTCGTCACACAGACATGCAATACTCCATATGTCTCAATTAAAATGTCTGGGTCCTCTCAAGGTAATAGTCACAAACAGGCCTCACAATGGAATTAAATCTCGGCGTGATCAATAATCTCAAACACTGGAGGGCCGGTCTACCATATTAGGACTATTCCAGGTCCTTAACCGAATATGGCCATAACAGCGGGTGTGCTCCCTAATGGTTAAAAGCAAGTTGTTTGGGCAAAAGGCCGATGGTTTAAGTGCTCGGGGGAGATAGGTGGGTGGGTTTTGCCATGTGACAAAAAAGGGCAAGGGAGTGTTAAAAAAAATACATTCTTGCCCTTAAAAGCCTTTGTTTTTTTTTTTTTTGGGGGGGGGGGAAAGAATTTCTTTCTTGATGGGGACTTTTTTTTTGTCTCCTTTTAAAAAAAAAAGAAAACTTAATTTATGGGGAGCCAAAAAGCCCCTTCACTTTTTTTTGTTTTGAGAGAGAGAGAGAGAGAGAGAGAGAGAGAGAGAGAGAGAGAGAGAGAGAGAGATTCAACTAGTTTGATCACATTTACTATATTTTCATATTTGGCATATTGAGGCCAACTTTATTTTTTGACTTAGAGATTGACTTTTCAAAGTTCATTAATTTAAATGTCATTTTAATAGACACTTTTTGACAGTGTGGGAAAGTTAGAAGGTGAGTTTGTAAAAGGTTTTTTATATGGAGATGTGTGTGTGCGCGCACACGCGTGTGCACGTGCGCTCACACAAACACACACACATTCGTTGTGTTGGGGGTCACACACACACACAACGAACACGTGCACACACACACACACACACACATAAGCATGCGCGAGCATACACACAGACACACACTCACTCACACATGTGTCTGTGCATGCGTGCGTGTGTGTGCATGCACGTGTGTTCCAAATCCCCCCTCCCCCCCTATTTTTCTCTTTTTATTGTCTCTTTTACTTCCCTCACCCCATCCCCCTCCTTTTTTTTTAATGTGCATTTTTTGGCCCATGGATAAAAGCTTGTGGGTAACGATTTAGGAGTTAAAGCTAGTGAGTTTGGGATTGTGGTTAAACATTCCTGAAAATGGCGAGCCAAGATAGGAATTTGAAGGAGTGAAAAAAAAAAAAAAACAAGTTTAAAGTAGTCAAGAAAATTTTTATGTTCATGATTTATAGGTAAAATTTTAATAATTTAAAATAAATAAGAAAGCCAAGCAATAAAGATTATTGACTAAAGTTTCAAACAGATTAAAGTGTGTGAAGAAAGTAAAACCTTAACTTCAAACTTTAAGTATTTGAATTTAGTAAGTGGGAGGGAGTGAGTGAGGAATCTTTTGGGGTCCACCCCTCAATGCACACAATGTGCAAATGTATGGGGATATGCACATTCCCCGTACATGCATCCTCCTCCACAAGTTTTTTAGTTAGAAAAAGCTCATGCATGGGTGAGGGGAAGAGGATGCATGGGTGCACCCATACACATCCACAAAAGTGTACATAAGTTTAAATCTATATATATGTATATATATACATCTAAATATATGTATATCTATATATATAAAGATATTTAAGAGAGTGTGTAAGGGCAGTGTTAACCCAGTCTACAACCCTATGTCAATTATGCTCGTAGATATTGGAACATTTCGAAAATTGGATTCAGATTTCTGTAAATCCAATTTCAGCTATAGTTCTTAAGAAGTTACATCTGTCATTCTAACTTCGGAACTATTCATGACACGCTCACAGCCTTTCGGATGAATTGGGTAGTTTTAAAAAAGTGTAGAGATCCAAGGTGAGCCTTTGATAGAGCTCTGGGTCGTTCATGAGGCACTATGATGGCTGGTCTGTGGCTTTCAGGTGAGTGTCTCTCTAACATTGCGTGAAGAGCCTCTCTCTCTCTCTCTCTCTCTCTCTCTCTCTCTCTCTCTCTCTCTCTCTCTCTCTCTCTCTCTCTCTCTCTCTCATTATCAAGCCAACCAAACACTTTCTCCTTTCTATGAACTCACAATAATATTCCCCACAATTAACAAATGCTTTACAAGTTGCAAAATACTCAAAAGACAGTTTTCCTCCACACTACAAGGTCTTCCTACTTTCACCTCCTGTGAGACACTATCTCACCTCAATACGGAGCTAGTGACAAGCCAAACCTAGTAGTCAGACACTCAAGATCAAAAGAGCTCTGATACCATGTGATCATCATAATTGAATGAAATATAGAAGTACATATGAGACGAAATGTAGAACTTCCTATGTGTTGACTTACCATCTATGTTACGGCTAGTAATAGCTAACTTACAACTAATATTTCAGACTGTCTTACGGCTAGTTAATGAAGAGTGAAATGAAGAGTAAGGTTTAACTTCTAACAGAGAGTAAAAATTTTGCTTTCCTAACTTCTTTTGATGAGCCTACTTGTGTAGAGGAAGCAAGGCAAAAGAAGGAGTGGATCTAAGTAATGGATTTTGAGTATCAAGCTCTTATGAAGAACAACACTTGGAGGTTGGTGAAGGTTCCACAAGACATGAAGGCAATTGGATGCTATGGATCTTCAAGGTGAAGTCAAACCAAGATGGATCTATCAACAAAGCAAGGTTGGTGACAAAAGAAAATGCTCAAGAGTATGGTATTGACTATGATGAGACCTTTGCACCCATGAGAAAGATGGTAAGCATTCAAATCATTATTTTCCTTGATACACTTTTTGGTTGAAATCAATGGCAAATGGATGTTTCTAACGCTTTCTTGAATGGAGACTTTGATGAAAAAATTCACATGGGACAACCCAAGGGATACACTTCTCAAGACAAACCAAACATGGTGTGCTTACTTCAAGACATATAGTAAGTAAGAGAGACAACTTCAAGCACACGGTTACTACTACAATTGCATTGTGCTCGTCATTCAGCTGATTATGTACATGCCACATTCTGAATTCAATCTAATCGTCTTATTATGTTCAGTTACCGTGTCGGTGTGAATGTTACGCTTATCTGATTTACCGCTTTAAGCACTTTCCACCTTTCAGCTCTCGTATAGTTTTGTCTGAAACATCTCAATGCTTCTGCAATACACGTTTCTGCAACCAACATTAATGAATTCCTAATTGTCTATGTAATCAATTGAACTGATTTTGACGATTTCAAAATCAGGATCAAGTAAATTTAGTTGTGACACTTCTCATGATACAGTTGATTTGAATTTGATAGGCATAGTTCATACATTGAGAGAAAGGAGTTACATATTAGAGCTCGATAGTTCTAACGTAGTTCCCTCTCTATCCAACCTTCTTCATTCCCTTGGCTTTTTTTTTAAAGCTTGTAATGTCATTTTCCAATGTTTCTTTTATAGTCTATGCCTTGAATGAATTCATCTCATTAGCTTTTGGGCTTTGAAGTCTCTTTGACGTGTTCTATTAGAACATTTTCTAAAAAAACATGTATCTCTTTGATCGAGAAATTATCGTCCTACTCAAAGCTCGAAAGTAATTTTCTTTCTTGATTTGTAACAACTTTAGGTACTTTTTGTTAAATTTGATTTCGAAAAAACTTTAGTCCTCTTCTTTGAATTCGCGCTCTTCCTTGTAAGGAATAACTGTTTGCTATATTTGATGATCTCTCAATATCTTAGTTAGAGAATGCCATTTGCTTCTTCTTTTTTTGTTTGTTTTGCTTAAATGTGATACTAGATTTATGATTGAGTTCATAACATTGTATCACAACATTTGATTGGCTAGGTAGAGAGATCTATTTTGACATCTGTTTTAATAGATTCTTTCTTGGCTAACATAACTCAATTTTTTGGTTTGAATTATTGTATCATCATAACCATCATCCTTATCATCTTTATCATCATTATCATCCTCGTTATTTATTTGAATTTTTCAAATTTAGATAATGTTTTTAAAACAATATCTTTATTGTTTCTAATAGTGTCTTTTTTTGTAGGACTAAAACAAAATGTCTTCCATATATTGGATCGACTTTTCATAGATGTGTCTATTATGATCGTGATTATTGTGAATTTTAATCGTGAATACTATGAATATCGAAATATTTTGAATATTGATTGTGATTATTGTGAATATTGATCATGAATATTTTGTCATCAAATGAGGATCACCTATCTATTGGCAAAAACATTTGATAGACAACTCTTAGTCCTTTTAAATCCCAATATCAATTTTAGTTCTAATATTGTAAAAACTTTAACTACTCTTGTGGTAGTGATTGTAATAGTGCATGCTCTTGCAACTTAAAATCTAAAAAAAACAACTAAATTGTCACGATATCTTAACTTACCTCTTTAGCAAAAAAGCTAATAAATGCATTTGTTTGAACCTCAAAGAAAGGAAAGGAAATTGTACTAGATAATAATTCTTTTTCAATCCAACAATTTCACTTTCTCTTATTGTATAATACCACAATGTTCATGTTTAATAAGAACATGAACATTAATGTCATTTTGAAACAACATTAATTGAGAATGAAAAATGAAATTTGCACCATTGTCCCTCCAAGAAAATCATGGTTCACATAATTGGTTTTAGCACAAATATTGGGCCTTTTTGGAACCTATATTATATTGCATAAAATAGGCCCCATAAATTCTTAGCATTGCCCATTTTAAAGAGAAATGTATAAAATAACTACCCGAAAATTCATGCTAAATGCAATTACATGCAATAATGTTTCATTAGTCGGGCCATTAGTCTAATCCATAGAAAACTTGTGGCAAATGGTCCCCGGATAGTTGATGGCCTCGCCCACCTTTTTTGTATTGGGGAATTGTCGTTTTAGTGAACTTTACACCAATTCAACGGCCATCCAGTTATGGCTCGGCCTAATAGCCATAGAACTAGGTATAAAGGTCAATAAAAGACTTCTCCCAAGCCTAAAGGATTGTCTTGTCATTTTACATTACAACTAAAAATATTGTTACGGCCATAGATTTTGGGATTTCAAGCGGTGTAATGTGCTTCCCCTTGGTGGACATTTTATGAGCTGTAAACTGCATTTTGAAGTTTGCATGGACTTCCAAGATTTTGTAATGAGTCTCGTGTCTCTTTCACAAATGATAAGCTACTTCACATTTTATTTTATGGTCCATTTTCATAGAATAACTCGAGCACAAAGTTAAAACCACAATTTCCAGAGGAATGAAGTTCTTTGCATGGTTTAATCCACTTCAAACATATGAAGTAAAATGCCAACATGATCCTTCACGCTATGCTATTCTGAATGAAGGTGTTGGTTGTTTTGTAATGTTTTTGCTAATTATATGTGATTTATTATACGGTTTCTTTATCCTGAACTTTCATATATGTCAATTTTTTCTGATATTTTGGTACATTCCAAAGCAGGACTGGGCATTGAATTGTTAGCATTCTTACTCAAGGCCAGTTGTTTTTGCTAAAAGCCAGTCAACGTACCCCCTAGATATACACTAGCTTTCAAAAATGGCACTTGATATTGAGGTCACCAATGCCAATCAAACCAGTTGTGGTGAAAGCTTAGAACTGCTCTAAGAAAGAACCCAATGACAACATTATAAAGAGATTACATAATTGCAGTTGACATTCCTGTAGCCTGCAAAGATCTGGTCAAACTCGTTTAATTCATTTGGGAGGGCAGCATATGCAATAATTGGCGTCTACTCTCAATTAACCTTTCCAACATAAAGGACCTGACTGTTAATCCAATGGCATCTGTAATTTGGAAAACGAAAGCAAAAGAAGTTTCTTTCTTGCTGTCTTTACACTGGCTGAAGTCCTGCCACTGAGGACCTTAGATTAATAGCAGCTGTAACACTTTCTTGACAGGCAAAATCGGGCTTTCCATATTTATTGACTCAACCTACCTGGCACTTCCACTGAGATATAGTGATCACTTATTAAAAGTAGGAAGGAGGTGGCTAAACAGATGCAAAATTATTTTGCTTAGTGGCTAGGTAAGCAGATAAGATTATCGACATCTCCCTGTACAGCAAAGTCATTGAATAGGTGAACATATTGGGCAGAAAGAATCATTTATGAATCTAGATTATTCATCACCTAATAAGCTTCCTATAGCACCTACACAGCTTCTGCGCCAATTCTCAAAAAAAATGAGCAACTTATGCAGTAGCTTGTTTTGCTCCACTTCGGTAACAAGCTCTTTTTGCTGCACGTACTATATCCTCCACCTGCAGCAATTCACGCACATGGACTACTCAGTCACCTTAGAATGTCTAGGACTGACTTGTCCATAAAAACATTTTTCCCATTTCCATGTGTCAGTGGTGTTCGTTCTCATGCAAAATCAGGTGATATTATTGCTCTGTACAGGCACATATGTATATAGCCAGACTCGACTCTTCGATGAGACAAATATTTGCACAATCTCGGGATAACTTTAATGCAACTGCAAACTGTATGTAATCCAGAGACATTGCAGATACTCTTTGCATGCATTCATGTGTTATTCATCATACTTCATAGTTTTTATTTTAGTAAAAGTACATGAAGTCCCTTAATTGATTCAAATCCCACACAAAAAGTGTAATGTACATAATATACGAGTCCACCAGCAAGCAGATCAGAAGGAGAATATTGAACTTTTACACCTAGTCAATCCAGGAAAACTGCACTTCGTAAAATGCAGATGTATTTGTCGGAAACTAGCAGCAATTTTTACAAATAAACTTTCTTAACATGGAACCAAGGAACTATACAACTGAAGTGAAAATGCTCTGACCTGAAAAATAGCCTGAAAGTAGATAGTTTCAAGCAAAGTCTACCTGTGGAAGAGCTAGACGTTCAAGGTTTGTTGCATATGGCATTGGAATATCTGCTCCGGTAATCCTTTCAATGGGTGCATCCAAATACTCGAAACTGCTCTCCACCACGCTGGCACTGCAAAACCAGGAGATCCACCAAAAGATATGGAAAGTCCAAAGCCCAAGTAAGAAGCTTTGTCAAGCGAATTCATTATCATCCAGATTTACATCATCGTTTCCAATGATCACCAGGTATTCATCAATTTTAAGTTTTAACTAACTTCAAATCAACCCAACTTCTGATTTTTCACTTCAGTTATTCCATTTGGCATATCACAGGCAATTTATTACTGCTCTCACAGATATATAAGATAGTGTAAAGTAGGACTTGAAATTGAGATCAAGCAGCACATATTTCTTGATGTATATCACAGTTGCAGTGAGTTGAATCACGGCAACAATTGAAACACCAGGGGCCCATAATTATCATAACCACAGGAACTTCAGACCAAATATTCATGTTCTTACAAATGAAAAATGTGTTACTCCATACATCTAGGCTCCCAAACAATGGCTAGTACTAAAACTAAAGAGAAATCTGAATCTAACATGTATAAGTGCAGAGAGTTTCCAGATACAATAGTCATAAGGAACCTGTAAATGAAGTCTTTCAAAAAATTCAACCTTATGTTGGCACTTAAGTAGCTATTTAAGCATCAAGGGATGATCATTGCACTCACTTGCTGACACTTCAAAAGCTGCATAGGTGTTAGAGATATTTAGCACCCGTTCACAGGTAAGTTGCTAGTGGTTCTCTAAATGCCTCTACCAACAATAATAAGCCAATGACCCCTATTCACCAGTGCCCTACTAGCTAACTGTCCTAAGCACTCTATTGTATCAAACAAATAACAAGATCACATGTATTGCATTGGTAATCCAATAGGGCTTTTCCTCTCCTTCCTTTGCAATGTCAACACATTATTGTCTCCCATCAATCAGATGTCTGAGATCGTCAGAAACATCCTGGCCATTTTGGTCATGGAAGTCAAACCGCAATTCATATTAATCCTTTCACATCCTGGCCATTTTGGTCATGGAAGTCAAACCGCAATTCATATTAATCCTTTCTCACTGTCTCCAAAATTCTAATGGATCCCAGAGTCTTATTTTCAACTTTTCTGTTGAAGGAATCACGGGTCAATCAGTATGCACATCCAACCATGATATTATAGAACAAAGTTAAAGTGGAGCTACACATCAGAACACAGTTCTAAATGTCATGAACAACCGTTTGGCTGGACTGGGCATGAGTTCATTCAGAAGAACTCACTGAGATCGTAGAACCAATTTATGGTTATAAGTCTCCTTGTTCCAAAATTAAAAGACATCCATCATCTCTTCATAGAATGAAAAAATTTCAAAGATCCAAATTCCAACTTGAAGGCGTAAACTTTAATATTATGCCATGGAGTGCGACTTTCTTACAAAGAAACTACAAGAAAGTGCATCACAAGAATGCAAAATCTACAATTCTGCATCCAATGCATGACAATTTCACTTGTTCAATAATTGGAATCAGAAGCAGCACCTTATCAAGATGGGAAGAAGGAAAAATCAGATGCAAATGTGTAAGAGACCTTATCTCAGCTCCAACGCCATGTTGAGGCCAACCCTCCTCAACAGTCACAAGCCGATAAGTCTTCCTTACTGATGCATCGATAGTTGCCCTGTCCAGGGGACGAATGGTTCGCAGATTGATCACCTACATTTGAATGGGCGACATCTTAGGTTGGGAGCACACAAGTCATCAGTAGAATCTTTCAACTGCCACAAACTATGAAGAGAGGTATTTTAGAATCATTACCTCAGCACTGATGCCTTCCTTTGCAAGCTCCTCAGCTGCCTGTAAAATTTTGCCACAAATAGCTTCATCAGCTACTTGCCCAAGAACTGGAATATTTGATGTGCTTTATGTAATGAGGAACATTGATTGCTTTTTGTGATGCTTTTTTTAAACAAAACTACGTTCTCTACCACATAATATAAGTACATGAAAAAACTACAGAAGAAACTAAACAAATAACAAATAATGATATGCAACCAAAGAAAGTGGACATTTGACTACAAGGTAGCCAAATGCAATATATATTACAGGATGTCAAAGTTGGCTAGGCCAGACCTTCAGAGCAAAGCCAACGGTCCTTGAAAAGGCTGTTATTGTCACATCCGTTCCCTCTCGTTCAATCTGTTGCATGGTACGATATTTAGTGATTAACTCCCAAAACTGAACGATATCACCAACAGAGATGGCAAAGTGTTTCTAACCTTAGCTTTTCCAATAGGGATCACAAAATCAGGCTGCTGTGCTTCTTGTGACAGTGGAAATAATTCTCCATACCTTGAAGCAGCCATAAACTAATCATCAGCACAAAATTGTATCAAAAATATTCTCCACAGAGCTGTTCTTTGGGAACAGTCAATCTAGCTATTTATGCCTTTCATTATCCAGTTTAAATGAAGGCACACAACAACGGTAGCTGGGAACGCACATCCTACAATTTCTTGACATGGTATTCATTTCTGAAAATTTCTTCAAACAACATTTGAACAATTCAAGTCTCCTAGAAAAGATAGACGATCTCATTGCGTGAACCCATTCACTCACAAAAACTCATATGCATGCAAACCCAGAAATAAACATCGCACCAGCTTACGAACTGCTTTTGGCATAAGGGTTTAAAGCAAGATAAAAGCAATTCCTAGTAATTTAATTACTGTGTATGCGTGTATGCTTTCTTCCCGAAACGTTTTGGCAAGCTTGAAACAAGATTTCTTTTCTCCAAGTATATAAAATAAGCTCTATCCACAAACAACTGTTACTAACTTCAGAATCTATGTGTATGATAGCTTTTAGACTGGAGCGAGTAGAGTGTTTTTATAATCGACATGCACAGTAAACAAAGCCAGGACTAGGTCTAAGGATGACTCACAGAAGTTCATTTTCTAGAAAAACAACTGGATCAGGGTCACGAATTGCAGCTTTCATTAGTCCTCGAGCATCTTCTGAAGAGTATGGGGCAATCACTTTAAGCCCTGGGCAAGCACCATACCATGCTGCATAACACTATGACAAAAAAACGAGATAGTGATGTAAGCATTCAGTTTTCACAGAAAGGAAGCGTAGCCATCATTCCTTCAACCAATGCTAATTGTAAATGATATTCCAAATCAAAAAAAAAAAGCAACAAGACTCTCAATAAGTCAGTCCTATTAGGATAAATGCTGAGTTCCTCCCCTCCACCCCCATCCCTCCCCCCTAACCAATGGTGCTAAATCACGTGAGCAGACTAAATGACAAAGCATCACAAGTCACAGACAAATCCTCGCTATATCTGATGGCTTAGTTAACAAACTAGCAGTTCTAATATAAGGAAAGAAACTTTTGCAGATTTTAAATGTGCAGTTTGTGATCGGTACCTGGGAATGTTGAGCACCCACACCTGCAGCTGCTCCATTTGGACCTCTAAAGACTATAGGTGCAGAGATCTGCCCTCCAGACATATAATGTGTCTTTGCAGCAGAGTTGATAATGTGGTCAATTGCCTATAACCAAAGAATGAATCAAAATTGGGCAGGTAGTCATAATCATTGGCACACAGGCTACAGCCAGAAATTAAACAGAGCTTGAAATTGTTATCTCTAACTTGCAACAACTGTTCAGACAGCAAAGAGACCAGTTAGTAATTGTTAGGTAGTCTAATGAAAGAATCAGGTGGATGGATGTACAGGGGAGAACTACTATAGAAATCTTGCGCACTGAGGAAGTAGAAAGCTCAAGCTTTCGCTGTCTGACAAGATGATTGATGGACTATTTTCCTTCATAGACTAGATAAATCCTTTCAAAGTAATCCTTGAAAGGTTAGATGAGCAGTGCTATACAATAGTTGTGATGTTTATTCATGATACTAGCAATATATAGTATTTATTGACATTGACCGTAATAATCTTAAGTCCTCAAATGAGCCCATCATTCCACGAATTCATTTCTTTGAATTTTGCATGCTTCAACATAAAGGAAATACTGAAATAGTTGAAACTCCCCTGCCACTCACCCTTCGAGGCCCTTCCCAAGGTGGAATGGCCGAGAAAGTGACCTTCCACGGTGTGAAAACTTTTTTTACCTTATTTTTTCTTCTTCTTTTTTTTGTTGTAATTTTTTTTTTACATGCACTTTCTGCGTGGAAGGTCATGCACCTTCCGCGTCCCGATTTCTACTATTACAACACCGATTTTTTTTGGTTCATTTGTGCCAAACACAAGAGTGATAAGCCTGATGAGCCCCAAAGTTTCATGGAAATAACTGGTAATATAATTAGTTAAAAGAGTGCTCAACATACTAATAAACATTATCAAGGCAAATAAGACTACTAAGTGATGGTTGACATCCTTGAATGTAAATATGGTAGATCCTACAAACTCTCAAAACTCTATGTGGTTGTATATCATCTATAGATAAGATTATTGCTCGATGGGATAGGAGTAGTGCTAAATCCATTATTTAGTTGACTACCTCTGCTTCCATTATTTCATCTACATCTTAGGCATTGGTATCTACATATGAGGTTCCCTCGCCAATACGCTCTCAAGGGATACTACTCTCTATATATTGAGGTAGAAATTATCTCGTCGACGACTTTGGTCTAGGTTACCTTGCTCTTCTCCTCTTGTTATCACATGACATGGATTGGGGGCTAGATCCAGGAGGATTCTCCAAGAGGGATCTAGGATTGGTTGGGTGGTTTTGCTCCACAGCCTCTCTTGTGTTTTTCTATCCTCATCTTAGGGGTTTTCCCTAGTGGTCGTTACATTGGTATCAGAGCCCGGCTAAGATACGGTTTTGGATGGATGGAGACAAGTTCTACATCGAATCGGAATTGGAACGCACTTGGATTTACATCCCGGAAGGCAATGCTATTTTTTTCAAGGGAAATTGGGTTTGGATTCACTGATTCATGTGTGAAGTCTCTTTTCAAACTTGGTGGTAGAGTGCTCTTCTCCTTGTTTGATTTTTTTAGAGATGCTGTGGATTAGTGTGCAATTCATTCTTAATTTTCTGTAGCCTTGAGAAAGTTTTCGTTTGAAGTAGAATGATCTGCATGAGTAGATCCACTTTCTTGGTTGAATCTGTTTTTTAGGATGAACAATTTTTAAGAATCCATAATGTTTTCGATAGTTTAATTTCAGATTTAGTAGCATGATGTTCATTGATAGATTGATGAGGAATCAATTTATCCGAAAAGAATAACCTGGCTAATGCTGGAAATTTTGAATTTATGGATTGCATGTGAGGATTTATAGTTTTATTTGACTAATCCTCTTATGTGTCATGCAAACTAAATGAAACTGAAAACATAGAATGGAAATTGTAATTGTCATTCTTTAGAAAAGCAGATAAAGACTTGGAGTAGTGATGCATGCAGATGAAGCCTTTCTTGGTTTGATGCTTGCTGATGATTGAAAGAACTGTAAAATCTACAGTAATTCTTTTTCTTGTCAATATGACACTGAAGCATGTTTCTGGAACCCCTGTGTGTTGAAGAGGGAAGCTGCAGAGAGTCGCATTTATACAAGCAAGCCTGTGAAAGAAGACAGAGTAACCATCTGAGAAGTAGAACCCCTGTGCGCTTCAGTTGCTGGAATCATAAACTTGTTGTCTCAGGATTGAGTGTGTGGCCTCATCAGCAGAGAACAGCTGCAGGTCGTGTTACTGTAAAAATCTGTATTTGTACAAGAGCGAGCTATCCAGAATGTTGGATGTTGAGCTCAGTCGGATTGAGACTAGAAGAATCCGTTTTTTCTTGCTAGTTGAGTCAAGTTGCTACTGGCTGATGCTGAGGGCAGGAACCCATATAGATGTTTTTAATAGATAAAGTGAGGGGGAGGGGAGATAAATCTATTATCAATTGTAAGGAAGAGTTTTATAGTGCCAATATTGAAAGCCATCACTCAAAGAAGACTTTATGAAAGGTAAGCTACATGATCCCAATATAGTCTAGATGTAACCTAGAACCACATCTCTAAAATAGATGTGGTAATGCTCCAAAATAGAACTTTATGAACGGTAAGCTACGCGATCCCAATATAGTCTAGATGTAACCTAGAACCACATCTCTAAATGATACTTTTTGAGTGAAGACTTTAACGGATTTCAAATCCCTATGTTGGATCCTAAAGGTTTCAAAAAATGATGCATTGGAGTTGGGTGTCCCAATTAGAACTTGCATACTAGGATGCTCTACTAGCTTTACGAAGATGAAAGATATATTCTCCAAATGTCTTAATTAGCTAAAAACAAAATTTCATGACTCAGATAAAGTTCCATTTGCAAATTGTGCTAGAATCAATCATCATATCATAATCAAATAACAATAAAATTGAGAAAAAAAATAGTTTCATGCTTAGAGAGGTGACCTGCATGGCAAAGTTAAATGTCATAAACTCAACAATTGGCTTGAGACCATGAAATGCTGCTCCCACGGCTATCCCAGTGAAACCTGCCTGCAAGATCGAAGACCCTGATTGTCACCTACTTTTTTGGATGAATCCAAATGTCTTGGTCATATCCTAGCTAACTATATGTGATGCTTAATGGTACTTCAAAACTCTTCAATATATTATCAATGGACTACACCAAGATTTGTAACAATTTAAAAAAAAGAATCACAAACCTCTGTTATAGGGGTGTCACGAACTCGTTCTGGCCCATATTTTTCAAGAAGGCCCTTCGTAATCTGTATTTGCATAAACAAAATTGATTAATCTCTCTCTCTCTCTCTCTCTCTCTCTCTCTCTCTCTCTCTCTCTCTCTCCCCCCCTAGCCCCATGCCACCTTGCCGTGCTAAATCCCCCGGCGCCCTATCCCTGCCAGGTAGGATGCATGCGTGGCAAATGATCCTACCACGTAGGCAGCGCTGCCTGCATGGCCCTTCACCATCCTCACGTAGGCAGCACCTGCCTGCGTGCCAGCACCCCAGCCTGCCACACGAGCAATGCTTGCCTATGTGGCAGCACATCAACCATGCAGGCTGCCTGCGTGACAGCCGCCTCCTCTTCTGCTCCTCTGGCCTTCCTTCTCAGCCGTCTCATTAAAGACCCCAGTGAGGAGAATATGCCTTCGCTTTGCAAATCCGATAATATCCAATGAGAGATCCTGGTATGGAGATCCAATACCCTCAGCTATAGACGAAGACTCTGTGGAAATAACATGCTGCAATAAAAAGATCTTTGTCCAAACCAATATCCTGGCCCACAATACGAGTCCATATATAATGGGCCTGCTCGTCATGTCTGATGAAATCAAGACTCGAGACTCCCTGTATAAGTATGCAACCCCTCCTAAACCACGGCCACTGGCAGATCTAGTCTCACATCGGAATACTGAGTCCCATTTGTATCCGGGGAAAGAAGGAAGTCCTCACTCTGGACTCGCATGTGTCTCCATAAAGAATAGTATATATCGGCCAGTAATGAAGTCAATCAGGTCCACTATAGTAGAAGATGAGTATGCCAACACAATTCCACACTCCAATCCGAAGGTGGTGTGGATGGGGCCCCGGAGTGCTCCCAAACCCGGGGACCCCAAATCCCTAACTATGAGAACCATCGCGAGTGCTGTCAAAATGGCGCACTTATCCATCGTTGTATATAACTCGTCTGCCTGACTCCTGAACTTCTTGAAGTCCCACTAATTCACCTATTTCTATATCTCCACACCCATCTGAGTTCTCCTTCTTTACATCCGATATGGTACTTGTTGCCATTAAGAAGATGAAGTCCCATAAGGCCAGAGATATCGAAGACCTTGAATCTGAACTCCTTGCCCCTGCATCCAACTTACTCGCTCTCACATAGCCACTCTTTTGAATTCCGCAATTGTCTCAGTCTTCTCTTCATCCTGGTGCACCAACATCATCCACCCCATCCATAAGAATGGTGACCCCATGATTCTAGGTAACTATCGCACTATCATGATTGGGCATGTTCTAGCAAAGCTATATGGTACTATACTTCAGTCTGTTGTAAGTTCAGAGACGGAGACTAGGAGACTACATGCTATGGGCCATGCAAGTTTTCGGGCCCATTATTCTACTACAAATCACATATTCACATTACGGGCCTTGATTGAGAAAGCTAAGAATAGGAAAGAGAGGATTTATTGATGCTTTGTGGACTTCAGAAAAGCCTTTGATTTTGTTCCTCGCTGCTTGCTCATTCAGAGACTCCGAGATCTTGGCTTCTCCACCGACATCATTTTGGCTATGATGGCTCTTTATGAGAGCCTCCTGGGATGTTTTCGACATAGTAGTGGCATCTCTGATCATATTTGGAGCACTATTGGGGTGAACCAAGACTGCTCTCTTTCACCAGTCCTCTTTGGCCAATATATTGATGAGTTGGAGAGACTCATTTCACAGTGTGGTGGTATTGGTTGCAGGCTTGGCGATATCTTGATTGCTATCGAGACAGCTCTCCAACTCGTCACATATATTCAGAGAGTACATGCATTACCAAATACAGACAGACAATACACATAGATTGCACTATCCTCCTTGCACTATAATCATGATCAAGACTATAGATTATCATGGTTCTCTCAGGCACCTCACCTCCTACTTGAGAGTCATTTGGTATCTCCATTACAAAGCTTCCCTCAGGCACTCATAAATATATTAGACGATAGCAAACTTGGAGTCGCCAGTTAGGGGTTAAGTCTGATTTCTACCGGACCCACTTTCTTGAGCTAGATGCAACATGGATTCCAGTCATGCCATGTTACTTGGATTCAGGCCTATCACATTGCCTCAGATTCACATTGGGCCAGCTCGAGGTGTCTTCACACCAACTGGCTATTGAGACTAGGAGGTTCCACAATATTTCTAGAGAGGAGTGGATTTGCCAGTTATGCTCTTTAGGTGAGGTGGAGTCTGAGGAGCATTTTATATTTAGATGCCATGTATACTATTAGATTAGAGGGAGATATCAATGTTTGTTTCGAGACATGCCCACCACTCTACGATCTCTCATAGCCTATGAGGACTCCATCTGTGTCATTCTTATGGTGCAAGAGATGTTCATATTGCTGCGAGACCTGTGAGGGACATCTTAGCAGTTTACCCCTCATCCATTGATCACCTCTTTCTTTTCTAGGCAAAGATCACGAGACACAGAGCTTGATGCTGATGATGATGATGACGATGATGGTAGCTTACATGCTCATAGAGATCAAAGACAATGTACTACTCATCACCACTTTGCTGCCAGAATCACCAGACCTCCTATGCATAGGCACACTTCTCATGCTCATAGACGACATCAGCGGACTCCAATGCTTCCCCATGTTGCAACTCACATTACATCTTTCTATAGCATCAACGCAAATAGGACCTCATGACATTGATACATCTATTATGCACACACGCTCTCATTTTTGCATCTGCTAGAGAATGTCACAATAAAGATTACAACTCGACTCCACATAACACAAATTCAATGCATATATGTGGAGCAAAATAGAAAAATATTTCTTCTAAAACACATTCCATTCATAGAAATGCATATGCATTTCTACAAAAAACTTTTCCATTGCACTCTTATAGGCACCATCAAATAGAAGAAAAAAAAAATTAATCTAAAAGATTTCTTGAACTACAAACTCAATAAGAGATTTTCAATATCTACCTTGTAAGCACCGTGATATTCTCCCACCTGCAACAAAAATAATGGACATTAGATTTTTCTTGCTGGTTCAAAATATTGCAAGCCCTTTGTCAATAATAAAAAGTGATCTTACAAAGTATATTATTTAGTAGATAGTTCAAGGAAATGCATGCACTAGAAAAGAATGTCAATCAAAACCAGCCCACCATATTTTGACACTTTGAAAGGGAGTCATAGTTTGGAGTACTAACTATAAAAGCTAGGCATAAAAGTGTAGGATTGAAGAATTAATAGAGTATAGGACCTAGAGTAGTAGTGTAATGTGCAACTAGTACATAAGTAGATGGAAGAATGATCTATTTTAAGATGTAAGAGATTAAGGAGAGTATTTTGTTAAGCAAGGATATTATGGTTCAAAATCTCAATAACTTATAGAAAGAGTGAGATGTTTGTTAAGATTGTCGTGAGAATAAGATTAATTACCGGTTTTCTCTTTGAGAGATTGAATATATGTAATTACTTTTAGGTGATCGATGTTTAGGCTAATTACGGATTAGTAGATGCCTTTTTAGATTTTGATGGCAAGATACAAAGAAGTTGGTCGATATGGATGATACTTTGGAGATAACGGATAATTATGGATCGGTAGATGCCAAGTTTTAGATTTTGATGGCAAGATACAAAGAAGTTGGTCGATATTGAGAATTGGAGTAGTCAACATGTAAGAAGTGAGGAGGAAAGAAGAAATGAAAAAATGTGAAAACAAAATCATGATTAAGTCCATTGTTGCAAGGCAATGAAGAGGGTGTTTTATGAGGGGATAAATTGTTGAGCTTGATGAATGATGTCAATAATTCTAGTATAATTAATGCTGAGGTAATCTATCCCAAGATGTTTGTGGAAGTGAATGGAATGGATATCAAGAAGATGGCAAATGCAAGTAGGAGATCTTTTGTGTATGTAGGAAGAAATGAGAGCACTCTATGTGTAAGAAGTGGGGAGGAAAGAAGAAATGAAGAAGAGTGAAAATAGAGTCATGACAAAAGTTAATTTTTGGAGGCCAAAGAAGAAGGTGTTTTATGAGGGTATAAAATGTTGTGTTCGAGATGAATGACATAACTATTAAAAAGCAAATGGAGAGAATGCCCACTATTTCCAATGTGACCTAGTTAATGGGGAGGGCTTCTGACAATGTATTCGACTATCAGGTTGTGTTGTCAAGTACATTGGGGTGATATTGAATGCAATGCCAGTGACAATCATGGCATAGAGAAGGAATTTCTACTTCTTGTCAGTCGTTGACGGTGATGAAGTATAGAGATTGTGAATTTTGAGACCATGTTTTTTTAAGGACTTGATCTTCTTTATGATGACATGAAAGAAAGTTGTGAGAGAACTGTAAGTCGTACAGCCTTGAAAGTAGAAGTTGCCAAAAAAAGAATGGAAGTCTCAATGCAAAGCATCCATCATACACTTTGTTGATAAAGCAACAAGAAAAGACAAAGATATATTTAATGAAGAGCGTGTTGGAGGCAAACAGGGTAATTGGGAAAAAACTGAATTTTTTAGATTTTGCAAAGTTGATTAGAAAAAAAGATCCATTCTCTAATGAGAAGAACTTCATTTATATAGGATACAAAAACAGTAGAATATGTTAAAAGGTTTCTGTATAACGAATTAATAGATGAAAAAAACTGGTGAAATATGTGGCAAACTCCTCGCAATGTGTCTAACCATCCTCATTCTCATGTTTGTGAGTTCTTTGTGTAATAGTATATGTTGTGGGAGTGAATCCAAGATCACTTATTTTTTATAATGTATAATTTTGGATATATATAGTAAGGTGTGCTTTTCTTATGATAAAAAATTATGGAGAATCTACCAAGGTTCTTGATGGCTTGGTTTTTGTTGTTTAGTCTTTAGTGTTGTGCTAAATATGTGTCGTGACTCTTTATCGCTTTGTTTTATATTTTTGGTTATACTTTCTCCCTCTTGTTCAATTGATTGGCAAAGAGTTAAACTAAATTATTATGTCATTAAGCACCTTCTTTATAATTTTATGTTTTGGCTTGGAATTATTTTTTTTAAGACTAGCAAAGGAATATTTCTTATTGAACTCTTCTAATTCTGATTTCTTGGTAAAACCAAGGATCTTGGCATGCTTATTTTGATTGAAAAGGGAATTTAAGTATTAGGTAATG
The DNA here is from genome assembly GCA_029204225.1 of Diphasiastrum complanatum. Taxonomy (NCBI): domain Eukaryota; kingdom Viridiplantae; phylum Streptophyta; class Lycopodiopsida; order Lycopodiales; family Lycopodiaceae; genus Diphasiastrum; species Diphasiastrum complanatum. The sequence goes on from CM055097.1 coordinate 63,320,602, forward strand.
GCCATTGGGAGGGCCATTACCATAAATAATTTGGGACCTGCGGAGGCCACGAGCTGCCTGGGGACCAAATTATTTATGGTAATGGCCCGACCAATTGACCATTACTTGACGTAATCGATATTAGATTGATTTTATGGGCTCTCTCTTTTTGTACTTATACTCACTCACACTCTCTCTCTCCGTCCCTCCGCAGGCAGCAGACCTCTCTCTCTCTCTCTCTCTCTCTCTCTCTCTCTCTCTCTCTCTCTCTCTCTCTCTCTCCTCCAACAGTCTCAAACTAAAAAAAATGAACAAAAATTTTGGGGCCCTATATTATGCAAAATAATATAGGGCCCAAAAAGGCCATAAAATCAATAAAATGGCAATTATGAGTTGTAGTTTACAAAGTTTGGTCATTCAGATATAAATGGAGAAAGAAGGTCCTAGCGAGGAAGAGTTTGAAGGACCAACATGAAAGTTAAATAATTCTAAGTGAGAATTCCTCATTTTGTGGCATAAGGACCTATGAATGGAATCTCTAGTGAAATATAATTCCAAGAATAAGGCCAAAAAAAAGTTCTTGAAGAGGATTCTAGAGAAACCAAAGATAACTGGTCAGGGAAGTGCAAGAGAGGTGTGAGAAAAGCAAGGAAATTCGTAAAGTCTTGGTACCATGGGAATCCTTTTATGGGGCGGAGGAAAGCCCCTCCAACCAAGAGAAGGGCCAACTAAAGAGTAGTAGTAGATTGGAGTCTAAGAACAAGGGCTCCTTTTGTATTATATAAAGTGGTTTATGGAGGTTTTGATCTACAAACCAATAATTCACAGAAAAGTTGACAGGTCATGCATTTAAGATGGTTTGATGCCAGATGGAACGCCATTCCATACCTCTTCTCCAAGAACAAAGACTTTTGGGTCTGCAGCCATCTCCTCATCCAGTGCCGAATTCAGTGCATCACGAACATTCATCTGTCAAGAATGACTTCCGTTGATTGAAATCTGACAATATTCCTTTATCCAGCTCATAGAAACTTCAAAAGGTAATTAATGCTAGGACAATCATCATGCAATTTTCATAAAAAGTCATGGTTATATATTGCATCAACAATTTAACTACGTCAGAACTCAAATGTTTAATGTGCTACTCTTAGGACCTGAAAGCCTCAAAAAATGCTTTCTAATTTCCAAATTCCCACTAATAGCATGTCTAAAAGACTGCCTACTGGCAGCCTTGATCCCAATTGGGATATTATTTTGAGTAGGTGACATCAGTGCTGAATAATCAAAGGAACACACTACATGGGTTGTAAGAACAAGTTGCAATTACTCGACACAAAAAGATCCTTACCTCACTAGAAAGAGTAACCATCCGTCGGCACGCATATCCAAGCACTTTGCCTAGTGGCCTTTCTGCAAAGATTTCATTTATCTGCATAGACATAGAATTCCTCTTGTTTAGGCTTGATTTTGTGCAGAAACATAAGCAGCTTCTAAGCCACCATGCTCAACCAATCCCCTAAACAATTATGGCAACAACAGACTAGAAGACCACTTTGTAGATAAATTGTCATCGAATACTGAAGCGTGCTGTTGAGCTATCAGATTTACCATGAAATCATTCCACGGACCGATTACACACAGACAAGATGAATTCTGCTGATACATATGAGACCACTTGGTAACTATTGGAGAAAATGTCCTCAACGTTTGAGATTGAGCAAAAGCTTAACTGCAGTGAAACATTCAAAGCTAATTTAAGCATGTTGTACCAAAGTTATGGATTGCAGTAACCCGATCTTTAATCCGTGCAACCAAAACGAAGAATCGAGAAAATTTTGTCTTCTGATTAGGATCTAAGACTTTGAAGGCAAAAGGGACAGTGCTGCCAATATGACCTGTTTGACCACTGGACTTGCAACTCTATCCAGAGAGTTCCCAAATTTTAGAGGGCTGCATTCCTAGTATTGGCTGCAGCCACAGGCGCTTAATTGTCACAACTAGTGCAGACTAATCACCTCAGGCACGCCATATTTCATGGCCAGTGCAAAAATCATTAAGAAAAACGCTACAGGATTCTCCTAGTCAAGTAATTGCTGCTCATCTTTCAATATGGGGGTATCTTTCTCAGAATTTCCCATCACAGTGATGGGGTGGACTCGTAGAAAGAAAAGGCTAGACATCGATCTGTAAGGAAATATGCTTCAAAGAATTGAGAGGAGGGATGGAAATATTACCGGGCCTTTTTTTGTGGAAAAGGGCGACATAAAAGAGAATCAAAAGGGCTAAACGACAAGAAAAAAATGCATTAACCCTATCGTTGTTCAAAATAAGATTGATGTTTGCTAATGTGCTTAAAACTCTTCCTGTTTAATCTGCAGATTTACCTACTTAAACAGAAAAACATGAAATGAATCGATTTGTTTGCGCGGGGGGCGGGTTGTTCCAATTCCTTGACAGCCACAGGCAATGCGATACATTTAAGATCAAAATATCAATTTTAGAAGATCTGTAATGACAAGATCTTACATAAGCTCTATTGACAAGCCGCCCGCTGGCTGTCGCCTTACGCAGCAAAGGACCCAACATCTTTCCTGGCCTCAAATCTGCCCACGAACCCCCAACAGATGAGCCAAATCGTCTCGCTTTCCTGTGTTGCAGAGCAAAGCAGTAATTTTCTTTGGCTGCTGGCGTAGGCGATCCGATCGATGGATCCCAAATGCCAGTAAGACGAGTCTGCTTCTCTGAGGCAGCATTTGAAGCAAATTGCTGGATCGCTGGGTTGCTGCTGATGGAGGCGGGCGGGGGAAGAGACTTTTCATCGCTGGGTGACATACAAATATATATAATACATACATACATGCAAATTATAATACCAGGTCAACTTTGACAACCAGACAAAAGCTACTCTCTACTGCTCTCTCCATATCTCTCCTCCCCCTCCTCCTCGCCGCCCACAAATAATACTAGACTTCATTTAACTGCTAACTAACCATTTTCTTTGCAGTTGGAAGGAAAGTGGTTTATTTTAGAAGGGGGATAGCTTAGCCACTTTCCTTGTATGCATCATCCCATGGTGTACTCTCAAACTAAACCAATCATTCCAATCCTAGATAATGAGTGCACTCAAAATCTTAGAACCACTTGAAAAAAAAGAATGCTTTGCAAAGCTTACAATGCTAATTGATGTCACATGTGTACTCTCAAACTAAAAGAACCATTCCAATCCTAGATAATGCTTCTTGGATTCCAAGGGGAGGCTCGAACCTGGGACCAAAGAAACTTTGGATGCCAAGCCAACCAACTGAGCCAACCCCGTTGGGTCAATCCTAGATAATGAGTGCACTCAAACTATTAGAACCACTTGAAAAACAAGAATGCTTTGCACATCTTTGCAAAGCTTACAATGCTAATTGATGATTGTGAGAGTTAAAGTCTATAACGCGGTGACATTTGTTTTGGGACTTTGACCTAAAAAAGAGTAACCTTTTTTTGTGTTTTTTAATGGTCCTAATTTTAAGCCAAAATCATGGATTTTTTTAATAAATCTCTAAAGTTTATTTTTTAAAAAGCCAAAAAATGCATATTTTTAATAAAGCACAACAAGTTTTTTTTTTTTGCAAACTTCATAAAACCATCATAACTACAAATGAAATAACATTTCAAGAGAACAAATGATTTTTGAAACTCGAAATCTCATTGAAATACAAAACGACTAAATTATATTCGCATATTCTTTTTTTTAAAGTACATTTTTTAAGAAATTTTCACCATTTAGATTCATCTATAGAAATCGATTCATCAGCAATAATATTCTGGCCAAAGAATGAATCCCGAAGCACATCAGTATTTACATCAAGAAAATCACTATCCTTATCAGGGGCGTCAATAAGAAAGTGACTAATACCCTTAAACTTGGATGATTGAACTGAGGATGATGCAATATGAAGATCAGAAGGAGAAACTTCCTCATCATCCGGGATCTGAACTAATAGGAAAAGCATGAAACCAGTCTGGTATTCGACAAATCGACATTTTCTGTTGCAGTGAGGACACATTGAAGTGCTTTTAAATGAAACAAACAATCTGTTGAACATTCTATCTAGTCTCTGTTTGAAAAGTGAGAAGAAATGGACAAGATCAGTATAATGCATGTAGGAGAGTGAACCTATGGAGATAACAGGTATACTGAGTATATCCCTGAATCTAACATAATAATCATAAAATACTTCTGAATTGGGTTGCACCATCTTGAAAACATGTAAATATGGGCGAAATAGGTTGTGGAAGTAGTCTAGGTTGTCAGTTATTCCAAATTCAGTAAAAAATGCCAGAATCTCGAGTAGATCTAGAGGACAAGGCCATGGTACTAGGGCAGGTATCGCTCATGTACGTGATAGAAGCAATACGAAAAAAAGAAATTGTAAAGAACATGCACAAGAGGGATATGTACGACAGATAGCACCGGGATATCGCACTTGTGCATAGGTAAAGATCAAGTAACAACAGACAACACAAAGCGCGTGCACAAGAGCGATATGCTGTGAAATTTGAGAAAAGAAAAAGCAAAAAATTAATCAGGTTGCGTGCCTTTTATAGGGAATTTTTTCGCACGTGCGGTCAACAGACACGCGTTGGCTAGCGATTAGTTCGCACGTTTTGGCACGTGTGATGTGACAGCTGGACACGTGTGAAATGACATAAAGAAACGTGTCATGTGGTCACTAGTTGGATGGAAAACACTTGTCGCTTTTCCATTCGTCCGTACGATGACACACGTGTGAAATGACAACGTGACATGTGTCACCAGATCATTGGTCGAATGGGCACCACGTGTCACTTTGGTTACCCTTTTCTAGAGATCAGCCGGAAGCCCGTTGTAGACGTTCTTCAAATAAATTGGTTGTCTAAGTTTGTGATTCCTGAATCATGAAATAGAAATTAGTCATTCACCAAGGAGGCAATTGTGGGCTTAATTTCCAACACATGTGAAGGTTGGATGTGCGAGAGTTCTTTCACTATTTTTCAGTCAAAACCTCTATTTTTTTCAGATCTGTTGAGAAATAACCTTTGCAAACTTTTCAAGGGCTGGATCTAATTGAATGGGAAACACCTATTGGAATATATTTACTTAAATATGACAAGTACATATCTACATCCTTATGTGTATTGCTAGCCGAGTTCATCTTGACACAAGATACTTTAACAATGTTATTTTCGCGAATGTTTTTTCTTGTGTCGTGTTCGTCCTCTCTTCTGATTCGCGAACAATTTTCTGTCTTTGAATTTTCTTTTCATGCGAAAGCTCTTACGGGATCCCAGACACTTGACTACGCATCACAGAACATATTTTATTCTAGCAATGAAGAGACACAGCACAAGGCCAAGAGATACACAAAATAGAGCGACTATATTGTCGGTTTGGTTTTAGAGCAAGATCGTCAGCGTCTCGCTCGTTGGCGGATTGACTGTCTGCTCTTTCGTTGTGTTCTGCTCGTTGGCAGACTTTCATGGACGACTATGGTATTTTTGCTTTCTTATTCTATTCGCTACGTCTCTCTCTGTTTCTTACAGATCTCTGTATTCACTATCTCTCTTCTTACAGTTATGATCCAGAGAGGATTGTTTATACCTCCACTATGTGGAGTTTACAAAATAGCTAAACATAGAATCACAAGACTAGTTAATGCTAATCAACTAGTTAGTTAGTCTCCGTCGTTGCTATTTGTTTCAGTTGGGCATAAAGCCCGTTGAGTTGTCAACTGGCAGCGCGAAGGATTTCTCTTCGTTTGTTTCATTCTTTTTGTTTCTTTTCGTAGTCTTCGTTCTGCGTCCATTTTGCGCTTTGCGGTCTGGGAGGTGTGTTTACAATTCGCGATTGATTCGCGAATCGTTCGTGCTTTGAGTCAAAGACACGTTCACTGTCATGAATTGTTCTCGTTTGACCTTCGTGTCTTATTCGTGTTGCGACAAAGTTGCAGGAATTCACCATTTCTGACACTCCCTCTTGAACCTTGCAGCTTTGTTCGTTCAATCCAATTGCCTCTCTTTGCTTGGTAAAGAGTGGCTTGTTGAGCGATTTCGTGAGAAGATCTGCAATCATACTTTTTGATTTTATGAACTGGACCTAGAGCTCTCCTTTCGAGATCAAATCTCAAATGTGATGGTACTTCAGAAGAATGTGCTTCATCTTTGAATGGAAGATAGGATCTTGGGACAGATAGATGGCACTCTAGGAGTCCATCATCATCGTGCTTGGCCCCTCTTGTGGTATCCCGATTGCCTCCAACATCATCCGCAGCCACACTACCTCATTCGCCACTTTCGAGGCTATGACATACTCAGCTTCGCAAGAGGATTGAGCTACTAGGGTTTATTTTTTGCATATCCAGCTGATTTCAGCTCCGCACGCTATTGTACATCCTCCAGTAATGGACTTGTTGTCATTCTTGCAGCTCGTCCAGTTCGCATCACTGTAGTGATGCAGCTCGAATCCTTTCTCCTCGTTTCTAGCTCTGTAGGTTAATCCAATATTTTGGGTACCCTTTAGATACTGTAGAATTCGTTTGGCCATTTGCCAATGTGCTAGACCAGGATTGGAACAGAATTGGCTCAATGCGTAAACAGATAAGGCCAGATCTGGTCTGGTACAAACTGTCAAGTACATCAGACTCCCGATTAAGTTCTGGTAGGGTATACCTGTCATCTTCTGTTCTTCTTCTTCTATTTTTGTGCAATCATGTTTCGTGAGCTTGGCTCCAGCTATCATTGGTGTGGCTTTCTCTTTGCAGTCCATCATGTGGTACTACTTCAGCACTTTTCTGGCGTATTCTGACTGACTCAAGTGCATTTTGCCATTTGTTCAATCTCTTCTGATCTCCAACCCTAGGCATTTTGTTGCTTCTCCAAGATCTGTGATTTCTTAGCTTTTAGAAATCTGACTCTTCGTGTCTTTGATCAGCATCAAGGAATTTTCTATCATCAATGAATCATCCACGAAAATGGTCAGTATCACAATATCCTTTCCTACTCTTTTGATATAGACATTACAGTCTGGTTGAGTAGGGTTGAAGTCTAGAGACTTCAGAAGACCATCAAGCTTTTTGTACCAGGACCGTGATGCATGTTTTAGACCGTAAATGCGTCTCTACAATCGATAGACATATATTCTATTGTTGGGGTCTTCATAGCCTTCAGGTTGCTTTATGAAGATTTCCTCTTCTAGATCTCCACGGAGAAAGGCTGTTTTCACGTCAATCTGGTGAGTTTCCAGATTGTATTGTGTGGCGTATGCAAGGAGTAGCCTTATGCTTGTCATCTTCACCATGGGCGAATATGTGTCAAAATAGTCGACACCATATCTCTGCGTGTAGCCCTTTGCGACAAGCCTTGCCTCGTAGCGGCCAATAGTGCCATCTGATTTTAGCTTTTTCTTGTACACCCCCTTGCAGTCGACTATTTTTTTATTTTCTAGCAGTGGCTCTAATGTCCATGCCTCATTTTGCCTCATCGACTCGATCTCCTCTGACATTGCCTACTTCCAGAATTCTCCCTCTGGACTCTGGATAGCTTCTTGGTATGTTGCTGGCTCTTCTGTGAAGCTGTAGTACTCGAACTGCGTGTCTTCACTCCATTGAAGATTGTCAGAATAGCAGTCTAGAGCTCTTCTTTGTCTTGTTGACCTTCGAGATTCGTTTCGTCGCTGCTCGAACATTTCTTGTTCGTGGGGTCGATCCTCTACTTTCTGCTGCTCTAGAATCTGGGGCTCTGCATTCTGATTTGATGTATGTCCTCAATCTCCCTCTTGAATAGACAGCAATGTGAAGATCTCATGGCCTCTTTCGTCTTTCAGTCCAAGGAATGTCGACTCATCGAACTTCACATCTATGCTCGAAACAACCTTCTTCATGGTTGGATAGTAGAGTCTGTACACATGTGTTCCATTTGAGTAGCCGACCATGATTGTTTGCTCAAATTTGTTATCGAGCTTGCTTCTCTTTTCCTTTGGAATGTGCTTGTATGCTGCACATCCAAACACTCGTACGTATGACAGATCAGGCTTTCTGTCTGTCCACATTTCGTATGGTGTTTTGTTCTCCAACGCTGTCGTTGTAGATCTGTTCTGTAGGTAAACAGCTGCAGCTATTGCCTCGGCCCAGAATTGACTTGGCAATTGAGCCTGTGCCGTCATGCATCTGGCTCTTTCGACTAGCATTCTGTTTTTTCTTTTTGCCACACCGTTGTATTCTGGTGTGTATGCAGGAGTGAACTGGTGTTCGATCCCCTGTTCTTCGCAGAATCTTGAGAATTCTGTGCTTTTGTATTCACCTCCATTGTCAGATCTAAGGATCTGTATCTTTTTTGAGGTGTGTCGCTCTGCGAATGCCACAAACTTCTTGAAAGAATCAAATACTTCGGATTTCTTCTTCAAGTAGTAGATCGTGGTCATTTGGCTGTAATCATCTATGAACATTAGAAAATTTCTCGAACTTGAGAGCGAATCTGTTTTCATCGATCCACACACATCATAGTGGATGAGCTCAAGAACTTCTTTGGCTCTTTTTCCCTCGTGTGTGAATGGATTCCGATGTTGCTTTCCTTTCTGACAAGCTTCACATAACTCAACCTCTGGCCTTGAAATCTTGAGACCTGTGACAATGTCCTTTCTGCTTATGTCATACAAGATTCGCATGTTTCAGATGATACATTCTTCTATGCCAGAGCTGATCTTCATTTTTTGAAGCAATTAATATGCTTTCAGAGTTGCTAATTATTTTGGCCTGGTAGAGATTTTCTTCTCTGCATCTGACCGTCAACAACTTGTTTGTCGTCTTCTCGATCATACGGCAAGTGTTGCCATCGAACAAAACTCAAATGCCTAGATCTGTCATCTTGGAGACAGATAGCAGATCCTTTCTGAGTGAGGGCACATAGAGTGCTCCTGGCAGCTCTGCTTGGCCTGACAGTGTTCGTAGCTATAGAGAGCCGATGTCTTTGACATCGTGTCTGCTTCCATCGCCTAGAATCACTGCTCTGTCATTTTCAAGTTCGCGAAAGTTGATCAAGATTTTCTTGTTGCAGGTTATGTGAGATGTTGCTCTTGAATCGATGACTACATCGTAGTCGTGTTCAGAGCAGCTTGTTGAAGCTTTGTCGAGTATCGTGAAAGCTTCGTCACCTCTTTCAGCATCCTTTGATGACTCTGCAACATTTGTCTTTTCAGCTTTGTTTTTTCTTTTTGGGTTGAATTTGCAGGTATGCAGAATGCCCTTTCTTCTTGCAGTGCATGCAAGGTATTGCTAGATTGAACCAGCATTTGTTGGCCGGCTTGGTTTGTGGTAGTGATCGCAGGAAGAAGATTATTGATTTGAGGACTTCGTCTTCTCGAATCTTGGCTTGTTTTTGTTCTTCTTCTTTTCTTTTGTGAAGAGAGCCTTCTCTTGATCACTATTTCCCTCTCATTCATCTCTCATCAGTCTCTCATCAGCGACAAGACTGACTGCTTTGTCGAATGTCATATCTGGTAGACTCCGTATGAGCATTCTCAGCGGCTGATAGGATGTCAGTAGAGATTTCATGAAGTACATCAGCTGTTGTGGTGCTGGGACCTGGTGCTCCTGTCCTGATGCAACGAGTTGAGCAAAGATCGTTCTGATCTTCTCAACGTGCTAATCTAACCGGTTGCCATCCCACCGTATGGATTGCAGTTGATTGTGAAGGTGCATGATTGAAGCTGCAGTCCTCACTTCATACTTTTGCTTTAATCTTTACCACGCTGCATGGCTGCTTTCGCAGTCTTCAATCTGCATGAGTAGATCTTCATTTATGGACAAAACGATGATCGCCATTGCGCGCTCATCCTTTCTGATCCATTCAACTCTCCTCGGGTCTCCCTCTGGAGGCTGCACCTCTGAGAGCTCGGTCACCGACCACATGCCTTTGCCCTTCAAGAGTGTTTTGATTTTGAATTTCCAGATTCTGTAATTTGCACCATCAAGACTTATTGCTACTCTGGTCTGGATTGTCGTAGCCATATTGTGTTGTCTGGAAGAATCACTACTAGGATATCAGTAGTGATAACCTGTAGGCTCTGATACCATGTCGCGGAAGCTTTTTCTTGTGTCGTGTTCGTCCTCTCTTCTGATTCGCGAACAATTTTCTGTCTTTGAATTTTCTTTTCATGCGAAAGCTCTTACGGGATCCCAGACACTTGACTACGCATCACATAACATATTTTATTCTAGCAATCAAGAGACACAACACAAGGCCAAGAGATACACGAAATAGAACAACTATATTGTCAGTTTGGTTCTCTTTCGCTATGTTTTGCTCGTTGGCAGACTTTCATGCACAACTATGGTATTTTTGCTTTCTTACTCTATTCGGTACGTCTCTCTCTGTTTCTTACAGATCTCTGTATTCACTATCTCTCTTCTTACAGTTATGATCCAGAGAGGATTGTTTATACCTCCACTATGTGGAGTTTACAAGATAGCTAAACGTAGAATCACAAGACTAGTTAACGCTAATCAACTAGTTAGTTAGTCTCCGTTATTTAGTTAGTTAGC